>CM023100.1:25957640-26557640 GCA_013103745.1 Gardenia jasminoides | reverse complement strand
TATTTTTGAAAAACTGTATTTCACACCCCAAATGCTACAATAAAAATAACACCAAAAACAACACATTTGTTTTTCACAATATTATATGTTTTTTTGTTCTTTTTCCTTTTCCTTTTCCATTTCTTTTTTCTTTTCCTAGGCGACTGTTTTTCTTCTTCTTCTTCTTCTTTCCTTCCTCCCTCCCTTCCCCTCCCATGACTCCCATCTCTTGCCATCTTCCCTTCATTCCTTCCCCCTTTCCTTCCTTCCTCCTCTTCCCTCCTCCCCAGATCTATGGTGAAATAACAATTTGTCTAAGGCACTTGAGTTTTAGACTAATATGTCTAGATTTATCAATAATCACCTTAGTTAAAATTCTAGATATAAAGACTACACCCTAGCCAAAATAAAGAAGTTGAAGACAAAGGTTGTGGCCACAATTCATTACTTTTTACCAAGTAACGTCCCAAGTCACTTCTCCTCTTTATACATGCAGCAGTCAAAAATAAATAGTCAATTTCTATGGTGAAATAAGCAGTCAGTCTTGCTTGTTAGAAGCACATGGATTGCAATATCACCCAAGTCGACTACTCACACTAGTTAAACAACTAGTATAAGAGTAAGCAAATACTTTCTTGATATACTTCTTATAGTCTAAATCAGGACATGAAATACTTAAGTTTGCATAAAGTAACACAAACATCAACCATTAGCAACTTAGAAAAATGATCTCAACGCGCTCTTGATAGAATTTAGAATACATGTATTTTACTGCATATATTGTACCACAAATTCACTTAAGAGTAATACTCTTGAAGAATTTAGAATAAATGCACTTGACCCCATTTATCATACCTAAATTCACTTAGAGTAAAATAGATGCATTTTTCTCATGCCAAGTATTTTCGTTAGATACACATACACACATATTGACCAACTATCAATCAAGATAATATAATATCCATTATCATTTTAGAGTGCATGTCAAATCCTTCTTTTCTTTCTTAGACTAAGTTTTGACAAATAATATAATTACCTATATTCACATGTCACGAACTACCAAGTCACAAAGAACAAGAAGATTTAACCAAATAAGTAGAAACTAGGAGGCATAACCGCGGCGTTGCGCGGTGGAATAGATAGCATATATGCCCATTTAGGTATGTATAAGTAGACATTATATGAATAGTAATAATGTCACTGAATTAAATATCTTGTGGTTGCAATATATACGTTTTATTTGTCAAAATCCGTATACCTTGCACATTTATCATTAATATATATGTGAATGTCTAGAAGAAGATAAGCATTTGATCAGTTAACATTTAGTAATAAAATAAAAAACAATATAAAAGACAATAAACTTTGGAGATCAAGAATGCAAATTTTGAGTTTATGATAGAACAAGGAGGAAAAAGTGGAACTCAGAAAAAGGTTAAAATCTATTTAAGGCTTTTGGAAGTACAAACAAAATACACGGTACATCTGACAAGAACAATTGCATTAATGATTTGGAGTCTACTAACAAAATATTTAGATCCTGAACGTGTGATGCCAAGGAAATTTCTACTCCATTGGCTCTAACGATTAATAGAATAAATTAAGTACTCCAATAATGTAAATTCTAGTTCCACTTGTTAGAACAATGTTTAGAGTCCGAAGCTCAACTAATTTCTAGTCAGTGTGCTCCAGAATTTTCTACAAGCAAAAAGCAAGACATAAGAATGTAAAAGGATTATGTTACAAAATAGAAGAATCTGTTTGAAAACAAAAAGTCCATAGATACCATGTTGTATTTGAATCTTGGAATACAAACTTGATAGAATGCATTTAGCGACATTAGATGATGCCTACAGAATTGATTGATGGACGATGTAATGAATCCTAAACTTGCATCAATAGCTATACCATCTATAGCACAGCAGCAGATGCGTTAGTAAAGTATATCAAGGAAGGAACCACAAATAAAATAAATGAAAAAAGGATTCATTGTGAAATGAAAATTTACACTTATTTTGAGACCGGTTGTGTGTAGGAGAGCATTGGTAAGTGCAATGTTCGCCGTGTCCAAATTAGATTTTGAGTAGCAGACAAAGCGAAAACATCATAGATGAAATTCCCTCTATTTTGAAAAAAAAAAAAAAAGGAGAAGAAATCATATCGCCAAAAAGTGTTCCATTCTTCTTCAAAACAAGAATTCAGAACTTCTAATTTCCAATGAGCAAACCATGATAAACTGTCCATCTTCAAAATAATTAGCAGCTACCATTTCTTTAGGGATCTCCTGAAATGAGATAGACAGGTTAGGTATCTATTAAAGGGAAAAAGGTGAGCATCAATTTAATAGAAGATGACCTATTTTCTGGTGCTTGTGCAGAGCAAAACATAACACTATGGTCATTAATCATGAAACCAATCTCTTCATTTTCTGTTCATTATATGTATAGCTCTTTGAGTAGTCCACATTCTATTGCGATGCAAAAAATATATAAAAAGCCAACTGTTTCTTTGAATACCACTAAGGTGATATATGCATTATTCTGTAGCCACTGCTCAATTGGTGCAAATGAAAATAGTGAGGGTTCACCTATATATTTTACAACCGTTGGATATGCTTCAAGGAAAGACCTCTTCACATAGTAAGTTGTCTCTCCATAAACATTTTTTACAGCAATTCCTACATAAATCTTTTCATAGGCAAAGGTGCAGAGATAAAATTTAATTTTGTTTCCCTTCTCAACTACCTCCCATTTTCTAAAAGGGTTTATTGGCTTAACCATAGGTGGTTAATATCAAGAGTATCTCAGTTCTATACTTTCAGCGTATTTCAAAGCTGATCAGTCAAAGCAAGGAGCAAAAACAATGGAAAGTTTAATGTGCCACCAAAGAAAGAAGATGCTGAATGTATTTTAAAGTAACAATAAGAATAGCATATTTAAATAAGAAGTCAAGGTACAAGGACAAACATTAAGTACAAGAGCATTGTAATTGGTTGAAGATATATGAAACAAATAGATAGAGGAAAGCAGGAAATACCTCCCTCAATACTTCCAAACAAAGCCAACATAGATAAATTTATTTATAACATGCAATACTTGGGAAACAAGCAAATATTTCAAAACTTTTCCCAACAAGATTTGCATTACTGTAACCACAATGATCTCAATCACCATGTGCTACATAGTTGAACTGACTATTCTATCCTGTAAAGACAATTTCTTTAAATATTCTTATGAAAATCACAAACACGCAAGTGGCATATTAGTCTTAAAAATTTATTGAAAAAACACAATGATTTGACCTTTTCTTAAATGTCAAACCTCCAAAACTCGATACTGGAATTCCTAGAAGTTTAAGTCCAAATTTTAGATCAAGGCCTTTACTCCATATCATACATCAATTAGCTGTCGAGAAAAAAACTAATGATTTGAACAAGTAAATAGGCAAATTCAACAACAAAGGAGAGAAGAACTACTCATGAAAGAACAAGGCAAAGACTGAAGGCACTAAATGACCGACCTTAATCACAATAAGCAAAGAGCCAAACCGGTTATGTGTTCAAAAAGCACAAGACTATAGTGCAAAAATTTGTACCTCAAGTTATATTGAACATTTTCACAGGGTACAAATAGAACAAATAAAGCACTTTCGCTTCTAATAAGGATATATGGTTAAATAATCAACTCTATTACTTTCACATACCACTAAGTCTTTCCAAGTAATATGTAATTGCATGTCTTATATAAATTTCGCAATCATCAATGCTCAATCCCATAAAATCTTTTTCTCCTATTATTTGTTCAAGCACCTGTGTATCTAAGTCATAACCATTGAAAACAATTCTTCATGATGATACTCACCTTGGATAAACAAATAAGATTTGATATGAACAGCCTAAAACAAATTTCCTTCAAAGGTATACCAGGAAGTGATAAGAATTCCTTATTTACTACTTATAAAAAGCTTCAATTCTCTAAGAGATTCAACCAAGTTCAAGTAATACTCATATAATGCCATCCAAGTAAATAAAAAAAAAATCTCGCCCAAAGAAGCTTCCAAAAGCTGTACACATTGCGAAGTAAATCTGTCAAAGATTTCTAAATAAAACAGAACTTGATCTGTCAAAGATCATGTCCAGCCATTGTCTCACAAGCACACCATAACCAGAAGGATCATTTATTTGATTTCTTAGAAACCTCCATCATTTTGGAAGTCCAAGTGTGAACAGGCTCATCCCTAACCATCGTCTCACAACCACACCAGGACCAGAAGGGACAGTAAAGGAAATGACCATTGGAAAATTTCTCAAAAAAAAAAAGGGAAAGCTAAAATTCGTAGAAAGATTCAACCAAGCTCAAGTAATCTTACATAATATCATCCAAGTTAGAAAAAAAATACACCTTGCTCACAGAAGCTTCCAAAAGCTTTACACATTGACAGGCCCATAACATGAAAGACCCAAAACAAATCCAAGCAAAGACATAGCAGCGACCCAGAAAGGTGACTCCCAACATATGAAGTAAATATGAAAAAATTTCTGCTTATGAAAGGTTCCAAAATTTGTGCACATTAACAGAATTATAACATAAAAGACCTATGAGAATAAACCAATGGAGAACACAATCACAACCAGAAAGATGACAAGAGAATATAAATGCAAAACACAGAGATAAACGAGCAAAGAATAGGAAAAAAAATCCAACAAACACGAAGCCAAGGGATATACCAATAGTGAAAATGGTAAAAAGAAAAATTACCAAATATCCACGAGCAAAGGAAAATAGAAAAATACAAATTACCTGAAGGGAGAAACCACAATCAGAGCTCGCAAGTAAAGGATTTGCAGAATAGAGGAACTTGTAAAAATGCAAAAAAAAGATGAAGGAAACGGAGGGAAATACTGAAATATCTGATCAGAAAAAGGAGATGAGGGAAAAGATGTAGACAGAGCAATAACAAAAATGGCATCCAAGAGCAAAGGAAAAAAAATTACCTGAATGGAGAAACCACAATCAGAGCTCAAAAGGATCTGCTGAAAAGAGGAGCTTGTTAAAATAAATTTAAAATAATAGAGGGAAGCAGAGCAAATATTGAAATACCTGATAAGAGAAAAAAGGAGATGGAAATGCAAGACAAGGAGGTAAGTTAAGAAAATAGAAGAAAATGGAAATGTAGAACATAGCAACAAACATCCAAGAGCAAGACATACCTAAGTTCACACAGGAGAGCAATGGCCACACAGAATCGGAAAAGTACCTAACAGAATTCGTAAAACAAAGATAAAGCAAGAACGAAGAAACTGAAATGTACCTAACTGAGAAGCTACAAACAGAATCAGCAAGACAAAGATGAAGGAAGAAAACAGAGAAGAAAGCAGATGAGAAAACCTATAGATAAGAAAATCCTAGAAAAAAGGGTACAACCAATTTGTCTAGGAATACTGACCGCATCGGAAGAGACAACCATGATAAACCATGCCAATCACCATTTTGGGGAAATTTCTCCTTAGCAGCTCCAAACGAAGCAGTTGTGAGAGCAGGGAAAGGAAAGGAATTCACATGGCCTCTGTTTCAAAGCAGAAAAACCATGGGCTACCCAATTGCCTGAACCGTTCCAATGGAGCATCCGGAAGAGCAAACTTACCCAACTCACATGCGCGGCACATGACGATGACGAAAAAGTATAAGCAGTAATGTTCATTGGCGCATAATATGTTATGTAGATAACACAATTGTTGATAGCTATGTTTAACTAAATAAGTAGAGTGAACATGTGAGGGCCGTGAACTTTAAACCTAAATCTCGTTTAGATTTTTCATGAATGGTTTTTATAATTGTTTGAGCATGTGCTTGATCAATCTTCTAGTGAGTGTATCTCATCCCAAAACCCTAGACGAATTGCATTGAAATCACTACCATTATAGGTTTAACCATTTTTCTTCTTCAATCGAATTCACTCAACACTCCTTAAATCAAAATTAGGATTGAGCTGAAATCTTTCCAAGCAAATTCGGAAATTTCATTCCAATTCCCAGCTAGGAAAATCTTGCCACTCCTCTTCACCCTTACAAGACCACCATGTGTCGATTTCATGCTGGAATTTTGGCCACTTGAACAAGTTTCATCCTTCCACCGGCTGCTCAATTGATTGAGATCAAAAAAAAAAAATTTCAGATCATCTTGAATGTGATCACCGGCCTCCATGACCAATGGAAGTGAGGCTCTTGCCATTTGGCATCTTATTCCAGCCACCTTATGCTCACTTGAGCAAGGCAAGTCTGCAAAATTATTTCTTCAAGACCAACCGATGGTCATCAGCCTTAAACTCTCCTTATTGCATTTCAAATTCACTCTTCACTTTCACTTTTCTCCTTATTGCATTTCAAATTCACTCTTCACTTTCACTTCACTTCAGCACTCATCTCTCAAGCTCTTAACCGAGAAGCTCTCCCCTTCACCCCTACATTTCACTTCAAACTCTTTTCTCCCCAAGCTCAACCGAGAGCTCCCTTTTCACTCTCCATTTCCTTGTCTTTCTTTTCTTGATCGATTCAGCCTTGCACCAAGAGGAGACCGTGGCTGTAAGCTGCTGAAACCAAGCTTGAAATCTGGGTAGGATCAAGGCTGTCTTCTCTCCATTCGTTCCCTAAGCAAGCCGAAGGTAAAACATCATCTACTTCTTGAAAAACTTCTTGGCAGCTTAGCATTTTCCATTCTTAGTTTATTTCGTTTCTTGTAGCTGGAAACTGGATTTGATTAAGCCAAGCTTCTCACTTGTTCATCCGTTCTTGAAAGCTTGTTGGAGGTAAGAGTCATTTCTTATCCTTTTCAGCTTAAAAAGAAATGATTTCCCTCTCTCAAAAGATCATCTTGAAAGATGATATGGCCATGCATGCACCGGTTGACTTGAAATCTTGCCTTGACATATTTATAGCTTTTATATACCTTCTGGAAATCTGGTTAACCAATGTGGATTACTGCTCTTGTTTTCCTTTAAGCTTCCCGAAGCCTTAAAATGGTAACTTTAGTTGTACTATCCCATGTATGATCATTAGAAGTGATTGTGAAGTGATTGGAACTTTCCTTGTGCTTTCTCGATGCTAGAAGACCACGAAGCCCTTGCTATTTTGTGTGAATTTAGGCTGAAGGGCTTTGCCCTATTTCATCCGAATCTTCCCTTGTTAAAACCTGTTGAAATCAACCCATGCATGTGTTTATTTATTTATTTTTTCTTGGCCGGTTAGACTTTGATTAAAAATTTGCATGAACCAAATGCTTTAAACTCAACCGAGCCTTGGTTGTTCATTTTCTCCTTAAAAGTTATATGTATCTATGTTTTTAGTACTACGACAAATGAAACTTAAAACCATTAGTAATTTTTCTAACCAAGACAACCCTCTTTTAAATTCCAAACGTAATTACCCTACGTTTTCAAATTCTTTTAAAATATCAACTATTAAATTTACTCAAACCCTAATTTTGCCAAAATTTTCAAACTCTTTCATCTTGACCTAATTAACCAAAACCTCGATTTCGGAATTCATACCACCATTTTTCCACCATATCAACTCGTTTAGTAAAACCTAATTACACCCTTGTTTTCATAAAAGAAGTGAATTGGTCAAAATTGATTTATATAATTAAAAGTTAAATTATGTACCTCAGGATCCGTTGGTGAACCAAGCGAAGACGTTGATACCGAAGCTTTCCACTCAACTTTGACCTAACTAAGGTGAGGGTTCCAATTTGTTGCTAAATGATTTTTTTTATTTGACAATTACTGTCGCGCCCCATTTTTTTCGAATGGTATGGAAAAAGAGGGAAAAGATTTTTGATTGTTGAAAATGAAAGGGAAAGGGGTCATGGGACTATAAAAATGCGACGGTTTGGACCCAAAAACAAAAAGTCTAGAAAAGGGTTTTTAGAAAAAGTTTGGAGTCGCCACTTGGTATGGAGTTTAGGTGTACCAAGTCACCCAAAAGATTTAATTAATGAAAATAAATAAAGAAAACCCTTTTTTAGACGACTCCAGGTCTTTGAAAACTAGAGAAAAAGGTTCGGGGGTCACGGTTGAAAGAAGGGAAGGCAAAGATTCGATGTTACTCGTTTCTAAGGCACCCTTCTAACCTAGCCAAAGCTAGTTGCAAGATTTAGTTGAAAATTTCATAATTTCTAACTTTTAAAATTTATCACATTTGGATGTTGTCTATATGGTTGCAAAACCTAGACCTAATGTTGGATTGAGAGGGGCAAATGTCTCCTTGAGGTGTGATTAGAATTGATCACATTAATTGTGTCCTCCAATTTTGGTCCCTCGAGGAGGTCACGAAGAATGCAAATGATGAGACTCGAATGAACAAAAAGTAGGGTTTTCAAAAATTGCAATTTTTATAAAGTATCAAGAGAAAAGAAGTTGGATTTTTGAAAGGATAAATTTTAAGTGCAAAGAGGAATTTTGAATTTCCCAAAAAGATGCAATTTTAAGAAAAATGGTTTTTTGATTTTGAATTGCTAAAACATGAAGAAGAAAGTTGATTTTTAAAGAATGAATTTGATAGCATTTAAAATAATGCATATGTATGTCCTAAAGAGGGAAAATGCAACATAATGGGTGCGGGGGACTAAATTCGTGACTTTAATTCTTCCTTTTCATAGAAGGAAATAAAAGCGTGCTAAGGCTAGGGAGCCATACTCGCTCTTATCCCTAATTCAAAGGGTAATGCCTTAAATGCACTAATCTAATAAAAAGAAAACTAAATGAGATGTTTCACACACGGGGTGGGATAATAGTGACATGCAAAATGGAAAGAAACTCTAAAAGTGAAAAGGTGTGTGAAATTTGTATCTAATGCATGAACGGTGTTTAAGGGTCTAGCATTGGACTAGCCCTTGTCAAAGGTTCTCACTAACATTGGATTAGTGAGAAATCGAAGGGGAAGGCCACAACTAGCATTGGACTAGTGTGGTGACGTCAATATATTTACACAATAATTATGTAGACATGATAATAAAGCAAGTAAACATATAAAACACATAAACACATAGCACATAGGCATAATATCTAGATGCAAGGCCCTAGGAAAGCAAATAAACACATAATCATGCAAGCATGCAAAATAAGCATATAAAAAACTAATTATTACATTGGGGGGAATCTAAATACATTCTAAGGGAAAATTCAAATAATAACCTAACTATTACATTTTCTAGACTAAATACACTTTTTGCCCAAAATTAAACCTATCTATTACAATTTGGCATCTAAGGCCTCCAAATGATTTACTCAAAAATTAAATAACATAAATAAAGACTAGACATGAATGAAAGTAAAGGAAAACTTAATTTAAAACATGCAAAATCATGCAAAACACATAATAAGCACATAATAGGAGAAAGAAGTTACCATCCCTTGATATGAGGCCTTAATTGAATCCTTAGATGATAGAAATGATTATCTAAGACTCAATGTCAACAAAAGGGATCAAGGTACCAATTTAAAGGAAAACCAATCAAAATTCAAAGAAAGGGTATCTAAACGATGCAAGCAAACGGATAATGATAGGAAGTAGAGTAAGATTACTGGAACAAAAGAGCATGAAATATCAACAGAATACAAAAAAGCGAGAGGTTACGCTGACCGAACGCGACGAGAACAGCAACAGTCCAGCGTTACAGGGCAAAAATAAAGACCAGAAGAAAGCGGACTGGAAAGCGCGACTCACCAGAACCAGCCGCTTTCTTCCATCTTCAAAATATCGGAAGATTGCTTCCGCTTTTGAACAATATCACAAAACAAAATCCTCGAGAGGCAAAGGGATCTATTTAAAGCATCAAATATCAGCATTCAGATCATGTCAAAACAAGATAAAATCGAAGAAGGCCAAATCTTAAGCATCGCATCATCAAATAGGCAAAAAAGGGGAAGGGAAGAACCGCCGGGTAGAAACGGGATCAGCGCTGACCTGCGTAATGCCCGCCGTTTCTTCACATCTTCAAACATTCAACGAAACGCGGATCGTTACGCGAGATAGTCCGCAAAGAGATCCGCGTTTCTTCACAACTTCAAACATTCAAGAGGAACGCGGATCGTTACGCGGATTGATCCGCGTAGTAGTCCGCGTTTCACATCTTCAAAACGTGAAGAACATTTTTCCAGAAATTTCGGAATCACAACATCATCACGAAGCATCGACGTCTAATTTTAAACGTAAAACCAATCTAATAGCCTTACCAAGGCTATATAAACGTAACAATGCTCATATAACAACACACAAACATCATCAACTATCATAAAACATCAAAACATAGTCAAGACCTTGGTTCCACCAAAAGGTCACATTTTCAGCAAGATTCGACCAGGAAAACGATAGATAGGGTATAGGAAGACTACGATTCGAAGCTTGAGAAGAGCGAAAAGAAATCCCAAAATTCCAGAAAATCTTCACAAAAAAGAAACCCTAGTTCTTTCTTTCTTTTCTCTCTTTTCTCCTTTTACTTTGATTTTCGATCGTTTTCTCTGCTTTTCCTTTTCTCTCACCTCCCTCTTCTCTCTTTTCTCTCGATTTTCCTTTTGCTAAACCCTAATCTAGGCTATTTATAGCCACCCAAACCTAGAACTAAGGGTTTTGATGTTCTTGGGATGAGGTGAGCTAATCTTGAACGTTAGATCAGTTGTTAGGGTTTAGGGGTGAGTTGGGAATGTTTAAATAGGTTTCTTATCGCTCAAGCATCAAAATACAATTGAAAAGGATGATCCAAGCTTACGGAAAAATCCGCCATTTTTTTAAACGCCGATCAGTTACGCTGACTAGTTACTGACTCACCCAGAATTTTATGACTTTTTTTTTTTTTTTTTTTTTTTTTTTTTTTTTTTTTTTTTTTAGAAAAACCTACAAAAATGAGAAAAATATGTTAGAAAATTCAAATATAAATAACCAAACATTAATAGATAAAAACATAGGAAAACAAAAGAAATAGTCAAAATTTGGTGTCATACTTGCTTTGTCAGTTTGAAGAAACTCTAGACAAAGACGTAGACACCAAATGCTTACCTGGCTTCGTTGGTTGTATCTGAACCATTGTGAACAACAGGAATGGTAGATTGTCAAATTTCAAATTAAACAAACATTACGTGACCAACTGGGTGTAGAGTTGCCTACGATCTCGACATGAGAATCAGGTCAAACGTAGTTCCAAGCAAATGAATTATAATGAAATGAATACTAAAACCAGTAAAATTTGAGAACGGGAGATAGAAGGGTGCCTGGCGGATGGCGGCGGCTGAGGCTCACCAACATAAATTTAAATTGAAGAATGGGGATAGAAGGCACCACGGAGAGACTCACCAAATGTAAATTTAAATTTGAAGAACGTGAGATAGAAGGGTGCCCGGCGGAGGGAGACTCACCAACACAAATTCAAATTGAAGAACGGGAGATAGAAGGGTGCCCTACGGAGGTCGAGACTCACTGTAAATTTAAATCAAGAAGGGATAGAAGGGTGCCAGGCTGAGACTCACCAATGTAAATTTAAATATCAAGAACGGAGATAGAAAGGGTGCAGTGAGACTCACCAATGAAATTTAAATATCAAGAAAGGGGATAGAAGGTGCAGGAGACTCACCAACGTAAATTTAAATTTGAAGAACGGAGATAGAAGGAGGTCGAGACTCACCAATGTAAATTTAAATTGAAGCAGAGGGATAGGGGCCCGGCGAGGTCGAGACAATAAATTTAAATAAGTGAGGGATAGAAGGGTGCTGAGGGTCGAGACAGCCAACAAATTTAAATTGTTTCCAAATTTAGACTATTCAGTGGGATTGGACCTCAAGCCTGAATGACTAGATGGGAAAATGCAAATATGCTATTCAATGGGATTGGACCCAAGCCCGAATGACTAAAATAAACTATTCCTGGATTGGACCCAAGCTTTGAATGAAAATAAACTATTCAGGGATTGGACCCAAGCCAAATGATTGGACCCAAGCCCGAATGATGAACATACACTATTCGGGGATTGGACCCAAGCAATGACCGAAATAAACTATTCGGGATTGGACCCAAGCTTGAATGATCAACATACACTATTCAGGGATTGGACCCAATGATCAAAATAAACTATTCATGGGATTGGACCCGCCCGAATGACAAAATAAACTATTCGGGATTGGACCCAGCCCGAATGATTAAAAAAAACTCTTGATGGGATTGGACCCAGAGAATGATTAAAAGAAAACTCTTCGGGATTGACCCAGAATGACTAGATGAAAATATAAATGCTTTGGATTGCCGACTTTGAAAAATAAAACACAAGTTGTTCAAACATGATAAATGTAAAATGCCAGTAATGATGCACTCGATGAAATGGTGCAATTCTGATTTTTGATCTTTTTTTTTTTTGACTTGACAAGCAAGTGATTGATAGGAATAATGACTTCTTTTTCTTTTTCTTTTTTTTCACTTTTTCTTTTTTTTCTTCTTTCTCATTTTTTTTTCTTTTTTTTTTTTTCAAAAATTGATGGATTTTGGAAAGTTGAAAAGTGTAACTGAAACCCTTCCTCTGCAGGGTTGGAACAAATCCACATATGTTTCCATCGCCTTGATCGGCAAATCTTTTCCGGCAAAATTTAATTTTGAATGCATTATCCAAAATTGGAGAGCACTTCTCTCAAAACAAAATTGCCCCAGTGTCAATTGCATCGTTAATCCTGCAGAAGTCATAAAATATTAACCAATTAGTCCATGGAAATTCAATTCCTCTCTTCTTTCTTTTTTTTTTTTTTTCATAAAGTGTAAAAAAAACTCTTGTGATCACAGCTGTTGACCATTAGAATGACTAAAATGTATCAGAACTATGCAATAAAACACATTCATGAGATACTTATGCTTATGAAGCATTGCTTGTTCTCAAGTGATAGGGAATATTCATCAAAAACAAGTTATGGGATTGAAATAAACCATGTGATCTTGGAAATCCAAATCCTCATAAACCAGGCAAAACATTATTATGCAATTATTCAATTTGCATCAAGTACTCATAATGTCAAGTAAAAGAGAGACAATTATACCTCAATTTTAACAATTCAAACTTGATTTCTCACTTTCACCAAACTTTGCAATCGAACGACTCATATAGTCAATTCAAGCTTGCCTTTTCCATATTCTCTCAGATTTTACTGATAAAAAGGATTTACTAAAACACTTCCTCTTATTCAAATTGCAAAAATGTCTTTTGACGCGAAAATCAACACTTTTAGGTGAAGACTCCCGGTTACTCGACATATGCCTTCTTGCTCAAATAGTAAAGATGTCTTTTGACGCGAAAATCAACACTTTTAGGTGAAGATTCCCGGTTACTCAACATTTTACTTGTTCAAACTGCTTTGCATACTCGTAATTTAAGCACCGTTTTACGCGAAAGTTAACATTTGTAGATGCTAAACCTCCGGTTACTTAGTACTAGAATCATTGGAGTAGAATTTCAATTCTCACTTTGCTACTTTTTCTTGCTTTTTCTTCCTTTTTTTTTTTTTTTTTTTCTTTTTTTTTTTTTCACTTCAATTGAAAAAGGATCTTTTGCCAACTATATCAATCATTTTCTTGTAAAATCCAATAAAAGAAGAAATCTCATTTAATAGGAAAACAACTGAGGCATAATTTTCCCTATTTTACAAAACATACTTTCTAAAATGCCAATGTCTTAATCACATAACAATTATTTCCGAGTAGGATGGAAAAAGGATTTTTCATATCACACGGGCTTTTATTTCAGAAGGATGAAAGCAATTGCAACCACAATTGGATATTTGCACTCCTTTTGAATCAAATTTTGAAGAACAAATCAATTTGTGAGGCAAATGTGCAATTTGGACAATTTTTTTTTTCTTTTTCTTCTTCTTTTTTTTTTTTTCAACACATCTAAGCACATAAGAGCCAAATTTAAACAAATAAATACATCCTGATGCAGCAAATTGACCAAAAATATTCTAACAGTTAAACCTATTGCTAAAAAAAAACAGAACACAAGATCGAACATATATAAAAAAAAATGAAATAAAGCAAGGATGGGACAAAGTGCAAATCAAAGGATGGATCTATCGTCCCTTTCAGCTCCATTATCGCCTCCGGTGGCCTCTGGGATAGGCGGCTCAGGCGGTGGAATGTCGAGGCACGCCTCTATACGACTTAGTCGAGTGCTCAAGGCTCCAAGCTGCGTCTCCATACGCCTCCATCCGGCAGATTAATGTGCTCATGCATGCATTGACAAAAATCATTCATTGACTGTTGCAAACTTGCCCCAATTTTCACCTTTTATTGAGAAATTCTTTCTTGCAGATTTTTTTTTTTCAATTTTCCTTTAAGCAATTGCCCTATTTTGGTCAACCAAAAATTTTGCCTCAATTTAAAAAGAATGTCCCAGTTTAGTTGATGGAGAATTTGCTCCAATTTTATCCAATAAAAATTGCTTCTAATGTAGCCAACCAAAAAAATTTGCCCCAGTTTAATCAAATAAAACATTGCTTCAATGGGCCATTAAAAATTCTCTATTCTTCTAAATTCCAAAACCAGCTGTTAGAGTCGGCGCTCCTTTGAAATTGATAGGCTATGCCATCATCTTGAAATGTAGCATTATTGATTTTTATTCATGCTCGATCTTTGGATCTGCAAAATTTGGCTTGTGCTTCTTGTGGATCTCAGCCATGAATACCTGCACAAAATAGGGGACTTGCAAAACATAATGTGCACTTGAATTCTCAAAAAATTTGCCCTTCTTTTTTTTTATTTATCACGCAATGATGACTGCTCAAAAAGTATGCTAACTTATCAAAAGCCAAATTTTAAGTAGCAAACTTAAAGACGTGTTATTTGACCCTTGGGTATGCCCAAAAAATACATCATAGAAAATGTTCCAAAAAAGGTTTTTTTTTTTTTTTTTTCTTTTCATCCTTCTTCTCTTCTTTTTTTTTTTTTTTTCTAAAATATTGACCCATTTTTCTCGTAGATGCTCTGAGTTTGTGTTTCCCAAAATGAATTCTCCATAGTTTGCATCGCAGGATTTATCCAAGAATCAAATAACACTTCTAATCTTCAAAACTTTATTAGATCAAGAAAATGTTTCTTTCTTATCAACGCATACATTTTATGAATGCAAGGGAGGGGGGAAAGGAAAAGAAAAAACTTGAGGTTAGTAAGCGAACGCAAAACCGGTATGCATGTCCTATGGGGGAGCCCTTTTATGCCAAGGGTCGGCCTAGCATGAAAATGCAATCCTCTGGGGTATGCACCATACAATACCTGATGGGTCCGATCACTTCACTGATATGTGATTAGTAAAACAATCTAGAGGATCGACCAAAAGAATATGTGATACTTGATGCATCACGAGGACAAAGTCCGAATGGATTTATTACTTTAATTGATATGTGAAGAGAGGTTAAAGGTTAATTTGGCATGAAAAGGATTATTCTCAAAGGAATTGTAGTGCCTTGACTTCTTTGAGGAAATATGGATCGGACGGGATTGATAGTTTTACTCAAAAAAAATCGGCTGGGTTTATTGCTTACTTGTAACTCCACATCTCAATGTTATTTGCCACACACTAGCTCATAAGCCTCCTAAAATCAAGATTTGGCCTTGATAAAAATCATTATCTCAACAATGAAAAATTATTTGTGAATTTTTCGATTTAGTGTCCTTATGCATGGGATTTTACCAACTTTAATAAAATGGCAAAAAAATGATTACTAGAGGCTTATACTCTAGCATGCGAAGGTCACTCCATATCTTTGGTGCCATCCTAGAAGGATCGGACCCTACCTTACCTTGTGCACTACCCCTTTGGATGTTACTAGAACATAAACATGCAAGTCTCATTGGATTATGTATCCGAGACACAAGGGTGGTTTATTCCTAACATGGGATTCCCTATGCGGCATTCCCTCTATGGCTTATGCATGATGCCATTTTATTAAAGCAAGTAAGGGTGCAAAAATGAAACATGGCCTGTAGGAGCCCCATTTGAATGCCGGGGTAAGCCTAAAAGTGATATGCCATTACAACTTAAATGCAATAAATTCAAACGTGCAATAGCCTATCTAGAAGGATGGCTTGTCTTAAAAGAGTGCCAAAACTCTTATCTTCTAGAGTTTGTGAAATGCAAGAAAAAGGGAAGACAACAAAATGTTAGTTTAATCAACATGTATCACATAACACATTAGAGCAACAAATTGCACAAAAATAAAGAGGGGTGGAATCCCTCCTCTCGTGTCTAGTGATCCTTAATAAGGTAAGGTAGACTCTCCCCTAGGCAATTCTAACATGGATGCATGAGGTTGGGCTCACTAATGCATCTAGACTCGATAAAGGTTACAGGCTCCCAAACCTTCAGACCAAAAGGCAAAAGGTCATCAATCCAAATGCCCCAAGTCGGTGGTTCGAGTGATCCCCTAGACATTGCTACGTGCACGTCGTGCCACGGCCACATGTCCAAGTGGATCGATCCTAACCTAATAGGGAAGAGTGGCGTGACAAGCCACTAAAAGTAAAAAAAGTAGGGTCAAAGTAAAATACGTATGCACGTATGAAAGTGATCCCCTTTGAGAGGAGGGATTCAAACATCAAGCATTTTCGAGGCTCTAGGGTAGATGCATACCCACCCCCAAATGCAAGGCGCGGTACAAGTAAATAAATAAACAATAATTCATTCATCATGTACGCGATGTGTAAGGAGTGATTTGCACGGGAAAACCCTAAAAGAGAAAAGAAAAGAATGCAACCTAAAACATCTAAATGTGATATATAAGAAAGTTAGAAAAAGGAAATAATCAACTAAATCAAGTGCTCGGACCCTCTTAGGAAAATCCCCAGTGGAGTCGCCAAGCTGTCGCGCCCCATTTTTTTCGAATGGTATGGAAAAAGAGGGAAAAGATTTTTGATTTTTGAAAATGAAAGGGAAAGGGGTCATGGGACTATAAAAATGCGACGGTTTGGACCCAAAAACAAAAGTCTAGAAAAGGGTTTTTAGAAAAAGTTTGGAGTCGCCACTTGGTATGGAGTTTAGGTGTACCAAGTCACCCAAAAGATTTAATTAATGAAAATAAATAAAGAAAACCCTTTTTTAGACGACTCCAGGTCTTTGAAAACTAGAGAAAAAGGTTCGGGGGTCACGGTTGAAAGAAGGGAAGGCAAAGATTCGATGTTACTCGTTTCTAAGGCACCCTTCTAACCTAGCCAAAGCTAGTTGCAAGATTTAGTTGAAAATTTCATAATTTCTAACTTTTAAAATTTATCACATTTGGATGTTGTCTATATGGTTGCAAAACCTAGACCTAATGTTGGATTGAGAGGGGCAAATGTCTCCTTGAGGTGTGATTAGAATTGATCACATTAATTGTGTCCTCCAATTTTGGTCCCTCGAGGAGGTCACGAAGAATGCAAATGATGAGACTCGAATGAATAAAAAGTAGGGTTTTCAAAAATTGCAATTTTTATAAAGTATCAAGAGAAAAGAAGTTGGATTTTTGAAAGGATAAATTTTAAGTGCAAAGAGGAATTTTGAATTTCCCAAAAAGATGCAATTTTAAGAAAAATGGTTTTTTGATTTTGAATTGCTAAAACATGAAGAAGAAAGTTGATTTTTAAAGAATGAATTTGATAGCATTTAAAATAATGCATATGTATGTCCTAAAGAGGGAAAATGCAACATAATGGGTGCGGGGGACTAAATTCGTGACTTTAATTCTTCCTTTTCATAGAAGGAAATAAAAGCGTGCTAAGGCTAGGGAGCCATACTCGCTCTTATCCCTAATTCAAAGGGTAATGCCTTAAATGCACTAATCTAATAAAAAGAAAACTAAATGAGATGTTTCACACACGGGGTGGGATAATAGTGACATGCAAAATGGAAAGAAACTCTAAAAGTGAAAAGGTGTGTGAAATTTGTATCTAATGCATGAACGGTGTTTAAGGGTCTAGCATTGGACTAGCCCTTGTCAAAGGTTCTCACTAACATTGGATTAGTGAGAAATCGAAGGGGAAGGCCACAACTAGCATTGGACTAGTGTGGTGACGTCAATATATTTACACAATAATTATGTAGACATGATAATAAAGCAAGTAAACATATAAAACACATAAACACATAGCACATAGGCATAATATCTAGATGCAAGGCCCTAGGAAAGCAAATAAACACATAATCATGCAAGCATGCAAAATAAGCATATAAAAAAACTAATTATTACATTGGGGGGAATCTAAATACATTCTAAGGGAAAAATTCGAAATAATAACCTAACTATTACATTTTCTAGACTAAATACACTTTTTGCCCAAAATTAAACCTATCTATTACAATTTGGCATCTAAGGCCTCCAAATGATTTACTCAAAAATTAAATAACATAAATAAAGACTAGACATGAATGAAAGTAAAGGAAAACTTAATTTAAAACATGCAAAATCATGCAAAACACATAATAAGCACATAATAGGGAGAAAGAAGTTACCATCCCTTGATATGAGGGCCTTAATTGAATCCTTAGATGATAGAAATGATTATCTAAGACTCAATGTCAACAAAGGGATCAAGGTACCAATTTAAAGGAAAACCAATCAAAATTCAAAGAAAGGGTATCTAAACAGATTACGCAAGCAAACAGATAATGATAGGAAGTAGAGTAAGATTCGGAACAAAAGAGCATGAAATATCAATGAATACAAAAAAGAGAGGTTCGGACCGAACGCTGGTGAACCAAGCAACACAAGGCAAAATAAAGACCGAGAAGAAAGCGGAAACGGACTCAGAACCAGCAGCATGTGCAAAAAATCAAAGATCGAGAGGAAACGCGGACTGGACTCAACCAGCAGCGTTTCTTCCCATCTTCAAAATATCGGAAGATTGCTTCCAGCTTTTGAACAATATCACAAAACAAAATCCTCGAGGCAAAGGGATCTATTTAAAGCATCAAATATCAGCATTCGATCATGTCAAAACAAGATAAAATCGAAGAAGGCCAAATCTTAAGCATCGCGATCATCAAATAGGCAAAGGGGAAGGGAAGAAGCTGAGAAAGCGGGGTATCAGGCCCGCGTAATACCCGCCGTTTCTTCACATCTTCAAACATTCAACGAAACGCTGGATCGTTACGCGAGATAGTCAGCGCAAAGAGATCCGCGTTTCTTCACAACTTCAAACATTCAAGAGGAAGCGCGATCGTTACGGATTGATCCGCGTAGTAGTCAGCGTTTCTTCACATCTTCAAAGCGTGAAGAACATTTTTCCAAAATTTCGGGAATCACAACAGATCATCACGAAGCATCAAACGCCTAATTTTAAGCGTAAAACCAATCTAATAGCCTTACCAAGGCTATATAAACAACATGCTCATATAACAACACACAAACATCATCAACTATCATAAAACATCAAAACATAGTCAAGACCTTGGTTCCACCAAAGGTCACATTTTCAAGAAGATTGACCGGGAAAAAAAGCGATAGATAGGGTATAGGAAGACTACGATTCGAAGCTTGAGAAGAACGAAAAGAAATCCCAAAAATTCCAGAAAATCTTCACAAAAAAAACCCTAGTTCTTTCTTTCTTTTCTCTCTTTTTCTCCTTTTACTTTGATTTTCGATCGTTTTCTCTGCTTTTCCTTTTCTCTGACCTCCTCTTCTCCCTTTTCTCTGATTTTCCCTTTTTCTAAACCCTAATCTAGGCTATTTATAGCCACCCAAACCTAGAACTAAGGGTTTTGATGTTCTTGGGATGAGGTGAGCTAATCTTGAACGTTAGATCAGTTGTTAGGGTTTAGGGGTGAGTTGGGAATGTTTAAATAGGTTTCTTATCGCTCAAGCATCAAAATACAACTGGAAAGGATGATCCAAGCTTTCGGAAAATCCAGCGTCATTTTTTTTTCGATCAGGTTCGCGGACTAGTTACGGACTCACCCAGATCAGCGTTTTCTTTTTTTTTTTTTTTTTCTTTTTTTTTTTTTTTTTTTTTTTTTAGAAAACCTACAAAATGAGAAAAATATGTTAGAAAATTCAAATATAAATAACCAAACATTAATAGATAAAAACATAGGAAAACAAAAGAAATAGTCAAAATTTGGTGTCTACAATTACCATGCTTAACTAATAAGCACTACTTGTCATTGAAATTACTTGTTTGTTAAAGTATTACTCACTACTGAAATACTTGCTTATTAAGTACTACATGCTGATAGAATACTTGCTCATTACGTGTTACTTGTCATTGAATGTACTTGTTTATTAAGTGAGCCATTATATTGCTTAATTGTTGGGTTCTATTTCAAAACAATTTTTTTTTATATAAAGGAAGGGGGTCGAGTGTGTACTTTATCGCACCGACCCCACTGTTTCACAAAAACTATTTTTAAAACCACTGTAATTGTGCTTGTGTATGTTAACTGTGCATGACCGTTATGCCTTGCGAGCTTTGCTGCAATAGGCTAGGCCGAGATCCCAAACTCCAGAGGCGAGTCGGCCTATTTCGAGCCAGCATTAGGGCTTGGTCGGGTACGTCGACGGACCCTGGGGACCGTTTAAGGTTACCTCGAGTGTACACAACCTACCGACCGTTGGTTTTCGGGCCCGAAGTTGGGAGTAAGGGGTTGGCGAATGGGAAGCAATGAAGACTCTATACTGACCGGCTTGGAAGCACTGTATCCTTCCACTGTGATTGCTACCGTTTATTTGACCAATTCATTGGTGAAATCTCACTGTTTCATGAATTTCCTAAAATAGAAATTACTGTTTTGGAAACTTTCCACATGTGAATGTTTGATATATGAAAGCATGCTATGTCAATGTGCTTAACTGATTATGTGTTTGGGACTCTCATTGGGCTTTCAAAAGCTCACCCCAATATATTTTTCCCTCCCAGGTTCTCCAGAGTGTTAGATTGGGTGAGAAGAAATTCCAAATCCAGATCGAGACTTTTGAATTGTGGATGTAATTATTTACGTATTTTGTTATTGGTGAAAATGTTGTGAATTTCTTTTGAATGGTAACGGTAAGGGTATGTGGAACCCTAGTGGATGAATGGATGTGAATTAAATTAATCGAATTCTATGGATGTATTTTTAATTGAAAACCCTAAGTTGAACTGTTGGATTGACCGAGTCCTGGCGAGAGCTAGGCCGGCGGCCGCGGGTCCTAGGGTTTGCCTTGGGAAATGTGGGGCCGCTACAGAACACACTTATTAATAACCAAGTTAAACATAACATATAACCTTTTTTGAGAAATACACCATTCTTGGATAATTCTAATTACTCCATATCCTAGAACTAGTATTGTGTCTATTCATCATAGGATCGACACACATGCCTCTTTTTAGAGAATGCAAGCATCTTATTTTACACAAAGATGCCTTACACATGATCTACTAAAATTTTCTTTTGTAGTCATTTCAACTTGGAAGTAATTTTCAATAATTACTCCCACTATGAAATAACTCCAAAAATTCTAGTTCATGATCTTCTAGTTTAGTAACTAACACTTATAGATCATCTATTAGGCCAAGGAGAGGTGTACTACAATAAATACAAAACTCAAAAATATTTAAACTAGAAATTTGTCCGCACTTTTTTTGAGTTTTCTTACACTCCAATCATAGTCCAAATTTCTCTACAAGTTTAGTGGCGATGAACAAGTTGTGAAGATGACACACAACACTTCATCTACTTTGCAACCATTATTTGCCTTCAATACCTTGCCACCCTTAGAGGTCATATTAGATCATCATCATTGATAACAGATATGGAGTAGACTCCATACCAACCTTCAAATAACACCTTACGATTATTGATGATTTGGGATTACAAGAATATGGAATCGACTACAAAACTATTATAATATCTTTACTAAACTAAAAATGGGGGATTCAAGATAGTTTCCAAGGCATGTAAACACTTTTCGTAAGGTGTTATTTGCCCCCACTATCTTGATAACTAGGTTGAAATGGCAAATTACATCTAGGATACAATGGAAATAAGAAACTAACTTATACTAAGTTTTAAACTTAGTTTCCACAAGAAATGGATGCAAGAATTTGTTTTTGCAGAAGTTCTCCAAGAGTTACCATAAGAGAGGTTAGCCTACTGCTTATTTATAGGTAATACAGGATCCAAGTTACATGAACCCTATTTGAAATCCATACATGAATTTAGTACTTCAAGTAAATGAATTGAGTAGTTCCATAAATGAACTAATGAATTATGAGAAATTCACGTATCAATCTTGTACCAATTAATTTAATATCCATCACTGTACCAATGAACCTAGTGAAAAATTCATGTATCAATCTTCTAGACATGAAATTAAAAGTCATGTCACAAGTCATGAATTTTAATCAATTTTCATACTACAAACTAATTTTCCAACATATTAAACATTTTCCTTGATCTTTACTTAACCTAGTCATACATGAGTCAATCGGTCAGGTTTTATATCAACTAACATGACTATCCATAACCGATCAAGCATTTTCCTTGATATTTACTTGATTGTCATATATGATAGGACATTAGCCTCAATCGTCTATTTCATGACCATTTAAAACTTTAAATAACATAAAAACATTTCATATGTTACATGCACATTTCTTTCATTTTATAAAAACATGCCATTCATTCATAGAACATAACAAACCAAAACATTTCAAATAGGCAAATATGATTCATTTTTCATATACAAAACAAAGCATTTACTTGAGAAAAATTTCATACTTAGTATTTCAAAAATATAGACGGGTAAACATCACCTACCTCAATTCACTTGTTTAAAGAGATCTTAATTTCATTTTAAAACAGCTTGCGACCTATAATCAATAACATGCATATTTTCATTAACTTATATGTCCTCTTTGAGAGTGTTCATTTCTATCTTAGATAATATTAAAAAACATGTCTGTTCATTTTATAAAAACTAATAAGTTTTCCTAAAATGAAATGTTTTCCTTTTTAGAAAGCTTCCATATTTAGCATTTTCCATTATTTTTTTAAAGAACCATAATTTGCTTATATATGAATAAGTGTTATTTAGTTACTTATTCATTCATTTATTCATTTCTCTGCTTTTGTTATTTATTTATTTATTTATGTATATAGCTTATTCATGTACTTATGTATTTAACATATTTACTCATTAGTTTATTTAAGTAGTTAACTTATTTATTTATTTAATATTTACTCATTGGTTTAACATTTATTTATTTAATATTTATGAATAGAACTTATTTACTTAATTAGTTATTTAAGTAATTAATTAATTTATTTATTTAAGGTTTGTTATCTAACTTTATAGAAATGGGCTACAATAATGTATAATCAATTTAAATTTGAGCTTTGGACTTAGATTGTGCCCTGCTATAAAACATATTTCTTTTTACTCAATTGGATTCAAGAAAACTTTGAATCTTTAATATTCTTGTTGGGTTTGTTTATCAAAATGTTGCTTACGATAATAATATTTGGGTTTCAAAACTTATTTAAAATATCTAAAGTGTTGCCGTTTGAAAACACTTCATTCTTGTCCTTAAGTTTAATAAAATAAGTCCATTGTATTTATTTGAACAAGTTTAATAAGTCCAAAATGTTGTCTCAAAAAAGTAATTGGTTAGCCCGTTATCTGTTTTATTACAAAAGGTGACACAAGTTTAGTAAAAACCCAATTCTTTTCGGCCCATACAAATCTTGAGTTATAAATAACCCTTAAACCTACTTAATGTGTAAGCCCACATTATTTGGCCCAATCCAAAAAAAGAAAAAACGAAACCAAACTCATCATTTAATTTTGACCCATTTTTACCAAATTCATCCAATCCAATTGCACCAAAAGTTTGACCTATATTCACCAACAACCCTAAGTTTGAAAGAAAAATGTTTGATTATTTTGAAGAATTTTTGAATTTATATAAGTTTAGAAAAATTAACCTTATTTGAAAATAGAAGTTATAAAATAGTGTGCCCTTATTATTATTATTATTATTATTAAAACTATATTTGAAAGAGTGATTAATCAAGGACTAAAGCAACTAAAGTGAAACTAATATCATGCATTTATTTCCTTAAATCAAATAAGTGAACACTCAGTTGTATATTAAAAATTCAAAGAAATAACATTTGCCTACTTGCAAACACAAGTCACTAGCAGTAACGATACTACTATGCAGAGTATTCCTAACTCTACTTATTTCAATTCCTACTAACAATTTATTCTTATTAGAATTACTATGATGTCAAAGATAACATGAATTACTGTAGGTTCTCTCTATCCCCAGAATCCTCTCACTTCTCTTGTGTAGCCTCATGATTTGTATCATTGTCTAAATCCCCCTCTACCACCATAGCATTCTCATTTCTACTATTATCTTTTCAGTATCTGGCCAAAAAATGTCCACATCTGAGATGTCCTCTCTTAAGGGCTTTATTCTCCTTTCTTAAGCGTTTGACATCATATTCTGTCACCTTTATTGGGCAATTGCATTCTTCACCTAGGTTATGGGGTATCTCCTCCGGGCTGTTACATTAACTCCCTCAGATTCCCTTCTTTTTTTGTCTAATTTGACTCTCATCTTTTGAATTTCTGTAATATGTGCTTCACTATTGGAATTCTGCCATTCTTTGCCATGACCTACAAAGAAAAGAATATCACAAACTCCATCATACAATATTTAACTTAAGGTACACATACAGCCGTAAACTACTTACCACTATATTACAAAATAATTCTTAATCATAACTGCTTCAACCTAATATGTACATCCGTTCTCTTCTGTATTTTAACTTATCATATCAACTACTAGAAATTATAATGATCATCATTCTATTATAACTTATTAGGCTAATATTACTAAAGGTGAATATAGTCCCCCATCCTCTTAAATTTTCTACCTATCTTACTCTAATTTCTAAATTTATTAATACTTCAAATGCCATCCCGCATACTTCCAGATCATATAACCTAAAGTCTGATACTATTAAATGTCTTGTCCCAAATTTGGGTCCTCGGAATGGATCTGCAATGTGGCATGTTGTATGTATGAAACCTTACTCCTATAAATACAAGGCAACATGATTCTAACTTATAATAATTTACCAAAATTTAAAACTTACAATTAAAGAAATACATGCTATTTCCAAACAGGTACATTTGCTAAATACTTACTCTATACTCTTAGTGCAAAAACTCCTATCTATCTATTTTTCTCAAATCTTCTAATGTACACAATCTGGTTTTCTTGATCTGTAAGAAAAAATATATAAAACATGGATTGAACAATGTACGTGGAACATAAAGTATTTACTCCTCTTTCAAATCATGTGGCTACATACATACTCTATAGATTTGCAAATTAGGTCACACAATACCACATACATACATCAAATAATAAATTTTGGTGTTTTTCCAGATAATACATATACATATTTCATCGAAAGTGAGTGGCATACATATAACTGCCCTTGTTCAACGTGGCACTTAGTCCTACAGGTTCTAAAGATGGCTCTCACCGAATATGGGATAGAAATACATACATGACATGATCATATTCATTGAACATTCTTGCAAATCATTAAACATATCAATCATATCATCTCATTTTATAAAACACAACTCATAAACAAATACATGCTCTGACTTCTGAGTACGTAGCCAAAAGTTTAACCCCTTTTCGGAGGGCGGTAGGTCAAATGTTTTCCTTGATCTTCACTTAACCTACCTATACATGAGTCAATTGGCTAGGTTTTATACTGACTACCATGACTATTCATAACAAATCAAACATTTTTCCTGATCTTCACTTGACCATCATACATGACAGGACTATAGTCTCTATTATATATTTCATGACCGTTTAGAGTTGTTGATAGCATCAAAACAATTCATACTTCACATGAAAATTTCTTTCATTTTATGAAAACAAGTCACTCATTGCACAGAAAATAACAAACCAAAATATTTCAAATAGGTATATATAATCCATTTTTCATATACCAGCATAAAGCATTTACTTGAGACAAATTTCATACTTAGCATTTCAAAAATCTAGATTCACTTGCTTGAAGATATCTTAATTTCGTCCTAAAGCAACTTGCAACACATATGTCCTATTCTGAAAGTGTTCATTTCTATCTTACATAATTTTAGAAAACATGTCTACTCATTTTATAAATAGTAATTGATAAGTTTCATTAAAATGAAAAGTTTCACTTTTTAGATGGTTTCTTAATTTGGAAAGTTTTCCTTTATAGAAAGTTGTCATATTTAGAAGTTTCCATTTTTCTTTTCAAAAGAGTCATAATTTGGTTATATATGAATAAGTATCATTTATTTACTTATTTATTCATTTATCTATTTTTTGTTATTTATTTACGTATAAAAATTATTCATGTATTTATGTATTTAACATATTTACTCATTAGTTTATGGGACATGACATAAGTTTTGTAAAAGAAGTGACAGAAGTTTCGTAAAAGCCCAATTCTTTTGGCCTACATGAATCTTTAGTTATAAAAAACCTTTAACCCTAATATTAATGTGCAAGCCCAAATTATTTGGCCCAATCCAAAAAAAAAAAAAAGAACCTAACCAATCATTTAATTTTGACCTATTTTTACCATATTCATCCGACCCAATTGCACCAAAAGTTTGACCCATATTCACTAACAGCCCGACCCATTAACAATATGGGTCATCTTCCTCCAATTCCTAGATCAAATCAAAGCCTAATTTTGAAACCCTAAACACCAAACCTAAGCCTCGATTCATCTTCCTTGTCACCATCATTTTTACTGCCAGCGGCTTCTTGCCATGATGAACAATGGCAGTAGCGGCTACTACTGTTGCAGCCTGCTTATGTGGCGTGTTGCTCTTTGGGCTTGCCATGGCCGTGAGCAGCCGCTGGTTGGCCTTTGTCTGGAGACGGAATCACCAATGTTACACCAGTGATGCAGCAATAGGGGAGGGTCATCTCTTCACCACCGATTGATTTTGCTTCTACTATATTTTTTCTAGATTCCTCATATTCCAATTTCTCTACACAAATTTCATTCTTTTCAACTAAGGGTATAAATAATGATTTTCCTAGTTTTCAATCCAGAATTCAGAAAATTAACTCAAGAAAATCTTTCCTTACTCATCTAAAAAAACTTAGAAATTGAAAGGCAACAATTATGGTATAATTTAACCATTTTTCTATAAATATAAACATGACAATATGTTAAACATGGGTAACAACTTATATAATACATGTAAACAAAATAGCCCTTAATTCATAGAAAAATTACTTGATTAAAAAGTGATGCCAATTTCTTTTATAGCTGTCTTGATTTCTTTCTTATCCCACACTGAAGTATCTTATGGTTTGGTAGGAGTTTCTGAAGCTATCAGATACAGAGAGTGTGAGGAAAGTAACGTTGTAGAGAGAGTGAGGGAAGTAACATTTGACAAAAATAAAGGAAGCTCGGTTATATATATAGATATATATATGGAAGATAGTTACATGGAATTGAGAGTGAGGAAAGTAACATTGGAAGTAATGTTAGAGATAGAGTGAGGGAAGTAATGTTTGAGCAAAATGAGGGAAGTTATTTTATATATATGGAAGATAGTTACATGGAATTGATTAACTAAGATTGGCAATATTGTCAGAATTATAATTTTCCTGCTAGAATAATTTTTCTTCAAATACCAGTAGTATCCTCAGTTAGTCAATTGCATATATTCTCACTGATTTTTTTAGGGCTCATTGTCCACCTATTACTCTTTTTCTTTTCCTTTCTCATTAACACAATGATTTTTTTTCTCCCACTTCCCCTTCCATTCCTATCTTTCAACAGATTTCCTGTTTTACAATTTCTTTTTAGTTTCTTGAAACCTTTGCAACATGCGTTTCAAGATCTTTTGCATAATATTTTTCTCTTCTTTTTTCTTATTACTTCTCGACACTATCAGTAAGTTTTTTCATTCTTTTTTTTGTTTTATTTCATTATGTTTTCTATCAAATAATCTTTACTTACAGTTTTTGGAGTGATCAAAAACTTTGATAAATTTGGGATGTAGCTTTCTTGCAATTATGGTGAGATTCAAGTTCTCATCTTTTGACTAGTTTTTGTTGCAATTATAGTAATGTTATAGGTTTTTTTCTTGTTTTGTATTCTTTTTTTTTTTTCAATTCACTTCAATGAATATTACATTACATTCTATATCTCATGAATATTGAAGAAAAAGTTTGGTCTACATTTTTTTGGAGCTTTTAATCCTTTAGATTATTAGTTGTTTGAGTTAAATCATATTGGATTTGTAAAAAACTAACTTTTAAATACAACTTTGAAAATAAAAATAAGAGCACTTTGAAACAAAAGAATTACAACATAAGAAAAGATTATGGCAAAAAATTGAAAACTAAATTAGTGAGTTATGAAAATAATAGAAAAATAAATTAAAGAAAGAGGAAAAGAAGGCAAACTAGTCAATTAATTAGAGAGAGGAGAAAAAAAGAGTAATTAGTGGACAATGGGACAAACAAAATCAATGAGAATATATGAATTTAACTAGTTAAGGGTAATGTTAGGGTACGTTTGATAAAACTGGAGTTTGAAATCTGAAGTCTGAAATTTGAAATCTGAAATCTAAATTCGTTAAATCACTGAATTATTAAGTGGTGAATCTAACACAACTTTTGTCTGAATCTAAACACTGAATGTGTTATCTCTGTTTGATAATCATAGATAACTGAATGCTGCATTTCCTATATTTTTACAATTTTGTCCTCATATTGATTTATTTATAAATGATGCTATTATATTGGTATATTTTACTAGTAGCACATATGAGTAAATTTTATTTAAATAAGAATTATTTATTAGAAAAAAGAACTAAAAATGAAAATAAAATTATAATATAACAAATTTAGTTGACAAAATTTAAATGCTAGTCTATCAAATGCTATGAATATAATTAATCTACAATGCTAAAATGTTGATTTTTAATTTGTTCACGTAAGTTGATCATAAAAATTTGATCAACTTGTTGAGATCCTCCTCCTTGTTCTGCATCTTCTGTGTTGTTTTCGGTATGTTACTCATTTTACACCACCATTTCTTCATTCTCAAAATCATAATACCAAGTATCAATAACACCACTTCTTCGCAGATAATTGTGGATGGCTACACATGCAATTACAATATTCCGTTGGGTTGGAAAAGGATATGGTGCCATCAATTTGAGAATTGGAAAACAAGCTTTGAGTACTCCAAAAGCACGCTCAATTACATTTCTTAATCTTGCATGTGTCTGATTAAATTTCTCTTCCTTTGTGGTTGGACAATGCCCATCTTGAAAATCAGCTAACCAGTAGCACGTATTACGATAAGGAGTCATGAAACCACGTGTAAGTGGATAGGCAGCATCACATAAATAATATTTTCCTGCAATAATACACATTGTATTGAGAAAAGCATTAACGAATATTAATTTCCTTAAAGTTCATTTTACCTTCTGGAGGAAAAGGAAAATTGCTTGTTGGATTTAGCATAGTCTCTGTTAGCACTCTAAAATCATGTGCCACTCCTTCCCAACCAACCCATACAAATGCCAACACCATCTTAAAATCACAAATTGCAAACACATTTTGGTTGCACTTTCCTTGTCCTCTCCCTCGATAAGGAGTTTGTTGCGCAAGTGGTATAACAGCATTTATAAGCGTGCCATCAAGTGCACCAATAGCACCCTTTAATGTAAAAATAAGAAATGGTTAAAATTATAAAAATGATATGAATACTGATTTTTGTATATTATTTTTGAGATTATAATACCTGAAATGCTTCTCGAAGTCGCCGCTGTTGCCAACTTATATTCATTTAAATCAAAATTTGGAACAATCATTTCCTTAGCAAAATTCATCATCGCATTCAAAACTTCATAAAAGTATGTATGCACTGTATGGGTTGAATGCTGAAATCTTTTTTTCACTGTTCGACTCGTGTGATGTTGACCCAAGCTCATAGGAAATATTGCTATTTTTCCTTCAACAGAAAGATAACGAGTATTTCGTACCCAACCTCTATTTCGAAAATGAGTACATAAATTCACAAATAATCATTTTTCCATACATAACATTTCTACAGAGTGTGCTGGATGTCCATGAATAATTTCATTCACGTATTCAAAACCACTTAGCATTGAATCAGTATCCGGCCTTCTTGCAGTACGTTTTTTCTTAATTCGTTTTATGATGAGTAATATCAGCACAATATTCAATAATTTCTTTTGCTCCTTTGTTAACATCTATAGAAATTAAAAAAATATAATTTACAAAATAAAAGTAATAAAGTAAGCATTTGCATTGATCTAAGTAAAACAATGTTTAAAAAATAAAAAGTAATAAACACCAAAATTTAATAACAAGAAATGTTATCTCCAACAACTACTATAATGTAAAAATTATTCCAAATAAAATAATTCACAGTTCAATAAAATAAAATCCAACATCTAAAAATTTCGACCATATAATTTCTTTTTAATTTAAAGTAGACCTAACTTCTTTCCTATCATTGCTATCCAACTTTTTTTAAATTCTTCAAATTTATCACTTGACCGAACCCATTGTTCTCTGTATGCCTTGTTGTCACAGAAGATACCAAGAATGCTAACATAGAGGGGACTATTCTGACCCAGTGTTTGCATCTGATCTAAAAGTTTATTACATTCTTCAATGTTTGATCCATCTGACTGCTCCAATGTCTTAAGAACCACCATTAATTGGTTATCAAGATCATCCACTTTCTCAGAGCTATTTTTCTTGTGGTGCTTATTCCCATTATTCTTCTCAGAATTTACAATAGTTGAAGAAGAAGGTGCATCCACGTGCTCTTTTTCAAGATTCACATAAGTTTGCATATAGTTTTCATTATCATCCTTAGGTAATTCATGCTTGGAAGGCCGCCATGCATATTTTCCAATTGCTCCTATGCCATCAAACAGTGATTTCATTTCGTTTGGATATTCTAATGGTTTGGATTGAAATTGTTTTGCATCTGGGTTATCTTGTAATATGAAACACAACAATGAATTGTAAGTATTTTTACTTACATGATTAATTAAAACCACATAGTTTGAGAGATATACCTTGATATATTCTTCCCATTTCTCCGAGTTCCAATTTATGGTATTTGTTACGGGATCATAGTGATTATTTCCTGTATTTCCAATTAGATTAACCCAAATTAAATATATATTTTTTAGGTAATCCCATTTATTCTTCAATTGTTTTTGAGTGAAATTTCTATTTGTCTCCTTCTTCAGAATTTCTATAATCCTTTCCCATGCTTCTTTTTTCAATCTACTTCCACAAAAATTCTTTGCAACAACTTCTTCGAAGTACAAATCTAGAAACCTTTTAAATAAAGCTGAATTCCACTTAAGTCTACCACTTTCTTCAGACTTCATCCCTACACGAATAATATACAATCTTCAACCAGTACTACTAGTAAAAATGAAAAATGATAAAAATATATATACGTATGCTTGGACAAAGAAAGAAATAGGAGAAGTCACAATATTCTTATTAAGCTGTTTGTCCCTTTAAGAGCTGCAATTCTAGGTAGAGTAGATGATGGAAGAAACGAACCAAATCCAAATTCCAAGAGAGAAACTAGGTTCTCAGGGGCTAGAGGTAAAAAATGATTCAATTTTCAGAGCCAATTTTTGAGATGATAACAAAAGATAAAGGGTTATGATAGGTGTGAGGACCCGAAAATTTATTTTATTCGACCTAATTAATTAATTAATTAATTACTTTCTCTGAATAATTAATTTAGATCATTTTAGTTACAAATACGCTATACGTTACTTCCTTTTATTTTAAAACCTTGGTTAACCATCGTTTTAATTTATAAAATTGCAAAATTCCATAATTTTATAAAATTATTTCATCAAAATTAGTTCGAATTATTTGAATGTCGTTTATCAATTGTAACAGCACGAAAAGTTTTAAAATGCATTTTTGTACATTTAAACTATGTTTTTCAATTTAAACTGTTTGAATGTTTAAATTTCGCACTCGGGCTTAGAATCGACTATTAGACGTAAGTTTCGAATGTTAGAACATGTATTCGGGATATATAAATGAGAGAAACCAGGATCGTAATATTTCGTCGCGTGAATTTACTCTGACACGACAAAAGTGGCTTTACGTCAAATTACCCAATTTCTCTCATTTCTTCCATTTTCCACAAAAGCCCCCAAAAGTCAACAAACAACCCCAACTACCCATTTCCCTTTCTTTCTTCTCCTTATAGCCGGTTCTCCCTCTTCCATTTCTTCCCCAATTTGCTCCAAAAACAGCCGCCTCTCTCTCTTCCTCTTCCTCTTCTTGTTTCATCAAAACCATCAACACAAAAATTCACCATTGAAGCCAACAAGGAGCTTGAGGTTTATGCTAGTTTCTTGGAGAAAACTTTGGACCAGCAAGGAAGAGGAGAATCTGATTGTTGAGCTTGAGGATTGGGGTCTTGTGTGAGCTATTTCATCTTCCATTCACTAAGCTCTTTGATTGAGTTGAGATAATCTTGCTCAACACCCAAAACTTTGCTCATTTACTTCATTCTTTGGCTAAGAAAACTAATAGTTCCTTATAATAGATTTTATTATTGAATTTGGTTTCATGTGGGCTCTATGAAATCCCACTATCTTTGAACTTGGGCTGTTGGTGATGTATTGTGTGTGTGTGAGGTGGTTATGTGGTGATTAGTTGCTAAAATGAAAGAAGGAAAAGAAGAGAAGAAACCGAGAGGAGAGGAGATGCTTGCTGCCCTGTTTTTGGTTGCTTTGATTGCAACCTTTCCATGAGAATTTTTAGCTGAAAATTGGTGAAAATTTACATATTGAGGTTTGTGCCTGAAAAATTTGGTGTTTTTATAGTATCAATTAATTGCTCAAATAATGTTTCAAATTTGTTCTTCAAATCTGGAATTTTTGGAAATCAGGTTGGTTTTACAGCCTCCTTTCAACTGTTGTAACTTGGTGTAGGAAGGTCTGAATCGAGTTCCGTTTGTTGAATTTGAAACTAGAATATGAGTTATTTTAGAAGCATAAATTTCAAGGGCTAGTTTGAATTCAGTGAATTTTGGTGAATTTTCAAAGTTGACTGAAAATCAAAACTGATATGCTTTGTTCACACTGTGACAGCAGTTTTAAGCTGAAATTTGATTAGGTTTCAATTCGAATCTTGTAAAAGTGTCTTCTCGAGAGTTTTAGTTCATTGAGTCTATTTTCCAACGGTATAAGATTCAAAAATTTTGGGCTTGTAAAACTCAAGTTATGATTTTTCAAATAAAATACTGCTCAAAACTGAAATTTCTTCCAAGAAAACTTAAAATCTGGAATTTGAGTGTTCAAAGTGTCACTTGTCTTTTGGGGTTATTTTGCCTTGTTTTAACACTATTATTTTGTGATTATTCACTACTAAGATGATGGTCTAGATGAGGGCTAGACTCTTTACAAAAATGAGCATTTTGGTGCATGAAAACGTTTAACAAGGGCATGTGAAGATTGATGAACTAAAGTTGAAACTTTGCTGTTTTTCTTTTAAATTCATAGCTGCATTTTTGCAGGCTTAAGGGCTGATTGTAATGCTTAAATGTTGAGTGTTAAGTTATTAATTTTCCCCACAAAAAGCCCTACAAAAGTTATAGCAAGAGTGGTAGGAGAAAATCCTGTTTTGGAAGCTTTAGTGATGGCCGAAAATCTTGCTGTCTTATTTCTGTTTTGTGGCTGAGTTTTTGCAAGCTTAAAGACTAAATGTGATGCTTAAATGTTGAAGTTTAAGATGTTAATTTGTCCCACACAAATCCCTTCAAGAGTTGATGCAAAATTGGTTGCTTAGTTGGGGCAAAAATCTGGAATTTGGACGGGGTAGGCTGTCCGAATTTTTGGGCTGAATTAGTGCTATGTTTTAATCTAACCTTGCATCACTCTTGACCATCATTAGGCCTAGGAAGATTAATACTAGCTTGGTTTGATAAATTAGGGTAATTGGTGGTGATTTGGATAACTTAGAAGCTCATAAATGAAGAGGACAAAACTTCACAGGTTTGGATCAAGTTTGCTGAGTGCACTTTGGGCATTAATAAAACTGTCTTCCCGTGAGAGTTTTTGGTTGAATTTTGGTGTGAACATAACCAATATATATTAGAGTTATTGTACCAAATTTGGTGATTTTTGAGTAAGAATTCGTCATTCAAATGGTGTTCTAAAAATGGCCCTGCAAATCTGGAATTCCAGAAATATCAGAAATTCCAACCTGTTCTGTTTGGGCAGCTATATTTTCTTGCTCGAGAGTTGGAATTGAGTACCATAAGTGGCGTTTAAAAATTCATACATAGGAATTTAAACTGTATAAATTTCAAAGGCCAATTCATTTTTCACAATTTTTGGTGAATTTTCAAAGTTGGCTGAAAAACCAACCTGTTATGTTCTCTTTTGTACTGTAGCAGTTTCTTAATCGAAATTCTGGGCAGTTTTTGTCCAGAATTTTATCTTGGTGCCTTCTACAAAGTTTTAGAAATTTTAATAAGGTTTCCAACGGTACCAACCATGTAAATTTTGGACTTATATAACTCAAGTTACAATTTTTCAAAGAATTCTGCCCATAAACCCCGAAGGTTTCTTCATATTGCAATAAACTTGAAAGTAACTTGAAAATTTTGCTTGGCCTTGAATGTGCACTTAAATGATTGTGATCATACATGTCTCAGGTAATTACAAGGACTTTGAAGGGCTCGTTTAACTAATTGGCTTTCTCTCTCACTCGACTATTGGTGAGTGTCAAGTGCATGTTAATTGTTTAAATGAAATGTTTCTTGTATTTGCTTGTTAATGAGGCTAGGGTGTACTTTATCGCCCTTGTCCTCTCTCTCATGTGATTGCTTGTTTGTTAAGTGATAAGTGTTACATGTGAATGCAAATGAAAGTGTTTCTCGTGAGCATTGAGCGGTAGAATGTATCACGCCCTTTTAGGGTGGGAGGTACCGCTTATCCTGTCTCAATGCTATGACCGAATATGTCGATTGGAGCTTTGTCTCATCGACCATAGTGGGGGGGATGCCCCAACCCATTGGCTAGCCTTGTAACTCGAGCCGGCAAGGGCTTGGTCGAGAAGCTTGGTAAACCATGGGAAGTGTTATAGCTTGATCCAGAATTGGGGTCTTGCTAGGTATACTTGTTAAGTATTACCATTTAAGTGCGTGTTTGGTTACGGATCCGAAAGGGTGTCATGATGGTTGGAGGAAGTAAGTGGAGTACTACGGACATGGTTACTTGGGTTGACGAAGAGTCAACTAAAAGTGGATCGAACGGCCAAGACGTGGATTAGCTTTTGAGAGCTCCAGTATCCTTTTATTGTGTTTAATTTCCCTATTTGCTAAATGTTTCGAAATTACTTGTTATTCAAGTTTTCTTGCTTCATTCCGTGTCCTTTGCTCGCGTGCTTGCATGTTTTTTTTTCCTTGGCCTCACTGAGCGTTAGCTCACCCCAGTTTGTTTTCCTTAACAGGTCTTGAAGTGGGGATCGTAGATCGAGGATTTAGTTACTTGGGTAGGATTTTCATACTTTTGTATAGGCTTAATATTAATTTGTGAAGTTGATGGTTATTGTACCTGAAATTGATATTATCGGAATTTTAATAGAAATTATTGAGGATTTACTCTTGTAAATTAATTATTATTTATTGTTGGACCTCAATTAAGGTTTTAAGAATGAATGCTTGTCTTACTATTTTAGAGATCCTAAATTGTAATTATTTGAGGTCTGTAATATGATTGAGAATTTGTAGTGAGTCCTGGCGAGAGTTGGGCAGGCGGTCCGCTAAACCCTTTGGTTCGCCTTAGGGGGAGGTGGGGCTGTCACAGGTGGTATCAGAGCCTAGGTTAAAGATCTGTTTGGGATATTTTAAGGATATTGTTCTTGAATGTAAAGTTGGGATAACCTTATGTTTTAAATGTGATATTTTAAGTGAATTAGTGGACTTTAAGTTCTTATCTTAGAATTTATGTTTGTTTTGTAGGAATGATGTCAAGTGTTTTAGCACCACTAGCTATTGCTATATTTGTGTTTAGGGTTTTGAATTTCTCCAAATAGACGAGTTGTGTTGAGATCTCTCAGATAGGTAGTTAAGCAAAAGACACGATTCGTATTCACGAGTCAATGAGAGTCCTTATATTGGATTTCAAAGAGTTGAGTTTTAAATGGTTAGAGTTCCATTGTGATTAAATATTAATTTGGCGATTTTGGTTTCCTTAGTAGGTTAAATTCGGGAGTTAAAGGAATTAGTGACATGGCAAACTTAGAGGATTCACGCGAAGACGTAGAGGCTCTTCGAAAGGATTTAGGGTTTCAGACGGAACTTACTAAATATTGGGAAGGACGGTGGGAACAAGAATATAAGGAAAAGATTGAGCTAATAAGCAAGTACATGGAAATGAAGAAGAAATATGAAGCCGTACTAGAGGAGATGTAGCATAAATTTGATCTGGTGCACTCAACCCCTAACACTCAAGTTAAAAATCAGGAAGGAAGCTCCCTCAATGTTAAAGGAAAGCGTAAAGAGATTAGCGAAGATAAACATGCTACTGAATGTAAAGGAAAGAAACTAAAAATTAGTGGACCTGTTGCGTGGCGACTCAGAGCTACTAAAAAAATTTACAATATTGTAATTTTTTTGGATTTACAATATCATAGTTCTAGCTGGCTAGGACTCCATCTCCATGGTAATATCTAATAGTGATAAAAGAGTAAATTAATTATGGATTTTTCTAATGAGTGGTCTTCACATATCTGAATTACACCTCGGGATGGACATGGTTCAGATTTGAATCAGAACCGGATTAGATTGAAACCGGATCGGCGGTTTATTGAACCTGAACGGAACTAGAATCATAACCGTAACTAAAGGTTAGGTTTAGATTCACAAAAATTTTGAACCTAAATTGGAACCGGTGGTTCAAGAACCATTCAAACCGTCTAAGAATACACTTACATTCTGAGTAATTTGATATCTTTGTCTTAATTTAAAGTATTTTAATAGTCCACCAACTTATTATCTCAATTCATTAGTAAATATAGCATAACTGATTTACGTCCAAATCCAATCTAGTCAAAGTGTTAAAGTTAAATTAATCAAACTATTAAATTAGCATTTGATGATGCTTTGAGTTTGATTAGCCATTATAACAAATTTACAAAGGTATTTTTTTTAAAGGATCAAGAAAATAGTCATTGCTAAATCATAAAATAACAATTTGTTAAATAAAAAATATATGTATTTTTTTCTTTTTCCTTGCCAAATTATAATAAAAAAATTCATATTTTTTTCCTACATTCATTAACATATTTACTTAAAATCAATTTTATAATGACACGTATTTTAACATAACTAGAAGAACTAGAGCCGGAACTAAAACCATGAGAATTTGAAACCGTAACCGATCCAGAATCAGAAGTTCAGGAACCGTAATTGTAACCAGTTCCTATAAGGATCGATTTAGATTCCACCTTTTAGAAGAATTGAAACCGTCAGCTTTTAAACCAGAATCGGCCACCCCTAATTACACCTCATTTGTTATATGAATTCACGCACTCAAAATTATTATTCCATGCATTTAAATACTTTCCAAATTAGGTTTACTATTTGCCAAAAAATATATATTGAATCTATCTTATAAATAAGTGCCTCGGAGCACTCATTAACCGAACCCATTAATTATAAAAGTATTCCTCTAATGGCTCTGTAGATTCAGCACACTAATGCTGTCCTAAACGTATTTAATTTCCTCTAATGGCTCTATAGATTCAGCACACAAATGCTGTCCTAAACGTATTTAATTTGCGCAATCAATTCAAAGGATTTCATTTGGCTTTTCTATCTGCTTGGTAAAATAAATGGGAAAGTATCTAAACCATTAGCTTGCAAAGGGTATTAGGTCAACAATGAGGAAGTTACCCGTACACACTTGTACACTTTGCTTGATCAATACTTTCACACTTTTACCATTCTCAAAAAAATCCCTACAAATGTCAAATGAAAATCACCCAAGAGTGTGTATATATATGTATGTATGTATGTATGTAATTAATATGTATGTATGTATTACAGACATACATACATATATACATACATACATATATATATATATATATATATATATATGTTTGTTTTAATTGGATTATTTATTGATATTGAGCAGATCAGCTAATGAAACGTACGAATGGCAATTACAAAAGTCTTAACATATATCACATGGATTTTAATCATTTTGAGGTATTGTGTTTAATGCTTAGGGAATTATAATGAGTTGGTTAAAGCAAACACAAAAATTTAAAAAACAAAAATTGATAAAGCATACCTCAAACTCAAAGACTGGAGTTCCCGCTACATAATAATATTCTTTATGAAGCATCGATAGGCATTTATTTTGCAAAACTAAGCCATTTTGTAATTGAAATTGTTTAATGGAGTCTTTTTGAATTCATGAAAGCAAAAGGGGGAGTTGTAGCGAGGATTGAGGAAGTGAACAAACAGAAAGAAACTTAGGGTGCGTTTGATAAAACTGAAATCTGAAATCTGAAGTCTGAAATCTGAAATTTGAATTCATTAAGTCACTGAATTGTTAAGTGGTGAATCTAATGCAACTTTTGTCTGAATCTAAACACTGAATGTGTTATGTCTGTTTGATAATTATAGACATTTGAATGCTGAATTTCTTTTATTTTACAATTTCATCCTTATGTTGATTTATTTATAAATGATGTTATTGTAATGGTAATGATTTAATTTTATTTAAAGTAAGAATTATTTATTAGAAAAATTATGAGCTAACAATAAAAATAAATTTACCATATAGCATGATGAGAAATGGAATGGTGGAAGCTTTGATTTGGGATCATTTCTTAGATTCTTATCCAAGGGGATTAAAGCTCCAAGACGTCACGAAGATTCCTTCCTTTAAACAAGGCTTGGATCAAAGATTTATACTTTGTTTCAAATTAAAGAATGAAGCTACCGTTTGAAGTCTTTTAGAATAAGGGCACAATTGTCTAATTTTCCATTGTTTTCCTTAAGTCATTTTAGTAGGAATAATATCGAACCAAGGCTTTGTCATGATGTCCGAATTTTAGTAGCTTAATTAGTCCATGTTTATTATTTAGTAATTTCCTAAAAAGATAGAGCCATGTTGGCCTATTCTAGTTAGGTTAGATTTTTAGTAATTTGAGTCCAAGTTACATTAGGATTTGAGAGTCTTTTGTAAGGCTATAAATAAGGCTACAAACCATCAACTTTATTAAAGCAAGTTATATCAAATTTTATGAGTTTTCACTTTCTCTTTCTAAGAGAGCCTTTCTTGAATACTTGAGAGTTTTCTTGAGTTATTCAACTTGAACTTATCAATCAAGTAATCACCTTGATTGTGGCGTTCTTCTACCTACAACGTTGATCGTTGGTTCGTGGGTCAAGGTTAAATCCAAGGTTCGCCAACCCGGGGTTTAGAGGGGTCAATTGTTCCACCATCCAACTTGAATTTCTTCTAGGTCCTACATCGATTCATATCATTGCAAATTTATTTGACAAAACACAAATGCTAGTCTATCAAATATTGTAAATATAATTAATCTAAAATGCTACTAAAACGAAAGCTCATCAAATACATGCTAGGCATGAAGATGAAGACAAAAATAAAGAACCCAATAAAAAGAATTTAATACTAACTACAAATTCGGGAATCTGCTGGCAATAAAGAACTTTTTTTCAACGTAGCGTAGACCCATTATAAACCCATTAAAAAAATTATCAATGTAGCACAAACCCATTATAAAATTAACTACAAATGAATTCGTTGGCATCCAAAGATGAAGTATAGATATTAATTCAATGCAGGCACTAGAAATAAAACGTATGCATAAATTCAATATATACCTTTATGCTAAAAGAGTGAATTTCAATGGGATATTTCACCTCTATTTGACAATGAAGGCTAACCCGAAAAGAAAAAATAAAAAATGGAGGAGAGGTTGATAATTGAAAACGATGGTGGGAATAAAAGAAAGGGAGAGAGAAAGTACAACAATAAGAAAGAGACGATGAAAATATAAATTGATTGTGTTTTGTTTGGTAATGATTATTTATGTCCTAAAAAAAAATATTTAAACCCTAACATCTAACCGTACTTTTTATTAAGTGATAATAAATGATAAGCTTGTCACTTAATTCGTGGGCTCTATTTTGTCTAGGTAATTCAGACCCACTTAATCCATTAAGATGCAATCTTTTTTGTTATCAAACAGTTTTAATATAATTAATATCTGAAATCATTAAGATTAAGTCCTGAATAAGGTTATCAAACAGGGCCTTAATCGCCTAGAATTTTTTTTTCATTGCAAACACTTTCCATATGTGCATAAGGTTATCAAAAAAACTTGAAATTTATTTTAGATTCAAAAATCTGAAAGTTAAACAATACATACTTGAAATTTCCTAGTTAAAAAAATTAACTTGTGTCATTTCTTACACGAATATCCACGTACGTGATATGTGTCATTATTCATTCTGAATTAAAATAAAAATTTTAAATTTGATACAGATTTGTCTAGCTCATGCCACATCACTGCTGTTCAATCTAAGTTTTCATATTGTCTACATTTTTTTTCTTTTTAATTGGAAGATTTTGAATCCAAAATCTCATATTTAAAGTTATCATCTAACCCAACCTAGCTCTACCTCTATCATCTACAATTCTTGGTGCTATAGAGGACGCACTCTAAACCGTAGCCATTGATTCCCAAACTTTAGGCCACGGAAGTTCTACAACTTAGTGGCCAATAGGATTAATCTTTTTTTTTTTTTTGGTTTACACAAAACTTTTGTGATGACATTAAGCAAGAAAAATAAAACGACCCTTTTCCATTAGTGCATTTTTTTGTGAGGATAAATGAAGTTGGTTTTTATCTTTCTATAGATTAAATTGTCTTTCTTTTTGGCATCTTTTACGATAACAAATTTTAGCAACAATCTCGTGCAATTGAAACCTCTATTTATACTTTCAGCATTGTTGCAAGGGATAATTTTATAAGCCTTCCTTGAAATTTTTCATAATATCACTTAGCATTCTTTAGATTTTTAAAATCTCATCTATCTCCTTTGGATTAATATTTTTTGTAACATTTTAGTTCCTTTGGAGAAAATGTAAGAAAGATAAAATTTTTATTCCAATACTACCCTAATGTTATCCTACTTATGATGCTAAAAATACCAATTAAAAATAAAATGATTAACAAGTAAAAAGATGAAAATATGACTAGTTATAAATGTAATAATGAGTAGTCTTGTACATATATAATAACTATTACCTAATATAACGAATAATGTTTTAAAAAAAAGGATATTCCTAAATATATATTTGGTCAGTAGATCATTTCTATTAATTTTTAAAATTTTTACTTATTTACAAAAAAATTTTGTATTAGTATACACACACACACACACATATCTATTACAAACCACACTTATGAAGATATCATTTTAATTATCAATATAACCTAAATTACATCATGTGTTAAAATATATTTCCTAAAGAATTTCTTAACTTCTTTATACTTGTCCCACAAAATTTTTCATGTTGTTTATTGCTTGCTAAAATCTTTCTAAGTGATTGACTTTGATAAGATTTAATTTATCCACATCTTTTGTTGTTCTACCATCACCTCGATACAAAGAAATATGGATCAATATTAGATAGTTAATTTTTTTTATCTACCTTTTTTTCATTTAAAAATTCTCTTTTTATTTTGACTTTTTAGGTTAATAGTTATTAAGAGTGCAAGGGTAGTGTTGTCAATTTGTAATATTTGATAAGGACATTAGGCCTAGTCAAGTTGATAAAGAAGGTAAGCAAGATTTTAAAAATTTCAGGAGATTTGGTGATATTATGAGAAACCTAAGGGGAGGTTTGCAAAATTATCCCATTGTTGCAAGCCGGCTCTTCAGATGGACCTTTCCAAGCCTATAATAAATTACAGCTGTACTTGCTATAGTATTGGCTACCCTTCCTATAGCATACGTTGCAAGTGGACCACGAGAACAACTTCTGCAAACACACATTTATTGCAAAAGTATAAAAATGAAATAGAAAAAAGATGACAAATAAATATTAGCACTCCATAAAAGATTTCAAGTACTTCAATTCTTTTTTTGGTTTAATACCATGACAAAAAAATACAAAATTGTTTAGGAAACGAAATTGCCCATATATGTATATGGAGAGAGAGAGAGAGAAAGAGTAACTTTCTCTAGGATGTTTCTTGAAATCATTTAGTTTTCCCTGCTCTTAAATTAGTCTTAAATTATTGGATAACTAATGATAAAGGAAATTCCTAGCAGCAATGATGATTTGTTTAGTCATCCTTGAGTAAGTACTAAATTTTTAATTTTAGAGTTGTCTATTAATTTTGGGATTGTCCATTATTTTTAGGTAAATTCTTACAACTTTCAACAGTATTGGAGTTTTTTTCAATAAAATTAAAACTCTTTAGTTAATAGTGTAGAAGTCTCCATAAAAATAATGCAAAATGATCATTAAACTATATCTTGAGGATTGTTTTGATAGTTAAATTGTTAGAGAGTCTACGTCATGAGTGTTATGCCATTTTCGATGATAATGAAAAAGCGTAAAATACTTGGAGCCTTTTTTTTAATAATAAAAGTGCTAACATCATTGACCAAAAGAAAATGGATACATAAAGGGATAGTGTCAGAAACCTCCCGAAGGTTTTTCCTAATTACACTTGGCTCCTTTGAGGTTTTCAAAATTACATCTAGCATCTTTAGAATGACAACCTCTGTATCATTGGTACCCCTCTTAGGAGAGAGAGAGATAATTTCTTCCAATTTTCCCTTCTACAAGTTGATTATTGAATTTTAGAATATAAAAAATGAAGATTATTTTCTAGAAGAACAATTAGAAGTAATTTTTTTTCCTTTAAAACCTTTATAGCTAGAAAACTTACCTTTTTAAATTTTATAATTTTATTTCCAGCTCCCTAATGAAAAACTCAAATAAAGAAAAAAGATTGAAAGCAAATAAGATTTTTCTTCACCTCTTCCCTATTAATCAAGATAAAAAGAGAAAATTGGAGTAAAAAAGGTAACCCAAATGTGTGCAATTTTTATGGCATTTTTATTATTTTCTTTTTACATAATTTAGTTTGAGAGTGCTAGGTGTGACTCGGAAAAAACTCAATGGAGGTTTCTGAAATTATCTCATGAAAATATTAGGAGTATTATTGTCCTTCAAAAATTTTCTAATGTCACATCATCCTATCAGGAGCGCTAAGTGTGATTTTAAAAACTTTAGAGGAGTCAAGTGTTATTAAAAAAAACCTCAAGGGAGGTTTCTCAGATTAGCCCTACATAAAAGGAACTTGTCAACTTAAATAGCTATGAGCAAGGAATATGGGCATGGCGAAATGCCACTCATACATATGACATCATTGCTGACTGACCATAACTGCTTGGATTTGGGAGGAAGGATGGGCAACCATATAGAACATGTAATGCCTCACATCAGATGAGTTAAACTCGCTAATATAAGTTGATTCAATCAGTAAGCACGGATGATATATATATATATATATATATATATATATATATATATATATATATATATATATATTAAAAAGTTTGTGCGCTCAGATCCAACTGCTGATATGAGAGTTATATTGATGGATGATCTATTGAATTCCTTTTAAGTGATCTATAATCTTGAATGCATATCCTAACTCATAGCAGTGACTGGAGTTAGACCCACCCAAACATTTTCCTATCAAAAAAAAGTAAAAAATGGATGAGCTAAGCTCGATTGATTCGGATAGTCAAAGGCATGGTGCGGTTGCAACTGCACCAATCCCGAATCTCAGAAGATTCCTAGAAGATTAGACTTGAAGTGGGGTCAGGAAAAAAATCTTTTGTCGGACCAAACGAGCCAGAGTCAAAGATAAAGTTTGGCCAGTGCAAGTTTTGACATGCAATTCCTAATTTACTCAACTAGGGTGGTCATGATTTAGATTTGAACCGAAACTGGACAAGCAGTTTATTGAATTAAAGCAAGAATTCGATTTGATAAATCGGAATCAGAACCACAACCGTGACTAAAGTTTCAAATTCAAGTTCACAAAAAACTTAAACCTTGAGTTTAAACCGAAATCAACTGTTTAACATCCGTTCAAACTGTTTAAAAATATATTTACATCCTAAGTAGTTGGGCCTCTTTGACTCAATGTAAAATTTAATTTTAATTGTCAGCACTCAGTGACAACAGTCTCAATTTTAGTCCATCAACTTGTTATCTCAACTCATTAATAAAATTAGCAATAACTGATTTAGATCGAAATCTAATCTTGTCAAAGTGTTAAAGTCAAATTAATTAACGTATTAAACTAGCACTTGATGACACTTTGAGTTTGTCTAACCATTATGATAAATTCACAAAGCTATTTATTTTAAAAGATCAAGAAAATAGCTATTGCTAAATCAAAAAATAGTCATTTCCTAAATCAAGAATGTATGTATTGTTTCTTTTTCTTTGTCAAATGATCATACAATAAAATTCATATTTTGTTTTTACATTCATTGCCATATTTATTTAAAATTAATTTCGTAATAACAAGTATTTTAATGTAACTAAAAGAATCGGAACGGAAGAAATCAAAACTGTAACTGAAAATTCAGAACCGTAATCATAATCATTCTTATAAGGGTCAGTTCAAATTTCACCTTTCAAAAAAACAGCAACCGTCGGTTTAAATTAGAACCGATGATTTTAAAACCGTGCCTATGTCTAACTCAGTAATACCGGAAATTAAGAGCCACAGCTATCCTTACTGCATAGAGTGGGGACAGGAAGGGCTGAGGATGGGGAGGAAGTGGATACTAGCCAGTGGCATTTTGCCTATAAAATCCACTATTACAATTAGATGTGACATGCCATACGAAGCATAAAATTTGTCGAGTTGCAAAACAATGGCTATACTTTCCATTTTTGTCTTTGTGGTTTTTCTTCCTCATTTGTTAGCCATGGATCCATATTCAAAGTTTACCCAGCTCAATCTTCCTCCCGGATCTATAGGCCCTGAATCGGTTGCTTTAGATCGATTTAATCAAGGACCTTATGTTGGCGTACTTGATGGCACTATTCTTAAGTACAAAGGTCCAAATCTCGGTTTTGTGCTTTTTGCTTATACTTCGCGAAACAGGTAACATTTCTCCCCCTTGATAAATTTCTACATCATCCTTTCAGATGTCAACTTGAGTATGGGTACATTCGAAAGGCTTCACACTCATATGAACATGGAGTGGTTGGGATTACCTAGTTAGTCAGCTTTCCAATTGAAAATGCTAAAGTAACGAAGAAGGCTCTAATATAATTTATTAACTTAGAATGTTAGACAAATTTTATTGTCCTTTTAGGGATGTAATCTTTCTTTTTCCATCTTTCAATGCTGATAATTGTTCAAATCTTAAATGATTGAAATTATTACAATTTAAGGGTTCCAAAGAATTTAATTCACTATCCAAGCTGGGAACATTTCATTAAACAGCAATTACTTAATTTAACATAATTAGGGATTTATTTTTGTTAAAATAAAAGGCTCAATTATATGCGAGACATTTTTGTTAAATATCTTTCTTGTCATTGGGTATTTTTATTTCCTTTGTTTAGGACCAAGGAACTATGCGATGGTACAACAAACCCAAATTTGGGGCCTATTTGCGGAAGGCCATTTGGATTCAGCTTCAACCTTGTAACCGGAATTCTCTACGTTGTTGATGTATTTCTCGGCCTTTTCAAAGTTGGACCTGAGGGTGGAAATGCTACACTAGTTGCTAATAGTGCAGGGGATGTGCCATTTCACTTCCTTAATGGTGTTGATGTTGATCAATTCACAGGAGATGTCTATTTTACTGATGCTAGCCAGACCATTGATATAAGGTATGTGGTTAGTTCTTGCAAAAAGTTCCCAAACCCTATTGAGAAAATTCCTTGAATTCGTCAAGGTAATCTAAGGTAAAATTGCATTTCTCATGATTTTTGGAATTTGGAAGATGACCAAGTGCACAAAATCTTTTAGCAACAAGAAACCACACAACTAAAACTTCGGTTGGAGCATGGTTCTTCATTTTGGACCTTTTCAAAAGACGGTTTGCATTTGGATTGACACCACACTCAAATTAACTCAGAGAGTAGCTTTTGAAGCATATACATGTACGCTCCATAGGAGCTAACAGACCAACTATCAAAGTTTAAAAGAATATTCAAAGTTTTTATGTTTAGGCACTTGTGGGGTAATTATTAAGTTTTCTTTTTTGAAAAATTTTTTCCTAATAGGAAGGAGTGAGATTTGAGAAGCGAAGAGGAAGAAGGAGAATTTGAATCTAGAATTATTAAATCGTTACAGATCTTAACACTTATTTTCACCAAATTTTACTTAGTTTCAATTTGAGCTCAAAGAAAAAGGAAAGCTTAAAGGAACTTGAATTTTGTGCAGAAATATCACATCCGGGAATTACGTTCCTGATTCAACAGGAAGGTTGCTCAAATACAGTCCTATAACAGGAGACGTAAAGGTGTTGGTTAATGGGCTATCTTTACCAGGAGGACCGGTAATCAGTGTTGATCGCAAATTTGTACTATTTGCCGAGTTTAGCAATAGAAGAATCATGAAGTATTGGCTCACAGGAAACAAAGCAAATACGGTTGAAGTTCTATTAGACTTGCCAGGAGATCCAATCAAAATTAAAAAGGCCCCTGAGCCAGGAGAATTTTGGGTTGCAGTGAACATAATTGTTCAACAACCACCTTCTGTGACACCGTTGGGTTACAAATTTAATTCAACTGGTGGAATTCTGCTAATAAAGGAATTTGATGGGCAATACAACAATATTCGAGTGAATGTGGTGCAAGAATACATTGGAGGCAAATTATATGTTGGTTCACGTGAAGCAAAGTTTGTTGGCATATACAGTAAATGGTAGGTAATACATGAACATGTTGGATGGAATTTGCTATTAGGAACAGAATTTGTTATTGCCATTGTAGTTCTTATATCTTAAATACCACAATCTCTATCATACGTGTTATAATTGGAGGAGCTCAATCTTTTGCTTCATTGACAATAAGTGCCAAGGGCATGCACCTGACGCACGTTACAGTTTAAGAAGGACGAACTCCACTTTGCACCTTTTAACGTGTAACATTTTCTTACATTGCATCTTAAACTTTAATTTTGGATATTTTGTACCTTTTACTTTCAAGTGTATCTGATTTAAGTCTAATTAGTAATTATGTTTTCAAAATTAACTAGATAAAGGATGATAAAAATTACTGATAATGTATCATTTTATTTTAACAACATTTTCTTAGCTTTTTTTTTTTTTTACTACTTTCAATGCATTGTCATTGATTTATATGGTCAAAATCATTAATATTGTTAGTAAAATTAATGAGATAAAAGATTGCACAAATTAATGAAAATGTATTGTTTTATTTTTGTTGTGATATCTTTGCATATTTTAACCACTTTCAACATATTATTGTTGATTTGTTGGATCCTTTGTGCCATTAATTTTGCTAAACTTATTATTGATTGGATTTAAATAGGACAAACTTGAGAGTTCAGGATGCAGAGTATCTAAATTTGAGAGTTTAAGATGTAATGTATTTCAAAATTGAAATTTAAAGTGCAAGGTGAAAAGGTGATACTAATTTGGGGGTACAAAATTGAGTTAGTCTCACTTAAGAATAAACAAGTTTCTTGTATAAACAAATTTTGTAATAAGTTTTCACAATTAAAGCAAAAATCCATGCAAAAGATAGTTATTGTACAAATAACGGTTATCTTTACTACATGCACTTAATTAGTTAGAGTGCATTTGATAAAACTAAAGTCTGAAAATTGAAATCTAAAATCTGAAATCTGAAGTCTAAATAAATTAAGGCTCGTTTAATAACTCAATTCAACATTTAAACTTAATGGGTTTAGATTTTAATACCTTCAGATGCGTTTGATAACCAAAAATAGAACATCTGAATTAATTAAATGGCATTGAATCTTTTAAACAAAACTTGCTTCTAAAAATAAGTTATTCACTTATCACGGAATGTGATATATATTCAAATGTATTAGATTTAGTATTTAACAATTCAATCACGTAATGAATTCACACTTTAGATTTCAGATTTTAGACTTCAATTTTTAGACTTCAATTTCATCAAACATATCCTAAGTTATTGAATTGTTAAGTGTTTGAGTGTATATCACATTAAGTGAAAAGTAAATAGTTTATCACTTATTTTTGAGAGCAAGTTTTGTGTAAAAAATTTAGTGTTACTTAATTAATTCAGATGTTTTATTTTTGATTATCAAACGTGTTTGAACATGTTAAGATCTGAATATATTAAGTTTAAGTATTGAATTGAGTTATCAAACAGGGTCTTAGTTAAGGCCAAAATTGAATTTTGTTCTCCAAAATGATTAAATTAAAGAGGAAGAGATAGACATAGCAAAGGGTTCTCTCCCATTGTGTATGCTATAGAATATGTAACGCTTTTTTTTTTTTTTTTTTTGAGTTCTGAAAATGAATATATGACATTAACATATCAGCTTTACAAATGAAATCTTTAGCAAAAACAAAAGGAAAAAAATTAAATAAAAAAAATAGCAAAACTTGCCCCGGACATATTAAGGCTCTCTCTCTCTCTCTCTAAAAATCTCACACATGTAAAATGATGCATTTTCCTCCCTCACAAGTTTAAATGTACCATCTTGCTTCCTAAGCACAATTCGAACTATAACTTTCCTTGGGAAAGTTCTGCAAGGAGAAACTAAAAAAGCAAACACTCGTACCCAACTTGAATTGAATAATATACTATGAACTTGATATACTTTGTGCAGGTGGTTGCAATTCGGGACGTGTAAACAACAATTCCTTGCATGATTTATGTGGGAATGTTTGAATATATGTATTCTTGCTTTTGGTGAAATAAACTTTTCACCTTGTTCTCGATACTTAGAGGATTATTTGCCAACATTTTTGTGGGTTTGTTTGAACTTTCTTGTTTTTATACTTGGTTGCATGCTTGTGGCTTGTTGTAAAAATGGCGAACAATGTTTAACACTTGAATGACAAAATTATGAGAAAAAATAAAAAACTTGAGTCGTACTAAATAGCACTATATTAGCGTGATGAAATGTTTCTGCAGAATTAAACAAGCCTCCTTCTTGTTTCAAGAAGGAAAAGGAACAGCAAAATTTAATAATCTAGTAGAAGAGTAGAGCTGTAAAACGAACGAGCTGTTCGTGAGCTCGGCTCGTTTAAGCTCGTTCGAGCTCGCTAAGAGCTCATTCGAGAAATTAAATGAGCCGAAACAAAAAATATGGCTCGATAGCTTATCAAACGAGCTCGAGTTTTGTTCGCGAACGTTCGTTAGTGTTCGCGAACAGGGGTAAAATAGTTTTTTATTTAGAATTTTGTTCGCGAACGCTCATTAGTGTTCAAACATAAAATTGGCTCGTCTGTTCAGCTCGTTTAGCTTAAACGAGCCGAGCTCGAGCTCGAAATTTAATTAACAAATCGAGTTCGAACAGTTTTTTCATCTCGTAATTTTTAACGAACGAACACGAGTCAAACTCGAACGACAAACGAACAGAAGAGTATTTTGCTGTTCCTTTTCCTTCTTGAAACAAGAAGAGTATAGAGAGAGCAAAATAAAGCAAGAGAAAAGAGGGATTGGAAGGTCTGAGGTACAAAAGTAGAATGGGGTCTCTAAAATCTGTTATTTATAGACTGAAGAAAGTAACGTTATAAAATTATAACGGGCCTGTTTGGCAAGTGAGTTTTTTGGGTGTTTGTCAAAAAACTTTACTGTAACTTACTGTAGAAATTGTAGAAAATTTTTTTTGATGTGTAAAAATTTTTTGATAGATTTTATTTTTTTCCTTTTTCTTTTTTCTCCCTTTTCTTTTTCCTTTTCCTTTTTCCCTTTCCTTTCTTTCTTCTTCCTCCCAACCACCACCCGACGACTTTTTCTCCTTCCTTTCCTCCTCCTCCTCCTCCCCTCCCTCCCTCCCACCACCTTCTCCCTTTCCTCCTCCCTCCCCCTCCTGATCCACTGGTCAACACCACTGACTGGGAGAGAGAAGGATAGGGAGAGAGGAGAGGGAGGGAAGGAAGAAAGAAGAAGAAGAAGAAGAAGAATGGAAAAAAAAGAAGAAAAAGTGATGTGCCATGATGATGGCATGTGGTGAGTATTTTTTGTGTGTATTTTTTGTGTAAGAAAAAGGAAAGGGATGGAGGAAAAAAGTTTTTTTGTGTAGTTTTTTGGGTGTGTAGGTTAAAAACTTTGAAAGTTTTTTGAGGGTTCCTGTAGTTAAAGTAGGAAAAAAACAAGTTTTATACAAATTGGGCAAAAAACATGCTTGCCAAACACGCCTAACGTTAGGAAAGGAACTAAGGATAAAACTTATCTGGTAGAAAGTAGTAACCTTAACTACAGGTTGCACATTTAGGCAAAGTTTATCCTCTCAGAAACGTCTACTTGGAAGGAGTTAAACACTGTCAGAAAAATATTTTTTTCAAAGTATGAAAAAGAAAATGGGACAAAATCAAAGTGGATCATGTTTAACCCATGCTCATGGGGATGTAAATCCATTAGTTTGAACTAGATCAGTCCAACTCAACTCCCCTTTTATGCTCGTCAACCCACAATAGTTTTCCACTTATCACAAGCCCAATAAAGAGTTAGATAATATAAAATGATTAAATGTCTCCTTGGTTTTCTAATGTGGAACAAAATCTTTTGAAATACATATTATATACAACAATCTCCCACTTATTTCAAAAGATTTTGAAGAAAAAGAGTATAAAAAATCTTCTAGATTTGTTCGAGCTCAATGCAATTAGTTTAGTGTCTTTTGGACTATGAACCTAAGTTCAATTGATAAAGTATGTCTTACAGAATTATTGGCAAAATATAAATTTCTATGAACCAATAATTCTTATTGTATGATAGAGATCTTATCAATTACATTGTAACCTACTTTTGCTGCTCAATGCAGTTTTATGCTTTTAGACTGTGTGCCTGCCTTGTTATTTATGAGAGATCTAAAGATTTGGTTAAAAAAATCTTATAGGAGTGGCCTTATTCCACTCTCATATAAGTGAATTCATCAAGTGTATACTACCTTAAATACATCTCCTTGAAGGGATATAAATTCATTAAGAGTTTTAAACTCAACCCCATAATTACTAGCAGTCAAAATACTTATCTTAAAAGGGACTTAAATTTGAAGTGTTTTACAGTCAATATTGACTTGTTATTACCCATATGAATCTATTTCATGGGATCACCAAACAGATAGGGCGGGTTACCATCTCTATTAAATACTTTTGGCTTCAGTCCTATTTCTCTTGTAGTTTGAAGAATTAATTTTCTTCTTATAGGTTTAGTCAGAGAATCGCCAAGTTCAACTCTGACTTCACAAAATCAATGAAAATTATTCCATGTTTAAGCAGCTGCTTTACAACATCATATCTCAATTCCATGTGTCGACTCTTACAATTATAAGATTTATTTTTAGTAATATTAATCGCCGCTTGACAATCACAATGTATGGACATAAGAGGCAACAGATCATTAGTTGAAGGAATATTGGTTAAGAAATTTCTCAATCAATCAGCCTTAGTTCCAGTTAGTTCCAGAGTTATAAACTCTGACTCCATAATTGATCTAACAATGATTGTCTGCCTGGCAGATCCATGCTACTGCTCCACCACCAAGGGTAAACACATAACTACTAATGGATTTTGTCTCAAATCAAAGATCCAATTAGCGTCATTGTAACCCTTTAATATAGTGGGAAATCTATTATCTATGATATCATAATTCATGGTACCCTTTAAATATTTTATTCGTCTGACTAATGCAAGCCAACGCTCACAATTGGAATTGTAAGTATATCTACTCAATCTACATACAACACAAGCTATATCAGGTCTTGTAAAGTTCATTAGATTCATCAAACTCCCAATAATTTGAGCACACTTAGACTGAGCAATTGGGTCACCATTATTTTTCTTTAATTGAGTGTTAGCATCATAAGGAGTGCTCACAAATGTCACATCATAATTTTCAAACTTCTCAAGAAGTCTTTCAGTATAATGCTCTTGTGACAACATTGTACCATCATCTCTCCACATGATTTTAACACCCAATATCATTTTTACTTCACCCAAATCTTTTATATCAAATTTAGAAAATAAAAAATACTTAGTACTATTAACAATATTTAAACTAGTACTAAATATAAGCATGTCATCTATATATAAACTAATTATCATAATACTGATCATTTATAATTTTAGTATATACACCTTTATCTACTTCTATAGACGAAAATCCGTCTTTTATCAAAATTTGATCAAATTTCTCATGCCACCATTTAGGAACTTGTTTTAGACCATAACGAGATTTAAGCCAATTTACAAACTTTATTTTCTTGTCCAGATATAATACATCCCTCAGACTAAATCATATAAAATTCTTCTTCTAAATCACCATTTTAAAAAAACTGTTTTAACATCCATTTGATGCACAAAAAGTTTATGGATAGAAACCAAAGCAAATAAAACACATATGGAAGGAATTCATGTTGCTAGTGCAAATGCATCAAAATAATTAATATTTTGCTTTTGAGAAAATTCTTTTGCTACTAAGCGAGCTTTATATTTATCTATAGAATCATTAGAATTATATGTTTTCTTAAAAATCCATTTGCAACCAATAGGTTTTGTACTAGGTGGTAAATCTGCTAAAATCCATGTTTTATTTTTTATAATAGACTCAATTTCACCTTTAATTGCTTCTTTCCAAAATTTGTTGTCCGAAGAAGAAATAGCATCTGAATAAGTTAAAGGATCATTGTCAACAAAAAAGGTTTGAAAATCATTTCTAAAAAAAAATTTTATTTCTTGGCTTTTTACTCCTTCTCAATTCCTCATTGGAGGTTATTTCTCTATTTACTTCAACAGGTGCATGAGAAATTTTATTGGATAGTGGAAAAATGTGTTCAAAGAATTCAGCATTCTTTGTCTCAATAATTGTGTTACAATCAATCACATCACTCCCTAAAACAAGAAATCTATATGTAGGACTATGTCCAACATATCCAATAAACCTATAATCAGAAGTTTTAGAACCTAACTTTCTTTTTTTAGGTTCAGGTAATAATACTTTAGCAAGACACTCCCATACTTTTAAATATTTAAAATTTGATTTATAGATTTTTCATAACTCATAAGGTGTTTTGCCAGTTCTTTTATGAGAAATTCTATTTTGTAAATGATATGTTGATAATATAGTTTCTCCCCACAAATTATCAGGAGCATGAGAACTAACTAGTATAGAGTTCATCATTTCTTTTAGTGTTCTATTTTTCCTTTCACCTACCCCATTAGACTCTGGTGAATAATGTGATGTTATTCATGTATTATGCCTTCATGCTCACAAAAATTATCCAAGGCCAAATATTCACCTCCTTTATCTGATCTGATTCTTCTTATCTTTTTATTAAGTTAATTTTCTATTTTAGATTTATAGGATAAAAAAGCATTAAAATTATCATCTTTATTTTTGAGTAAATAAAGTTTAGTATATCTAGATTAATCATCTATAAAAGTAATATAATATCTTTTACCACCTCTAGTCATAGTTTCTTTTAAGTCACCTAAGTTTATGTGAATTAAACTTAAAAATTCAGTTTCTCTTTGGATAGTTACACAACTTTTTTTTGTTATTTTACTTTCTGTACATATTTCACATTTGTCCATGTTATCATTATTAATACTAGAGAGTAAACCAAGTGATTGCATTTTCTTTATATAACTTATATTAACATGTTCTCATCTAGCATGTTATAAGGAAATAGAATCAATGATATAAGTAGAAGAAGAAGCATTCTCATTGATCACATACAAAATGTTAAGTATAAAGAATCCCTAATTATAATAGTCTTTGCGCATTAATATATTATTTTTGGTCATTACAATTTGATTAGATTCGAATGACACTTTCACCCCAACTTTTTCTAATAAAGTTACAAAAATCCTGAATGTTTGGTACATACAGATACACTATTAAGAGACAAAGTTTTTCCTGAAGTGAGTTTCAAGAGTACTTTGCCCTTACCCAGAACTTTACCAGTTCGTGAGTCTCTAAGGTAGACCACCTCTTCATCATCACCTATGGGAGTATAGGAGGGAAACTCTTCATGATTTGCACATATGTGCTAAGTACCTCCAGAATCTAACACCCATTCTTTCACATTGGTTGTACTGTTCATTTGAGAGATGATTGCAGCAATTATTTCATCTCCTTTGGTTAGATTAAATTTAGGAGGATTAGCATTTGCTTTATCACCTTTGTTGTGTCTGTACTGTGCAGCATGGTGTCCTGGTTTCCCACAATAATAGCAATTCCATTTCTTTTTTCTTAAAGTTGGGATTGTTGGGCTCGTAATTGGGATTTTAGATTTGTTATTTCGGGACTTATTGGCAACCTTTATTGTTGTTCTATACCAACTTAGCTTTGAGATTCATCTCCTTAGATTTGGCAGCTCTTAACTCCTTCCTGCTTGAATATTCAATTAGGATGTGTTTCATGAGTTCATCCATGGTGTAATTCTTTTGCTTGTGTTTTGTAGTCAGCCCATGATTTGGGCATCTTCTCAATTAGCATGCCTGCAGTAAATTTCTCGAGCAAATTGATGTCTTCATTTTTCAAATTTTCAAGTAGCATTTGGTACTCCGTGATTTGAACTTTCATTTCCTTGTCATCAGTCAACTGCATTGGTTGTACTTTCTTCTCGACAAATTTTTGTTTGGTTGTGTCTTTGGTAGTAAACTTTGCTACCAAGATTTCCTAAATTGTTTTGGCTTATTTGCAGCTATAGTACACATCAAATAGTTCATTAGAAAGTGTTTGTAAGATAGTATGGCGACATACCTTATTGGCATATTGTCATGCTTCTTATGTCTTTACATCCGCAGTTGGACCAGGTTGGGATTCAGTTAATGCGTAAGCTACTATATGGATGTCAAGCAGAGAGTGTACATGTTCTTACCACCTTTTAAAGTTTTCACTAGCAAAAATTTCAATTTTGGAGATGTCCGGAAAATGTTTAACAAATGGTAGTGCGACTGCCACTGATGCAAATGAAGATTGTGAGGTATTAGCACTGTTGGAGGCTATAGTTTTTTAGATTGTTGCAAAAATGGTGAACAATGTTAAAACTTGAATGACGAAATAATAAGAAAAAATAAAGAAGCTTGAGTAGTGGTAAATAGCACTATCTTAAGAAATTATTTCAGAGTAATGAAACGTTTTCCTAGAATTAAACAAACCTTCTTCTTGTTTCAAGGAGGAGAAAGAACAACAAAATTTAATAATCCAGCAGAAGAGTAGAAATAGAGTAAAAGAAAGCAAGAGAAGAGAGGAATTGGAAGGTGTGGTATACAAAAGTAGAATGGTGTCTCTAAAAGCTGCTATTTATAGACTGAAAAAAGTAACGTTATAAAACTATGATGTTAGGAAAGGAACTAAGGATAAGACTTATTTGGTAGAAAGCAGTAACGTTAACTCCAGAATGCTAACGTTTTGAGAAGTGGTCGCACACATTTAGGCACATGTGGATAGACTTTATCCTCTCAGAAATATCTAATTGGAAGGAGCCAAACACTCTCAAAAAATGTTTAAGAATAAGAAAATAGTGGATCGTGTTTAACTCACATGCAAAGGGGTGCAAATCCACTAGTTTGAACTAGATCTGTCCATCTCAACTGCCCTTTCATGTGCACGAACCCACAATAGTTTCCAACTTATCACATGTCCAATAAAGAGTTAGATAATCTAAAGTGATTAAATATCTTCTTAGTTTTCCAATGTGGGACAAAATCTTTTGAAACACATATTATTTATAACATGGCTTTCATTGTAAATTCATGCTCCATATGGAAAATGGAGCCCCAAAATTGTTTAGTAAGGAAGTTTTGGGTGCCAGCATTTATCACTGTAGCTTTGCTGGTGGCTACTTACCCCTCGTTTGGTATGTTGGAAAGGTTTAAAATGGAAAAACCTTTCCAACTTCTTCATTCCAATCTAGTGTTTGGTATGGCCATTTCTCCCTAGAAAGTCCTTTCCCCCTAGAAAGCTTATTCCAACTTTTTCCTGGAATCTCATTCCTCACAAAAATCTAGGGAAAGGCCATTCCAACTCTATCCAATAAATATCTAAATTATAGGAGTCAAGATTATCCTTCAATATTCTATATCTCTAGTTCCTGTGTACCTATCTGTCTTTTATATATATATATATATTAATTTGTCATTTACTTTGTCAAATATTAGGTCTATTTTGTGAGTTTAGTTAATAAGTCTACTACTTTTTTACTTAGGAATAATTTTAATTCTATTTAATGACTTTTCTTTCTTTTTACTTTGAAATAAAATATTTAGTTGACATTTTTAATATTTTTTATTCACAATATTGGATTATATGATAATATTTGTTAATTTAAACAAACAACAACATGCCAAAATGCATTCATATGAAATTAAAAAAAAATTTTAAAAAAAGAGTAAACCTACTAGATTATCTGTTAAGGCACAATTACATTTTTCTTTTTACAAATAGTTCTTAAAACCATCCAAAATCAAATCAAGGGTAAAGAATTTAACATGCATGAATGACGGATTTAACATGCATGAAAATACACGGGATTCAACATACATGTAATTTAAAATTTTAATTTAGTTACAACTGGTATTCACCTATTGCAATTGTATTACAGTTAGTATTCACCTATTGTAATTGTGTGCTATTAAAAAGTTATGTTTTCACTTAATAAGTTAGTGTGAGTTTATGCTATTAAAAAGTTATTTATTAATTAATAATTCATTTGTTTCTAAATCAAAATGTGTATAGAATGTTATATATAAGGGCAATTAAGTCAATATAGTAGTTTTTGCCATTCCATTCTGACTTATCAATATGATTATACCAGACATGGGAAAAGAAATTAACATTCCATTTTGACTTGGTTACCAAACACTGGAATGATAAATTTTTCCTCTCCATTCTAGTAGGAAAAGAATTCTGGGTGGAAAGACGTTTCCATTCTAAGCCTTTCCATCATACCAAACGAGGGGTTAGGGTAAGGATGAGGCTAGGGATAGGGTCCCAAGGAAGAAGGAGAAGAAAATAGAATGAAAAAAAAGAATAAGAAGAAAAGAATGGGAAAATGATGATAAGATTAGAGTTTTGTGGATAAGCTGTGACATTTGCATGCTTTGCTGTTGTCTCAAATCAAATAATAAAAGGCCGACAGATGTTCACCGATAGGAAAGGCCTTTTTGTCATATTAGTTTCTGGGCTCACGCTACTGAGTGAGCTTGTCTAGGCGAAGAGGTCAGTACAATTGGGATTTTCGTACAATTGTGCGATTATTTTATATTTTATATAATTTGGTATATGCTTATATTTTTTTGTTGCACGTATAGTTTTTGTTCTTATATATCAACTCAATAATTTTTTTTTTAGTATCAGTGGATGTTTTGAATCCAAGCTATTTCACTTATATTCCCTTCACCCATACCCCCAACTCATTCTTCCCCTGTTAACTCAATAATTTAATGCAACCACAAGTGTAAATGTATAATATATTCTGAAAAAGTACAACAACAATAATTCAATTGTACAGGAGGTCCAATTGTACTGGCCCGCCCTCTGCTGAGATGAGTCCCATGGATATACAAGGCAAGACATACACTTTTTAAAGGGTAGTTGACCATGTTAATGACTTACCTATGGTGACAGGTTTAAGAAGCATTGTAAGAGTTTATATGACAACATTTAAAGGTAGATCTAATAGTTGTAGTCCACATATATAGGTCTCTGTTGTAGTAAATTTCTGGCTTCCACTACAAAATGGAGAACCAAAATGTTCCCTAACTATGCCTTTGGCTAGGACTATCCCCGGGTAAAAGCTTTGCATAAGTATTTAATCTTCCATGAAACTTTTTACATGTGAAGTGCTTTTAAAGCCATAGTAGAAGTATCACAAGTAAAACTACAAGCATTTGTTATCAGGAATCAAAGAGTACAAAAGCACATAGTAATAACAGTTATAAGAGAGACAATGGCTAATAATAAGAGTTGAGCAAAATCAGCACAGGGGTACCAAGTTTACCATGCAGAATAAGGTCCTAGGGCAGCAAGATTAGCAAGGACAATAAGGACTTACATTTAGTTACATAAACAAAGCTTGGTAAATCAGCAGATGGAACTCCAGAATTAATTAGGGAACTCTCTTTGGCGTTTCCGTTTGTGTAGTTTTAGTTGAAAGAATGGGAAAGAATTTTCCAAATATTGATATAACCTGAATGCAATTCAGTCTTTATAAGGAAAATTACAAATACAGATAGGCTTATGTATGAGAAAGGAAAAATTAGTGCACAAAAACAAATCTGCATTAAATTTGTTGAAAAGAGATCACTAATTAGTTACCACAAATTCGTGGAACTGTCCATGTTTGTGGCTTGGCTGTCCTTTCTGTTAGTATATATGCCCTAAAGACAATCACTTTTAGGGTCCCTTATATGTACTTGAATTATTTATGCATTAATAAATGACATATTTATCACATTGATTGCTTGTATGTTAATACTTGTGTGATAAAGTCCCTAGAATAAACTTGATCAATGAGATTATAAGTGTTATGATGATGAGACTCATTCGATTAATTATAAAGTTCATTCTTAAATATCTCTAGTCAAAGTATTAATAAGAAGGGACATTACTAATACGTATAGACTAGCATATACTATGCCGCTTTTGTTAATAAAATAGTAGATCTCATCTACTATGGTGTATGAGACACCTAAGCAAGTATATGGGTGCTTGATGATATGATCAAGTTCACTAGATTGATCCACTTAGAGATTACTTTTGTGCCAAAAGGTTAATCTCTAAATGACATTTTATGTAAATGATTCTTGGACTTAAGATTTTCATAGTATCTTGAATATGGATGTGTATGTTTCAATTGTTATATGATTGCTCAAAAGGGAATGCTCACATCATTAACGCTTGGGTATATACATTTGAAGTATGGAAAGGTAGTGAATAATCTATGAGGATTCACCACCTCTTGTGGAAGAGGAGTTATCTCATTGTTGGCCTCTTGTGAAATATGACTCAAGAAATCTTAGTACTAAGTGAATGAGTCTTAAAAGCTGGTTTTAAGTACTTGTTCTTTTAGAGTTATATTTTGGTACAAGAAAGATACATTAATCATGTATGGAATCGGTACATGTTCCATGATTAATGTGAGATAAGTATGGTGAAAGGATATAAATTACATAGTAAATGTTCATTGAAAGGTGAAGTCATCCACTTGACTTTTCTCATTACTTGGGTGGTCATGATGCATTGCTAGATGCCAATCTTGATCTATAAGAATGAGTCAATTGATTGATTGAATCAATGATAAATTAAAAGGGTTTTTTAATTTATCTAACTCTTATTAAGTGAGAATTATGATTTATTCTTATTGCCAAGTAATTGGAGAACCTAATGGGTCACACACTTTAAGAATTCCTTTGGTCGAATTAAATGTGATTCAAATAATGATTTAAAATTATTGAATTGGACCATTTATGGTTTAATTTGTGAGACAAATTAAACATTGAGGACTTATGGTGTAATTATGGTTGTTTCTTCCAAGACAAGGAGTTGTACTTGGATTAGGAAATTGGATCCGGAAATTGGATCCTTAAGGAAACTAAGTTATGCTTGGATTAGGAAACTGAATCCTTAAGCAAACTAACTCCGATTTCCATACGGTTTTGGAACAACCTAATGGTTTATAAATACCTCATATTACTCTTGCTTAAAGATACAAGACAAGACACAATTTTGAGGGTTTTTATCTCTGAAAATTCGTTTGGAAAAATTACCCAAAAATTAGAAAGTTGGGCTAGGGTTTTATTTTAGAGTGTTAAGAGGAGAAAAATTGTTTCTTCTTCCTACTTGACATTTGAGCAACCCTAGTTGTGAGATAGAGTGATTATCTCATTCACTTGTGTCAATAAAGGTTAGCTAGCACTAACACAAGCAAGGGTTGAATAGCCTTGGAGGTTTCGGCAAAAGGAATTCGTGTGGATCACTGTTAGAGGCCGTACGCTTGAGCGGCTACGTGGATTCGTCACCTACTTCTACGTGCGTTGTTAGTACTCCATTGTTTAAGGTATTCTCAATAAACACCCTTGTACAAATTGCATGTTTTTATCAAGGATTGATCCTCTCTTGGAATTGAAAATTTTAATTTTATCCGCTGCTTTATTTCTTTAATTCCTAACACTTTCTTCAGTTGGCAATGCCATGTATTTCTTCCAATCCTCAATTGACATCCTAAGATCATGAATCTTATCTGAACCACCACAACCATTGGCATGCATTGTGCAAACAAGATTAAGATTTTTACTTAGCTCACAAAATTCACCAAAGAAGCTTTGTCCAAGAATTCAATCTTGAGTCCAATTTTACTTATGAGAGGATCACGCCTTAACATACTAGACACGTCTTGATCATGCCTACCTGGAAATCTGACCTTTGATTTGCACCAAAACTTGTAAAATTTGATAGTTTTTTCATTTGATTTAACATAGTAGAAGCCTGTATTTGCTATGTTGTTCGAATCAGTGGAGCCATCCCCGTAGTGATCACTTGAAATTTGCATATCTGCCTCTCCATGAAAATGTGAAAATGGATCTCCAAGCCACATTATATCGACATCTTGTTTAAAAGAATAAAAAATTACCAACAAAAATTTCAAATGAAAACTTAAATAATACACATCAAATCATCTTAGCTCATTTAAACTTTTGAGCAATGACTCCTTTTTATCTTTTGGCAAGAGCAATGACAGATTGAAAGTTGGTTTTTCTTTTTCAAGAATAGACTTGTTTATTTTCAGAAGAAGACTAAAAATAGTACTAGTGTTTCTTTAATTTTAGAGTAAATTATATATTACCCCCTATGGTTTCACTTTTGACCATATAACCCTCTAATCGTTTCAATATAACTACATAACCCCCTTGTGGTTATATGAAACTTGGAAATTGGATGGAAGTCATCTTGACCAATGGAGTTTGTCTTCCACTCACCTTTTGCGCGAGTCCAAACATTAGAAATCCTATTTCTCATAAACAAATGACCTTACTATTAATTTTTTTTCCCAAAAATGTCCCATTCCAAGAGACCACTTCTCTCATTTTTCCTTTTCACTTGTCTACACAAGGAAAAGGAGATGCTATCCTTGAATAGCTTTGGCGGTGCCAAAAGCAGCTGCAGATGCCATAGCTCCAATCAAAGCAGTTTGCAAAGCACTTTTGATGGGTTTATTTCCAGTAAAGTAGCCTTTAGCAAACCCAAAGACAAATAAAGCTATTTATGTTAGGGTAACAGATGCCAAAACGGCCTTGGTTGCAACTGGGATGAAAATGCAAGGAATAAAAGGGACCATTCCACCAACAATGTAGGCAATGGCAATGGTAAATGCACTTTGCAGGGCTCTTCTTGGATCTGGCTTCTCCAATCCGAGTTCAAATCTGCATTTTGCTTGAACTTTTAACAGTTTGATTTTCTCTTTCATCATCCTCTAATAGCCGATGGAAGAAAGAAGAAAAGGGTAGAAGCGTCCAAAAGTAGAAAAATCTCGGCAGCATTCTTTTGTTTCCTTATACTAGGTGTTGGATATTTTTCTAATAATTTTGAAATACTAAAGGGTTCTACTATTTTTTATTCATCTTCTTGTAATATTAAACTTTTAGTTTGTTTAAATATTCCATTTTAACTTTACGATCTATAACTTCTTCTGTAATGTCTAAAAGGAATTTCTTATCTCTTTTTAGTCATCATATTTACATATTTTGAAGGCAAATACATGGAGATTCATTTTCTTCTTTTTCTTTAGAGCTACTATTAAAATCATTGTAATAATCTTCTTGTTAATCTTCCTCTCTTTCATTAACTTATCTTTCAATTCAAATTCTTTTTGAAATATTTTATTAATTTTCTTTTTTAAAGTACATTGATCTCTTTTATGACCAAATTTTTCGCATTGCTAAAATACGTTATTAAATCTAGGGTAAATTACATTAAACCCCCCTGTGGTTTTGACTGTTGCCACATAAACCCCCTAATGTTTGAAAATATCCACTTCACCCCCTATGGTTTTATGTAAAGTGGATTTACCACCTTATATAAAAGTATAGGGGAATTACGTGGACGATTGCAAAAACCACAGGGGGTAAAGTGGATATTTATATGAATCATAAGGGGGTTGTATGGTTATTAAAATTTTATCACACGTGCTTTTGGAGCGCGTTTGGTACAAAATTGTACATTCCGTCCACTTTTCACTTTAAATAAAACCATAGGGGGGTGAAGTGGATATTTTCAAATATTAGGGGGTTATGTGGCTACAGTCAAAACCACAGGGGGGTTAAATGTAATTTACCCTTAAATCTATTTTTCTTAAATTTTTTTCTTTTATAATACTGATCATTACTTCTCTTGTTTCTGAATTTTTTTAATTTTTTTAATTTTCTATGTTGTTTTAATTTCTTTTTATACTCTAATAAAGGTGGGTTCACAAAATGAACCAACTGCTTTCCTTTCCGAACCATATTTCATTTGAATCTTTAATTCAAAGCACAGTGCTAAACCTTCCTTTTTAACAAAAATAAATAATTGTTCAAAAGTCATATTTTCAAAATAATAATTTTAGTTCCCATTTCTTTTTGTAAATTATTCATTATTCTTTACAAAAATAAATTTCATCATCCTATTATATTCATTCTTTCCAAAACAAGGTATTACAATCAAGTCTTTCTAGTACATAAGTTAAAATATATCCTCATACCATCTAAAATCTAACAATGTTGGGCATCCTAAATTTGTTAAAAATGCTTTTGAAATATTTAACTCTTCTTTTGGATTTCCTATGAAATAAATAAATATCATAACAATTAAGAAATCTCCTACATCTTTGTGAGGCCCCGTACCATCCATTTAATTTATAAATTGTAAAAATTCCATATTTTCATGAAAAAAAATTATCTTATTATTTTAGTTTGAATTATTTGATTTTCTTATATCAATTGTAATGCACGAAAAGTTTTAAAATGCATGGTGCACGTTTAAATTATGTTCTCGATTTAATTATTTGAATGTTTGAATTTTGTACTAGGGCCTAGGGTCGACTACGAGACATAAGTTTCAAATGTTAGAATATGTATTTGAGGTATATAAATGAGAGAAACTGAGATCGTAATATCTCGTCACGTGAATTAACCTCGACGCGGCAAAAATAGGCTTTATGTCTAATCAATACACTTTCTTCCATTTCTTCCATTTTTTTCCCCATAAAAGCCTCAAAAGTCAAAACAACCACAACTACTCATTTCCTTTCTTTCTTCTCCTTTTGGCCGATCCTTCCCTCTCTCTTTTCTCCACCAATTCTCCTCCAAAAGCAGCCGGCCATCTTCATCATCTTCCTCCTCTTGATTCCTCAAAAAGCCACCAACAAAACCTCCATTGAAGCCAACAAAAAGCTTGAGGATCGTGCTAGTTTCTTGGTGAAAGCTTCGGTCCAGCTAGGAGAAGAGGAGAATCCGGTTGTTGAGTTTGAGGATTGAGGTCTTGTGTGAGCTATTCCATCCTCCATTCACTAAGCTTCTTGATTGAATTGAGGTAAGCTTGCTAATCACCAAGAACTTTGCTCATTTGTTTCATTTCCTAGGTTAAGAGAGCTTGTAGCTCTTTGAGTTGGATTTTGTTGTTAATTGATGAATGTGGGCTCTATGAAGTCCCACTATCTATGAACTTGGGACTGTTGATGATCTATTGTGTGTGTGTGAGGTGTTTTGTATAGGGTTTTGTTGCTAAAAATGAAAGAGGGAAGAAGAGGAGAAAACCGAGAGGAAAGGAAATGCATGCTGCCCTATTTTGGTTGCTTTGATCGCTGCCTTTCCATGGGATTTTTTAGCTAAAATTTGGTGAAAACGTAGTTCACATATTGAGGTTTATGTGTACAAAATTTGGTGTTTTTATAGTACCATTTCATCCCTCAAATAATGTCTCAAATTTGTTCTTCAAACCTGGAAAAATTGCAGTGACAGGACAGCTCTTTGCCTCATGTTCAAATGACTATATTTTCTTACTCGGGAATCAAAATTGAGTTCTGTTTGTTGCGTTTGAAACTAGAATCTGAGTTATTTTAGAAATATAAATTTCAAGGGCTAGTTCAATTTCTGTGAATTTTGGTGAATTTTCAAAGTTGACTGAAAATCAAGACTGTTATGTTACGTTTTCACTATAGCAGCAGTTTTAAACTGAAATTTGATTGGTTTTCTATTTGAATCTTGTATAAGTGTCTTTCTAGGGTTTTAGCTCATTGAGTCTATTTTCCAAAGGCATAAGATTCATAATTTTTAGACTTATAGAACTCAAGTTATGATTTTTCAAAAATACTGCACAAAACCGAAACTTCTTCTAAGAAAGCTTAAAATCTGGAATTTGAATGTTCAAAACTGCTAGTTGTCTTTTGGGGTCTTTTGCCCTGTTTTAGCTCCATCATTTTCTTGGTTTTCTTATGGTTATTTACTGCTAAGATGATGGTCTAGATGAGGGCTAGACCCCTTGCAAAAATGAGCATTTTTGGTGCATAAAAACGTTTGGCAAAAGCATGTGAAAATTGAAGAACCAAATCTGGAAATTTTGCTGTGTTACTGCCGGTTCACCTTGCTATTTTTCAAGCTCTGTTTTGGACCTCTTTTTCGTGGATTCCTTGGTTGTTTTGAAAGCTTAAATGTTACACTATGTGTCAGTAAAATATTTTGCAAATGTGAGTTCAATTGGTGTGTTAGAAGTTCTTGAAAGTTGGGTTAAAAGGTGGAAATTTTTCTTCTTACACTTTGTCGGATGGTTGCCCTGTTTTTGGAAACATTTTGACTCAAATTTTGCTTCCATTTGATAAGGGAATGCTGCTAGAGCTTTTGTGTCAATGCTTGAGTGATTTGGGGCTGTTTTAGTTGAGCAAAATGTTTGAAAATCAAGATGAAAATCTGGCAGCTTAGTGTTTAGATTTTTCGCAAACTTTGGCCATCTAAAAAGTTACCTTTCTGTGTGAGTTTTTGGCTCAAATTTGGCACACACACAGTCCACTAGTGAGCTATGAGTGTACAAAATTTGGTGATTTTCCAGTGGCATTTCGATGCCCAAATGTTGTCTCAAAATTAGCTTCTCAAATCTGGAAATCTTCCTGACAGTCATTGCGAACCCCTGTTCTTCTAATGACTGTAATTCCTTACTCGGGAGTCAAAATTGAGCGCCGTCAGTGGTGTTTGAAACTAGACTTCACAAGCTTTCTAACAGTATAAGGCTCGCATGCTAGTTCTTTTCCTATCAATACCAGCGAAGTCGCAAAGATGTCTGATTTTCCAGCCTGATTTCCTGTTTTTGTTTCTGCTGGATCTTCCGGCTCATTTTAGTTCATCTTGCTCAATGAATATTCGAGCGATGTCTTCTAGTGATTTCTAGTATGTTGAATCTAGTTTCCATAGCTTTAAACCTTGTTCAATTCCAACATATATTGAGTGAGTTATGGCCTGAGAAAGAAGCTATAGTTGAGTGATTTTGGTGAACTTGGAAAGTTAGGTTAAATCATGAGTTTTAGCCGTTTGGATTGAAAGTGATAGTTCCATTTTGGCTCAGGTGACCAAGAGGTTGCGGAAGTTGGCCCGACTACCGAAGTTTAACCTTCTTGCTTGCTCACATGTTTAACTGAATCACCGGTGAGTGTTCAAGTGCATGATTATTTAAGGTTTTATTTAATGTTAATGATATGAGAAGCATGCTTGTGTGTCTCGGTGAGTGTGTACTTTACCGAGCTCACCTTATTTGATTTGCCTCTAAATGAGTTCGACTGCTTGTATTGTCAATTGTTTGACTGCTTGAACAATTGTTACTTGAATTACCATTATTTGAATGATTGTTATTACTATTGAAAATTATGGGGATGCCTAAACCCCATCGGGGAACCTTTCACTTCGACCGGCAATAAGGGCTTGGTCGAGGGATTGGTGAACCATGGGTCTTAAAAGTGTTTATGTCGGTTGGAGTGTGCTCGCCGACCAAGGTATACTCGAGTATTACCAACTTTACATATTTTGACGAGATGACCCGGTACAGGGGGTGTAAGTAAACGGGTGAGGGTTTCAAGTGGTGTCTACAGGTTGTAAGAGTGTGGTTGACGGAGTGTCAACATTTTCGATTGAAAGTCAGAGCTCATGAAATGAACTAGATATGATCGTGGTAAATGCAGAAATTTGGATCGGGATTACGTGCTACGTCCCTAAGGACGGTAGACACCTCCACCTCCCGTGTCCACCTGTATCCTTTATATGGTGTTATCAAATTGCCTTACGTGAAATATTGTTTGTTTTACTTTGAATTGTTTTAATTGTTAAAGTATTGCTCTATCTTGCTTGCGTGCAAGCTTTCTTGGCCTCACTGAGCGTTAGCTCACCCCAATATATTTGTTTTCCTTAACAGGTGTTAAAGTGGGGATCGTAGATCGAAGGTTTAGTTTCTTCTGTAGGGTTTCCACACTTTTGTATAGAATTGATAGTTATTGTGAAGTTGATGGTCTATTGTATTTGAAGTTAATATTATTGTAATTTTGATAAAAATTATTGAGGATTTACTCTTGTAAGTTAGCTAGTAGTTTTATTGGACCTCAATTAGGGTTTTAGGAATGAATGCTTGTATTATTATTTGGATATCGTAGTGAGTCTGGTGAAAGTTGGGCAGGCGTCCCGCTGATACCCTTGGGTTCGCCCTTGGGAGAGGTGGGGCCGTCACAATCTTGTTGAATTTGAATATTACCTTCTTCATCTTCTACATTAGTAGTATGTTCTAACATTTGTAACTTATCTTGAAGTGTTAAAGCATTGTCCCACCAATATCTTAATTGACTTGTAAATCTTGAAACTAATAAACTAGTTATAAGTTTTTCATCTAGTCCTTTAATCTTATATGTTGTTCTAACCATTCCAATTTCTTGTATGTATTTAATATTTCATATTCTACCTTTCCATCTATATTCCATTCATGTATTAAATTTTCATCATATTTTGTAGTATGAAATTTAGCTCTTTCTTCATATTGAATATCAAGAGGAATAGGTCTAGCATTATAATTTCTAATTTCTGCTGATTTTCAATTTTTTCTTGCATTTTTATTTTTCTTGTCCTATTTATTTCTTGATTTTCAATTTCTCGAAATTGTTGCTCTGTTGGTAAAATAGTTTGAATTATTTCATTCGATTCTTTTTCTTCTAAATTAGTTTCATCTGTTGAACTTAATTCTTGACTTTGACTAGGCCCTGCCTGAGCTACTGTGTTTATTTTTAAAATTTTATTATTTTCGAATGAGAGCAAGCTTTGAGAAATTCTTGAAAGTATTGAATTATCTTCTTGTTTTAGTAATTTGAATACCTTTTTCTTTTCTCTAGGTAAAGTGCTAGATTGAAAATGTGGCACCAAAATGTCATTTGGAAATCTTGTTGGAGGTTTTGGTAATGAAAATTTTGTTGTAGTTATTACTTCCATTTGTTGTGTAATAGTATGTAAAATCTAGTTTGAGTAATTATTCTGTTGATAAATTTTTTTAATATCATCTAAATTTATTGTACTATTACTTGACCCTGATTCTCTTCCTTTTTCAAAATGAGATGATATTATTTCATGATTATTAATGAAAATTTTTATCTCTCATAAAGAAGGATGAATAGAATTTACTGTTTGATTATCAAAAAGAGTCCATTTTTTTTATATAAGTTAGTTTCAACATTTATTTGTAATAAAGAATAAAAATCTATACATCCAATTTTGGAAGTATAAAATTCCAACCATGTAAAAAAGGAAAACTTAATTCTTTTTTATTTCATTTCATGTTTTCATTTTGTTTTTAATCACTTTATATATTTAGGGCATAATTTTAAAAATCAATTTCTTTTTTCCTCATTTTTAGGAGTCTTCTTTTAAATATTTGTTAGGGATTTTCAAATTCATTTCCAAAATATTATTTCACCACTCATTTGAGAGTGCATAATAGAATACTCTGAAGGGTTCTGTACTATTTCTGTGGAGTTTTAAATTTAAACGCTTGAGTATTATCTATACTTACAGATTCTGAATAAGACTATCTAGGAGGTATAACCAGGTGAAAGTAAGAGGATGATGAAAGTCTTTCCCTAAATAAATGAAATCTTAATAAAACCAAACCATCAGATTCTTCAATAATTTGTTCTACCTCTCTTCTTTATAAATTTCTTGAAGGTTGAGGGTTTTGAATAAAAAATTCTTGAGGTATCGCTATATCATTCCACTTGAGTCCTCTCGCTGTAAAAACTATAGGTTTATCTACTTTGACATGTAACAAAATTGTTTCATCTTTTGAAGTGGGTATCTTGTTAAATTTTGGATTTATTTGAGAAGATACTAGTCTAAAATATACCCTATATATTATTGTAAATTTTTACATAATTTTTCAAATTCATGTCCTTATAGATATATATATCTAAAATTAATCAATCTAGTAATAAAGGATCAATCATATCTACTGAATAATTTGGAAAGCAATTGAAATATATAGATTTGTTAGAAACATTAGTTTGAATAATAGATAATAAGGATGTCTTGTAATCTTTGAGCCTTTTATTTTTGAAGGCTATATATATTGAAACATCTATTTCTAAATGAACTAAAGATTAACAGCCACTTGAATCAATCTAAAATAAAAATATTTATATCCTTTATCTATATACTTCTGTAAAGATATTTAACTCAGTAAAGAAATTGACTAAAATTCTTCTTGAATAGAATTGTTTCTTCATGAGTTTTAAATAAAAAAAAAGTAATTTTAAACTCTAAGGTTCCGATCTTGTAAATTCATTCTATTTTTCCTTAGGAATAGACTAATCTGATGAATTAACTGGCATATGAATTTTATTACTGTGAAGTATGTCTAAGTTCTTTGAACAAGAACTTAATAGCATCTTTCTAATTCTAGCAGCCATCTTATTACCTTCAAATTATCCTACATCAGTTTAGCTATATTAACTAGAACAATGAATTCCTATGCTTGGAACACCCTATACCCATGGGCTTACCAATGGTCTTACTCTAGGTCAGCAACGTCTTACCAATGCTAACATATGTAAACCATATGCAAAATTAAATGATTAAGTAAATAGAATAACTATAAGAACTAAAATGTTGCTATTAAATTCTGGTTCAAATAACTTAGACATAGTTCATAGTAAATAGATTCATATGCCAATTAATTCATCATATTGGTTTATTCTTGAGGAAAATATAGAAGAAATTTACAAGATAGGAACCTTAAACTTTAAAACTGATTTTTGTGTTAAAACTCATGAAGAAACAGTTTCTATACAAGAAAATTTTCAATCAATTTCTTTACTAAGTCAAATATCTTTACAAAAGTATATTAATAAGGGATATAGATATCTTCATTATGGATTAATTCAAGTGGCCGTTAAACCTTTTAGTTCATTCAGGAGAAGATGCTCCAATATATATCGCCTTAAGAGATAAAGGATTCAAAAGATACAAGACATACTTATTGTCCATGATTCAAACTAATATTTATAACGAAACTATATATTGCAATTGCACTCCAAATTATTCAATAGATATTACTGATCCTTTAGTACAAGATTCATTAATTTTAGATATACATCTATAAAGACATGAATTTGAAAAATTATGTAAAAATTTTGCAATAATATTAGGGTATATTTCAGATTATTATCTTCTCAAATAAATCCAAAATTAACAAGATACCCACTTCAAAGGACAAAACAGTTTTATCACATGTTGAAGCAAATAAACCTACAGTGTTTACACCAAAAAGACTCAAGTGAAATGCAATAATGATATTTCAAGAATTTTTTATTCAAAACCCTCAACCTCCAAGAATTTTAGAAAGAAAAGAGGTAGAACAAATTATAGAAGAACCTGAGGATTCAGTTTTATTAAGATTTCATTCATTCAGAAAAAGATCTTGGTCATCCTCTTACTTTCAACCGGTTATATCTCCTAAACAATCTTATTTAGAATCTACAAGTATAGACAATACTCAAACTTTTAAATTTCAAACTCCTATTCAAGAAACAGTACAGGACCCTTAGAGTATTTTCCTACACACTCTCAAATGAGAGGTGAAATAAATGTTTTGAAAAAAGTGAATCTCAAAATCAATTTCCAAATATTTACAAGAAGACTTTGACAAAGAGAAAAAATTAAATGAGTTTTTAAAAATTAAACCCTGAATGTACAAAAAGATTGAAAACAAAATGGAAACATGAAGTGGAACAAAGAGAATTAATTTTTGCTTTTTTACATGGTTAATACTTCAAAATTAGATGTACAATTTAATATTCTTTACCACAAACAATTTCAGTTTAGTCCAACAACCTATTATCCAAATTCATTAATAAATCCAGATACAATAAATAATTTAGGTATAAATCCAATTTAATCAGCATGTTAAAGTCAAATTAATCAAAGTATTAAACTAGCATTATTTAATTAATTAAGATTTTTTTCCTTTACTCTATTTTAATAATGAGAAAATTATGTATCTTTTTATTTTATTTAAAGTATTGAATATAAGTTGAGGTATTTTTTCATAAAATTTGTATTCTTTATTTTTCCTTGCCACATGATAGTACAATAAAATTCGTCATTTTTTCTACATTAGTTGTTATACTTACTTAAAATCAAATTTATAATACAAGTATTTATACGTAACTAAGAGAATCGAAACCGAACCTGGAAGAAATCGAGATCGTAATTGAACCGGAACCGGAGGTTTAAGAACCGTAACCGTAACCATCCCTATAGGGCCGATCTAGTTTCCACCTTTCAGTAGAGTCGGAACCATCGGTTTTAAATCGGAACTGGCGGTTTTGGAACTATGGCCACCCTACATGATAGTGGAGAGCCATGCATTGGAAGTAGGCTATGGTGGAATATTGAAAACAAAGAATGGGAGAAACTCTAGAACAATTAGTTAGATTTCATTCATGAGTCTAGACTGGTTCTCAAAAAAATTACTCTACCATACAGAAGGAAATTTTGTCTATTGTACTTTTCATTTCAAAATTCCAAGATGATTTATATAATAAAAATTTCTTTTACGCATAGATTGCAAATCCCTAAGGAAGTTTTACAAAAGGATGTCTAAAACATTGTTTCAAAACAAATTTTTACTAGATAACAAGCCATCCTTTCAATTTTTGATTTTGACATTAAATTCATAAAAGGAGAAAATAACTCTCTTCCCGATTTCCTGACACGAGAATTCAACACAAGGTCATGGATCTAAAACTTGATTTCATCAATTATATTAGACACCACCATTATTCAAAATTTCAGGAACAAAGAGAATCTATTGCACATAATGTGAAGTTTGTTCATTATACCAGAGAAAAGGGAAGTTTGTTCTGGACATTAAAGAGAGTTGTTCCCTAAAAAGATGAAATATTCAGAGATTCATCTTGAGTGAACATTGGATGAATCAGAATGGTGTGAGAACATCACATTAAAAAGAATAGAGAAAGCAAGAGCTTAATGAAATAAATTCTATGATTTGATAAATTTTACAGTTACAATGAGCTCCAAAGCAAAGTACTCAAAAGCCCAGTCAGTTAAGGACTATGAAATGCTTATAACTCAAACTCCTGTTACCAACAGATTCCAAATACTTTTAGATTTCCCTCCTTTAACTTACGTCCAAGTAGCTCAACCATAAATAGCCGCAATTCAAACTACACCAACCTCTTCATCAAAGTCTAAACTTAATAAATCCACTCAAGAAACCACTTCATACTTCACCAAAACTCTTACTCAACGCATAACTCTCACAAGATTTCAAGAAACCCCTCCTTATAATTCCTTATTAAATCTTACTCAAACGACATTCCTAGAAGGAAGCTATTGGTGCCTTGATGATCCTTCCAAAACCCTAAATATTATGAACTCATCCTCCTTAATACTGAATTGGTGGAGATATATCATAGACCCAATGAAGAAAATCTGACAAGAATAGATTATGCTAACTACATCATTAATAATTTGTTGAAAAAAAACTACATCATTAATAAAATTTGTAAGCTTGATGAATGGGATTCATTATATTCAAAAAAGAAATTTTCAGTCAGAGTTATTCCTGATGGATTCACTTATCAAGATTACAAGATGGCTTAATATAGGGCTTTCTTCTTCAGGCCCTTTGATAATTCCTGGTTCTTCACATCCAAAGAAAATTGTGGTCGAGAATTTCCAATATGGTTTTACCATTGGTGGAACTATTTTGGACCCCAACATGAAAGTCTATCCCCTAAAGCTAGTATGGGATTCCTAGTCTAGTTAAGGAAAGCTCTTAGAGAACTATGCTTGAAGCTAGTTATGTTTCATCTTGAATCCAAAACTCCTTGGATATTCTGTTGGACTTTCAAAATTACTCAAGTCTTGGAAAAACCATAACTAATGTAATTAATCAGACAACTCAAAATTAAATGGTGGCCTGGATTTTCATTAAAATATTGTTCTAAAGACAATGTAATGAAGTTTCATCAAACATTAGAAAAAATCAAATGGAAAAATTCAAAGGTTTCAAAAGAAGTACACAAGGATGCAATTCCAAAGACGCCATCAAAAAAAGAAGATTCAATAAACGAGTCAGCACATGACTTCCATGTTAACAAAATGATGGAAGATCCAGAAATGCTCCAACAATACATGGATTATTTAAGGATCAAAACAAAAGGACAAACAGAAGGCTAAGTCAGCAGAATCGACTTTAGATCCATTTGTTGAACCATGTGAACAAGACCCTGATGCATTATGACTGACACTATGCTTTTCCAAAAGGAGATTCCACTAGTCGTTGGCCAAATGCTAAAGATAAGACTCAATAATGCAATAGTGTCAGCATGAAGATTTACATGATATTCAAATATGGTCGGCAACCAAATGAAATGGAAATTAAATGAAGATTCAAATAAACTCATTCATCTGTAAGTAGTCTGATGTATTCCTTGGGAAGATAGATTGTAGTTCACAAAGCCTCTAAAAGAATTTTCTTTTTAACAACCTTTGTATGTCCTCTACCAGAAATAAAATTTCATAGCTTTTCTCAACTTTTTGTGTTTAAAGATTTTTCTCTCAGAATTTATGAACACTATAAAACTTCTGAAATTCAAGTGAGTTTCCAAAATCTCTCTTTTATTTTCTTCCACTTTAAAAGTCAAGTTTCATGTTCACCTGCACTGGTTCTTTCATGTTCACTTTTGAGCTTTCTTAGGTTTAGTTAGATAATTTTTTAATCCAAAAATGTTTAATTATCGTTAGTTTCTACGACATAAGTGGAAAACAAAAACTTTTCAGTAGCAAGGTGAACATGTGACCTTGAAACATACAATTCAAAAAAATTTTAAATTATGGTATCCCAATGCGGTAGTCTTGTCATGGGAAAGCAAATGTTTTTCCACAACATAAGTAGTTTTTACTATGAGCGACCCAAATTAATATGTATTAACAATTCTGAAGTATATAATTAATTTGAACATTGGATCTCAAACTAAATAAAAGAAAATTAATCGAAATAAAACAGGACCTACATTTTTACATGCATTTAAAGGCAATCATCAAGTGACTAATAAATATTTATATGCCCGTAGTGTTCAGTTGCATTATAGATACTTCAACTTGAGGTAAGCTCATCAAGTTCAATTAGGCAAAATAGTGTGCATAACATTCACATAACATTCATGTGTGTATTTGATGAATATGCACACACTAGTGTGTGCAAGTACACCAACTTAGATACAATTACTATGCTTGAACTGCGTGTGAAGATATATAATTGTTGGAAAGACTATACAGGTACACACGCGCAATAAGGTATACTTAGATAGATAAGGTTTACCAATAGTCGGCAAACGAATCAAGTGATCAAAGTCGAGCAAATCACATACTTTGAGGTGCATGCCAAACAGATAATAGAATGCGACATGTATAATTTGAGTTAATCTTGATTTTAAAGTGCACCAAAAGCTGGTAGGTTTGTCTACTAACTACTTTTCCTGCATTTACAAGTTTGGACGAGTTGACTTACCAGTGAAGGTAGGGTTTCTTGTGTTTTGCTCCTGGTGTACTCACAAGAATTTGCGGGATCTAAAAGCAAAGTGATAGAGAAGTATTGATTACTACGGGCAGAATTGTAAGCATCAAAGCATGCCACAGCTGCAGCAATGAACATCAGAGACATTCCTAATGATCCTTTTACAGGAGATGAATAGGAGACGATTGGCTGTTGCTGCTAGTGCTGTTCTTCTCGAGGGGATGGTGGCAGCTATTTAATGGAGCTGTTTGATCATCACCACCATCATAGCTCTTGGAAGCGCTTCTACCCCCTCTTGAGTCCATCTAAAACACTTGATGAAACTTTATGCTTCTATGGCAAATGGTAAGATAAAATTGCCATTCCACTTTCTTTATGTATTGACTATGAATGAAGCATTAGAGAACCAAAATTCAATGCCATTAAGGCCTAGCTCGAGTAGTGATGGCTATTACAGTACTATGGGAAAAAAAAACCTGAAAGGCCATTAAACTATTGTCCAGGTTAACTTTTGGCTATCAAATAATTCTTCATCATTAATTGACCACTAAACTAACTAATTAACACATCCATGACCATTTTGTCAATTATTGCTTTTAATCGGGAAAATAATCAAAACATGTAGTAAATTATAAGGGTATTTTTGTCCATTACTATTTTCTCCCTCAAATAATCATATCTTTTTTCCAAATAATTAGAACACATAGAAAATTGCAGTAGGGTTCCAAATTGAGTTCCAATTTTTTCTTCCAAATAATTATGTATGGGTATATGTTTGATGTCAAAAACAATGAGAGTTATAGAGTCTGGTTAATGTAAGACAAAAATACCTTTACAACTTGCCATGTGTTCTGATTATTTTCTAGATTAAGAGCAACAATCAATGAAATGGTCATAGGTGTGCTGATTAGTTAGTTTAATGACCAATTAATGACAAAAAATTGTTTGATGGCCAAAAGTTGACCTAAATAATAGTTTAGTGGCCTCTCAAGTTTTTTGCCCTAGTACTATCAATAAATTCCAGTCTTCATATTTCTCTGCCAAATTTTCATTTTTTTTAGGTTATGCCAAAATATTGATCAAGGTCTAGCTGTAAAAGGACCAGCAAACGTAACATTTATTGAAGAGCACACAAAAAGACTTTGGAATTATTTGTTAACCATTCCAGCAATAAGAATAGATATCTATTTTGTGTACCACAATTTGGTCCACCCTACAAAAGGTAGGCATTATAAATATAATAGCGGTTCATCTGTAATAGATTTTATTAACGTTCATTTCTTACTTCACAAATCTGCATCTACAAGACCACAAACACAAATTGAATTTCGTTAACAAGAATAAAATTCAATGCTATTTGAAATTGAAATACTTCTAAGGGGAGCATTCAGTACTAATTTGGTAATTTGGTTAATTGAATTTGGTAATTTGGTTAATTCACCTGCTAAAATCTAAACCATTTCTAATTTTTAATTGAATTTTGTAAATTGAATTCGGTTACCAAATTGAATTCGAATTCGGTTAAAAACCTATTTATTACCGAATTGAATTCCATAAAATTTTATTCCTAATTTGACACATTAGTCATATTCTAACTATTTGAAAAATTAATTCAAAGTCATTTAATCCCTTATACGTAGTTATATCTTGAATCCTACATTAATAATTTAACAAATAAATAAAAAGTGACTAATGCAAATAAAATTAAAACTTATAATTAGATATAGTTTACAATGATTAGTGATAATTGATAAATGATATTATTTGCAACTTATAATCTACAAATTTATAATTTACAATGAATCAATGACTAGTGATATGTCACTTAATCACCTGTAATTTACAAATTATGTAATTCAGAATACATTACACTTATATTTGTTCTTATTTCTTATATAGCTTAAATACTTAGTTTGATAAAATAATTTTATTGCTTTCAATGGTGAAAGTTGAATAGCTAATATACTAATATATTGTACTTATTATCTAATTCTAGTTATGTATAGCATGATAAGTATCATAGTTATGTACTATTATACATTTGTATTATTATAGTCAAATTACAAATACCAAGATAGTATATTATAAACAATGATTAGTAATGTGCCATTTAATCACTTATAGTTTACAAATTATGTAATGCACAATTCATTATACTTATATTTGCTCTTATTTCTTACATAATTTAAATACTTAATTTGCAAACAGTTTGATGCTTTCAATGGTGGAAGCTAATATACTAATATGCTGGACTTATTGTAGATAATTATATACTATTACTACTAAGACTACAAGAACTACTACTATTATTATTATAAGTACATGATATAATATAATACTATAAACTATTTATTATTAATAGCCATTATTTATACAGTATAGTAATAGCATATATTATCATTACATTTATATACCTATATAATATATAGTTTTGTATACTAATTTGGTAATTCAAAAATGATACCCTATTCCACTTCTGAATTTGAATTCGAAATCTGTAATTCTCTAATTGAAAATCTCATTACCTATTTCATATCATATTTGAATTCAATGAATTGATAAATACCGTTTTCATACCAAATATCAAATATACATTTTCAATTTACCAAATTTAATTGAATTTGTAGTGAATTCAGTTCGAACCGAATTTGCTCAACCCTAAATCCATCCTCTCTCTTTTTGAAGTATCAAAGCATCATCAATCAGAAACTTAGCTGCAAAAATCTTACTGTTTCTTTTTATTCCTTTTTATTATTCTATAGCTCCTCAGAATAAACAAGGAAATGCTATCTAAATAATGCTGCTAAAGTGTATGTAAAAAAAAAAAATACTGATATTACACCTGTAAATCGAAAGATCATGTTATTCAATAGCCATAAACCATAACATAATAATAGTTGTCAAAAGTAAAGCTATACTCCAATTAGCCGAAATGAAATTTGACACAGTTGAAGCCATTGAGCACTAGTAACAATCTATGAAGTTGGTCATTAATAGTCAAGTGCTTTAGACGAAATTGAATTAGAGTACAGCTTTATGTATAGCACATAAAATCAGTCGTAACTTTCTCTGAACTCGTATATAACAGCTTTACCATCAGATATCAGAACAACACAAAATGACATCTCCCCAGTGGCTTGATTTCATTCTACTTAGTCAAATGACACATCCCTATATTAGATGCATCTTCCAGTAAGTTTCTAGAAGATTTCTAAAGATGACCAGGACTACTTTGTTGAAGCAAAATCACGCTCAACCTTGAGCTTCTCAGTCAAAAGGCCCGTTAAGTGCTCACAACTTTCTGAAGGAGAAAGACGAGAAACGAAAATCTTTCAATTCCATTCAATTGAACTTGATCAGAATAGTCATCTCCGAATAGTCATCTCCTGGCCCAAAGGGTGTGAACATAATTTGTATAGCCCACTGAAGACCTTAGCTTTTATAGCAGGCTGACCATGCATTTATCAAGCTCAAATGTAGAACAACAATTCTTCTTTTGTTCACTAAGTACTCACCATGCACCTCCCCAAATGCTTGTCGATGACACCTCAATAAACATAGTAAAAAACCTTTTGGAACAGCTCTATTCACTGGACTCTCTTCAGCAGTCCCTCAACCAGAATTTTCTGCTGCACTGCACTCAATGTTTCAGATTTCATGATTGCATTTGCAACAAGGATTAAAGTTGCTGGAGATTCAGCATTCACCTAGAGAAACACATGAAGTTTTAGAAAAGAAATTCATGAATGGATAACTGATGAAAAAAATCATGATAAACAAGATCCAACAAACAGATTCACAAGACACATACCCAAACACGGCCATTTAGACCAACTGCTATCTCAAAAGAAAGGTTTTTCCCAAGAGCCTCTAGTACAGGACATGTTGGAGAACTAAGCAGCCTGCAGTAAAGGTAGAAATCAGCCACCAACTAATTCATTCAAGCAATAAATTGTAGAGGACTATTGCATTATGGAAATTGATTTTGAATCAGTTTTTCTACATGAGAATAAAAAATAAAAATAAAAATAAAAAGTGCCTTATTCAAAATCCCAATGATAACATCCCATAATTCTAGTAGAGGAGGACAACATCTTACATTCTTGATAAGCCAGTTGATGATTCAAACATGAAACCATCTTTGAGACGGCCAAATTCAGCAGCTTTTCCACTAGCTACAAATACAAAACAAAAAACAAAACAAAAAAAAAATCAAGGAAAAAGCTATCTGGTATTGAAAATTATCAGGAGAAATATCAGTTCAGCAAAGTTGCAAAAATTAACTATGCCACATTTATGGCTACTAGTTCACAAACCATCCATGCATGAAAGCTCAGGGTTCATGCCAACGTTTGCCTTGACAACACGTACATAAAGTAGAGTACCAACCTGGAAATAGCAGCAAGTTTAAGCAACTTGGAAAAATATGTGCTAATATGCATGCATGTATGAGTATATGCAAACATTTTAAACTTGGAACTATAATATAAGCTCATATTTTACCGGTTGTCACTCTATATCACACCTAGCAATCACCAAGGATAAAAAAAAGATGAAAGGAAGTGGACCAAGCATGTGGGAGTATAATATGGTTTATATTATTACTAAATGTGAATCATACACTACATGTGGTAATGTACAAAATATTTTAGGCACGTTCCACACGAAGAAGAGATGGAAACAGAGGGGGGAAAAAAACTAGTCTTTCCCACTCTGCATAACAGCAGAAAATTGATCCTTCGTCTAAATAATATGTTGGCTCTACCATGTTAGGAGGAGCATATAGCTGAATATAGCAGAATATAAAAATGCACCCATAGTTGAAACGAGGCCATCATCAAAGTAAATAGTTTGCCAAATGAAATTCTTCAGAAAGAAGAGAGGTTAAGAACTCCAAAATATTATAATACATCTTTGCTGCATAAATATCAATTAAACATTATTTACAAGAGGGTAACATTATGAATCTTCTGCGGAAAGAATATAAAATACAATTACATCTTTCCAATTTCAATCATACAACTTAGGAGAGATAATGTGTTCCAAACATAATTATCCAGGTTTTGATTTTTTCACAACACACTACATTGTCCAAAAAAACAGCCTCCAATTTTGACAAAAGTAAAAGCTGTTTTTAACTTAATTAGGTATTTAAATTTATTACGTTTGAAGACACGTATATGTATAAAGATATGGTGCTTATTCTTCTTAGTCGATATTTCATTACTAGAAAATGAAATTTCAAAACTCAATAGATAATGCAACACTTAACTCCAAAAAAAAAAAAAATAAAAATCATACCTCAAATTTTGGTATGTTCCTCCTTGTTCCACCTTCAAATGCAAGTACAGGCAAAAAGGCCAAAGTTGGTCCTTTAATGTCCACAAGAAAGTTCTGCCATGACAATTATGGACAAAAAATAAGTGCTTACAGAGGACTAGTGACAGTGAGACCATCAAATGCATCATGCATCTAAAGTTTGTATACATATATGATTGCTCTTTAGCAGATACAAGTTGTGGAATCATAACCATTTTGTAGATGTACAAACCTCACTGGTTATAGTCTCAATAAATGATATGGACACAGTAGGATTTTTATCAGATTGTTTCTCTAGATGCAAGTAGAAGCAAAATTTATCTGATTGCGATCATAATATATGGCAGGAAACCAGGAGAAGAATCTTTCAAGAAAGAGGAAATAAATCAGCAAGAGATCTTCTATTGTATAGTGGAAAGCCATGTTACAGAGAATGACCATAATGGCAAGGACAGTTGGCGACATGCCCAACAATCTGGAGAACAAGAAGCAAAAAACAAGGCTATTGGATTATCTTTGTAATGTGGTCCTATTAATTCTAATTTGGCAGTTGTGGCATTGTAAGAATAGAACATCCTTTTGACAAATAAAATCTGCAAATTAAGCAGAATTGGAAGTGTGGAAAACTCAATCATTTCAAAATATACCTGCACGCATTTTTAAATTCAATGACATGCTTGACCTGTGATTTCCAATTTACTTCTTGTATGGACAATGTTGAAAGCCTTCTATTTCATTCCTTAGCACATATATTTTTCAGAAATGCAGAACTAATGGGAAGGAATATCTATTTCATGTTCAAACTCATTTCTTCTATTGAAGAATGAAGTTTACACTCCTTTTTATTCTCATTTGGTTTCCCTTGAGAAAAAGAGAACAGTCCAAGCAAAGGTACCTATATGCATGTGTATGTATGCCACAAATCTGAAGACTAGAATTGCCTGATGGTCATGAACTTAAAACTGGATGTGTTTTGGCTCATTGGCATACTCTCTCATAAAACAAGACATCTACAACACGTTTAGGCAAGAGGAGAGAAAGTAAATTTCACTAACAAAGACAAATGCATGCATAATGAAAGTTAAACTGAAAAAATATGGAGTGCTTACATCTGATCTAGAATCTACCACAATTCCAAGAACTGTATCTCCAGCGCAAGGTACATACTGCAAAAAAGAATGCTCAAATGAAATTCAAAATGTTCTTATAATAAGCACAAGAAAAGTTTTCTTAGACAAGAATCTAAAGCAAACAGTTTCTTGAATTGAACATCATATCTGGTCTTGGTAACAGTAAGTTAAAGATCCAAGAGTGCCATCCTCTAGTATTTGTATTCCACTAATGAATTGTCAGCTAAAATCTCATACCAAGCACATGTAGACTTCCTTTAGAAAATAAAGAAGCAAGCAAGAAAATTAGGTGGAAAAAAGAAAAACAGAAACACTAAGAACATTGAGTCCATTAGCAAAAGCTTCTTCAGTGGGAAGGATTCAACTACATAACCACATAGCCATTGGATATATCATCTTCACAAAATGTAACCATTATCATAGAGCACTATGAACCAGAACACACTTACAAAGAAGGGAAAGGGATTGCAATGATGCATATTGTAACCTTCCATACTCTTTGCCACCATGAAGCCCTCAATCCTTCCCAGTTACTCAATTTTTGCACAAGCTTCCATTAATATAATGGATAACAAGGGAAGAGAGAAATCCCCTGCCTTAAACCTGTATAGTTATAATATAGATCCTTGGTATCCATTCAGACTGGCTTGTAATCTGATGGTACAGATACAAAAGCAAATCATTTGACCTACTCTTTCTGATTCCTTTGCAACATTAGCCTTCAAAGTTTCCAAATTATGCAGTCAACTCAAACAACACCCCTCCTTCCCGTCAAGTATCCACTTTGACAGAACATAATACACTTTGATGATAGACATCAATAAAGACATCCCTAAATAGTTCGTATACAAAATAAGATATTGCAAACAAAAATACAGGCATAGAGCTAACAAGAACATTTTATGTCAGTTCAAAACTTAATATTTCAAGTACCAAACAAGTATATTTCTTGAGAGTTTGAAAACCCTGCCTAGTCTTATTTTGTATGACAAAATGGGGCAACAGGGCAGCTAAGAATGCGGCAGCCCAGATGTTTCCGAGAAACTGATAAACATGCTAATACTGCGAATAAGTCACATCCTCACCACCCATAAGAAAATAAGGTTAAAGTGTTATGTCCATGCCTACTATATTCAATATGATATAGATAATTCCAAAGGCTGTCTGGAAATTGGGAAAAAAACATGTACAAGTTATCCATGTAGAACATTAAAGTCAGCTACTTTACAAGTCATATCAAACTTTCTGTTACTACACAGATCAGATGCAAGTCAAAAGGTAATAAACAGTATTCTAACTGATTACTAGTTTAGAACTCTAGTCCATGTTATCACTGCATGGGAAGTTCTGCCCATTCCCTCCATATCATAATCCTTTATCTAACAAATAAACCCAGGAGGTTATACTGAAACTGCGCCAAAGCCATGCAGTGATCACCGAAAACAAGAAAGCACCGGTTTTATGTTACTATATTTTCTTCACATGAAGATTTTTTACTTCAGAAATCTGAGGCATAAGTGGATTTATTAGATCACAACTTAGCATCAACAATTCACTACTCTTTGAGGAGCCAACATTCACCTTCAACAAGATTATTGTAAATGCTATTGATATGATTGAACAACAGGCTACTCAGTCTTGCTACAATGAATTTAAGCATGATACACATATATCTCCGTAAAATTTGAGTATTCTCAAACTCTTAGAGCACATAAACCTTATTCTGTAAATAAAGAAAAATGTAGTTTCAGGAAATATAAGGACGTATGCTAAGATATGGTGGCCTGGGTTATCATGTTTAAAATGTTTTAATGATTTGAAAGAAATTCTCCCACAACTGATTAAAAAAAAAAAAGCAAAAATTCTTCCAATTGAAAACACTTTTGCTGGCCACTTTGCACAGAAAAACAAGTATTCATCTATCTAGACAAATTCCACAACATCAGCCATTCTCAGTGAGCTCGTATCCAAGAAATTTAAGCACAAAACTTACCCTTCTCTGAGAGCTTTCAACCCAATACTTATTCGGTTTTGAAAACCTTAGCACTCCTGCTTTCATGGCTGATATAGCATCACCATCCTGAAATTGATAGCAATGCAGCTTAACTTCTCATTTTCATTCTCTTTCCGCATCTTCACTTAGAATTTTGGGCTCAGGCTACAAGCGTTTTAGATAGAGTTTAAGTTGACTTGACTTCTCGGAAATTTTAAAATTTAATGAACAAAACAACAATGGTAAAGGCAAAAGAAACTTTTCGAGTTTCTGGAAACCCTCAAGTCAGGTTGCTCATGAATGGCAAAAAAAAAAACAAAAAAATATTCCACCAGATCATGATTGCCAAAAAAAGAAAAAAAAAAAAAAAAAAAAAAAAGCTTTGCTTACAATAGCTTGAACAGAACATAATGCAAAAGTGAATAAAACAGGATCAGATTATTGTTTGGCGTCTTTTGACTGATTACTAGGTTTTCCTTAATTTCGCAATTACATAAATTAATTAAAATCGAAGTTAAAACACAATAACTTTAGCCAAAAAAGAAAAAAAAAAAACTTTAGCAGAAAAGGAATGACATTAAATATTGCAAAATTCAACCAACAAGTTTGAGAGGGCTATAGGAAAACCCTAGTGAAAAAGAACCTGACGGAGGCCGCTGCCGAGCTTAACTGTTTGATTAGTCATTGTTGAAAGATCCAAAACCACATCCCCAGGAACCTTAAACCACCCCAACAAGCACAAGAAAATTAAAAATTTTCGATATTCAACTGAAAAATTATATGCATAATAATTGTATAAAAAATACAAAGAGAGTAGAAAAACAAATTACTATGTGTTGATCGATGAAAGTTGACGGTGAATTTGAGGGTTTGGACTCCATCTCGCAACTTCAACTCACGGCGGAGCAATTCGATATGGTACGAGGTTTTTGCCGTGTTAGTGTGTGACTGTGTGCAGGGGCAAAACCCAGTTGAAGGACAGAGCGGGAGGCAAAATGCAGAAGGGCTATTTCGTCATTTGAAATTTTTGCAAGATTGGGCGTACTTTTTTTTTTTTCTTTTTTCTTTTTTTTTTTGCAATTTTGTTGGGGTCAAAATGAGAAACGGGATTTAGCTCCTTCTTATCTTATTAATCAATCACTAATCATGATTAGGGATGGGCATTGGATTCAAGCAAACAAACAAAAAAGGGAAAAGAAAAAGAAGTTAATCAAAAATTGAAAAACGTGATGATCCGAAAATTGTAAAGCTACATATCGTGAATATATCGTGAAAATTGTAAAGCTACATATCCGAAAGAACTTGTTTCGGTTTTGTAAAGGATAATGTGATAGAAAAAATGTATACTCGTAGGTAAAACTTAATCTTATTTTCATTAAACTTACTTGTCCTAATTAGAAGATTAAAGAAAAGAAAAAAATAATCTATGGATCAATACCGATTTTTTTTTCAATTGAGATATATTGATCTAGTTCAAGAATTTACGAAAATGTGCAAGATCATTATTTGTTTCTGCCATTCTCCCGAGTCTTTTCCTTTTTCATTGACTTGTATCAATTAAAATGATTAATTCTACTTTGTACTTCTATATTTGTATTACTTTTTCACTTTGCACCCACAATTTTAATTTTGAACACTTTGTAGTTTGTACATGACATTCTCAATTTTAAACACTTTGCACTCTAAACTCTCAAGTTTGCTCTATTTAAATGCGACAAGGAAATTAATGACGATTTATTGTTTTATTCTATTTAAAATCCCTTAGCTTGTTTGGCTACTTTCAACATATTGCCATTGATTTTTTTATCATCCTAATTGCCAATATTGTTAGTAAAATTAATAAAATAATGGATGGTGGAAATTAAATCGTAATTAATGATGATTCTAATAACTAATATTGCACATTATACTCTCATTTTTGGACACTTTACACTCTAACTTCTCAAGGTTGCTCTATTTAAATCCAATTAAGGCACAATTGATAAGATAATGGATAGTGAAAATTAATGACAATATTGTTTTAGTCTAGTTACGACCCCTTGGTTCTTTTTAGCCACTTTAAGCATATTGTCAATGTTTTTTTGTGGTCCCAATTACTAATATTTTTGTTAGCAAAATTAATGAAATAAAGGATAGTACAAATTAATGACAATATATTATTACATTTTTCCTTTTGATTACTTTTAATGCACTACCAATGATTTACTGGATTCTCTGTGCCATCAAGTTTTGCTGACGTCGTTATTGATTAGATTTAAATTGGAAAAATTTAAGAGTTTAAAATGCAAAGTGTTCAAAATTGAGAGATTAAGATGTAAAGTATATAAAATTGAAGTTTAAGGTGCAAAACGAAAAAAAGTAGAAGTTGAGGAGTGCAAAATGGAGTTAGCACCAACTAAAATGATTGCCCTCCTAAGTTCTTAACCTCCCCCGGATTTCTTAGCTCCGCCACCGTCTGAGAGAATGGAGACATGGAAGAGATGGGGGCTGAGCACACAACTGGCAAAGCTGATTTTAAATGATATCAAAATTCAGATGGCTTGACAAATAGGGCAGACTTAATTCCAAGAATGCTATGACCAAATTTGAAGTCTAGCAAGGACTGATGTTCTGCATCAAGTCCTATTGGATATTGGTACTTGGTAACATCGAAGGCGGGTATGAAGGAATAAGTTCAACCAACAGAGAATGTTTTAAGTATGCAGTAAAATGTTTCAAAAAGATTTAGAGAAAGATATACAGTAATTGGATGAATGTATAGCCTAAAACAAGGAATAAAAGGGAGGGGGGAAAAAGGGAACAAAGGAGGCCTTGAAGTAAATGTACCCTGAAAATGAAGTCCTACCAATCCTGAAAGGAAAGGCCATCATATAATGTAAAAATACAGCTGGTCCACTATCCTCTTCAAACAGCAACAGATGAGCATAGGAGACATGCCAGATCTAAGGAAGAAGGGCTGGTACATATTACTAGCTGGATTTGATGTGGACTTTGAAGCTTTTACTTCCCCTTTAGGTACTTCAATCTTGTCCATGAAATTTGTAATAATTTTAAAGATGGACATTTTTAGACATGTTCTTGTAATGATCAGGCTATGCCAATCTGTGGAATATTCTGATTCCTCCAAATCTGTCTCTGTTGAATTCATGGCTCCATATTAAGTTAGCAATTGATTTGAGAGAAGAAGAATCTGTTTCCTTAGTCTCGCTAAACAAAGAAGTATATAAATGCTTGACATAGAGAACCTGAAACCTATCTGTAACCAGTTTGTCCAAGGAAAGTGAAGGTAAGAGTTCTTCACAGATGAAAGAAGAATGAAGAAAATTTCCTTCTGGATGCACTTGTTCTTTGCACGGTGCAAAAGGGCAGAGGACCATGTAGAAATAAATTCTACCAACCAAACCGTCCTGTGAATTGTCCACAGGGACCACTAGATTGATCATATCTTTAGGGTTCGTTTGGTTCGTTAATTGGATGAGATAGGATGACTTTATCCCTTTTAAAGAAGATTAATTCAGTTAACATAGATATCAAATATTGGATGAGACGGGGAAAGTCATCTAATCCTGTCGTATTTTATAAACCAAATGAACCCTTGTCATATCCTATAAACCAAATGAACCCTTAGATTCGTTTGATTCACTGATTGAATGAGATGAGATGACTCGTCCTTTGGTTCGTTTGGTTTATTAATATAGTATAGGTTTTGTCTTTCTTGACAACGTAAAAGAATATGATAAATCATTATCCCTTCTCACAATTATTTATTTCCGGATAAATAATACCAAGACCCTCATGAGATGACTTTATCCCTCTAGAGAGATTAATTCAGTTAACATTAGATGAGACAGGATAAATCATATAAAACAAATGAACCCTTAGATCTTTGAAATCCCAAGATAACAATAGCTTTCACAAGATCTTTACTGCAACAAATGTCATTTTTTCAATTTCTATCAGGAAAAACAAAAAATGCATGTTTTATCGTACGTGCGGCGTGCCTATTGTTAATAGCGTCAAGGCAGCGCATCATAATTCATAGATCGATTAAAGTATTGACATTTAACGACAAATTTCTGGTTAAATTCAAAGGTCCATTCGAGTCCATTTCCAAATGTAATGCATGACGAACTTTTCCTCTTGTTGTCATCTTTTTCATTTAATTGGAATAAACGAATAGATCAACCAATTATGCGAGCGAACTACTATTATTAAAAGTATCAATCACTCCGTTCTTTTCCTTTTGATATATAAAGATATACAAAGATAATAAAGTTACAAACAAATGCTTTAAATAAATTAATATTTGATACAGAACCACCTTCACCAATAAAATAACATGAATCAAAACTATACCAGACCCAACCCCCCCCCCAACCCCCAAAATACAGTAGTATACAATTTAGCCAACCCCAAAACAAGAATCTAATAAATACATCCATCACCTATACGTTCAAATTCCTTTTTCAATTGTATAAATATGTTGTGTGAACAGTCAATCAATATACAACCAATCTTTTCAGACCTTGATGCCATCATTGTTTAGATTGTTTGTAGGGTTGTTGGAATCAAGGAGGTTCTCAAGTGACCTAGCTTTTCTGTTCCGAACCTTACCAGCCTCTTTTAATAGCTCAGCCAACCTCTTCTTCTCATCATCCACATCAGGATTTGCTGTCCCAAGCTTTTCCTCTCTCATTCCAACAACAAACTCCAGCAGTTCAATTGCATCTTCCAGCCTACATAAAGATTCAGATTAACAGACTCGTCCAAAATCAAGAACTGTAATTACACTATTGAAACAGGATAGCTTATTTTGACCCCAAAAAAAAGCAAAAGAGAGAGAGAGAGAGAAACACGATAGCTTATGGAGAACAGACTCGAAAATGCTAATTCTGTCTTTTCTTCTCTCCCTTTTATTGGGTTTTTCACCAGACAGACCGTGACCATTTGTGAAAACAAGTTAGTCCCAGATTTGTGACTTCCCTATATATCGTTCTACTACTACAGCACATGGTTCAGAGGGCTCTGATCCTTTAAAGTTAATTAAATACAACATAGGTAAGATGACTAGCAAAAAGATTGAACCATAACATAATGCAAATAACTCATGGAAAGAACAAATTGAAGATGAAAATTGAGATTCAGAAAGTAGTATACCTGCCCACCGCATCGTAAGTACCAGCAAGATTGCTATAAACACCAAGTGTATCGGGGTGATATGGTCCATATTCTTGTTCCAAAATGCTTCTTGATTCTTCAAACAATTCCAAAGCTTCATTTATTGCATATCGCTGCACACAAGCAAGCCCCATTTGATTAAGTGCAATACCAAAGAAGGCCGACTTCCTATCTCCACAGGCGCGGAGTTTCAGCACTGCACTTTTGAAGGAGTTGTATGACTCTGAGTAGTTTCCCAACATATAGTACAAAACTCCCATCTGAGCCTCAATTCCTGCTATTGTATTTTGCTGACCAGGGGCATTATCATACATCTTCAGTGCCTTCTGCAACAGCTTAAGTGCCTGCTCAAGCTCATTCATTGATTCATAGATGGCAGATATATCAGTCAGACCACTAGCAATCTCCTCCGGAGCAAAACCAGGTGGGGGCTTCCCAAAAATTCTAAGGGCGTTTTCACAATAGGATTTTGATTCCTTAAATTTGCCTGATTTGTTATACAAGTCAGCCAGACGAACAAAAACTGAAGCAACAGCAGGATTATTTTCCCCTTTAGTGGACTTAAGAGAAGTAAGGGCTTTCTGATAAGCAAAAATAGCTTCATCATATCGATTCAGAGACAAATATGTGTCCCCAATGCTGCAATCAACAGATGCCACCTCTGCTTCCTGCCCATTGGCCGCCAAGGCCATGCTGGCCAAAACAAGATGCTCAAGAGCAGCTTCATGATCTCCTTTGGATTCACAAATCAGTCCCATGAGCCTTCTGTCTGCTGCCTCCTCAAGAGAAGCAGGGGAACCATTCTCTCTATGGATGTCTAGAGCCATCTGACAGAGCTTCTCAGCTTCATCAAATTGCAGTGCCTGGACATGAGCTTCAGCCAAATATCTGCAGGTCTCACCAACTCTAGGGTCAGAGTCCCCCAATATGCGTCTTTGGACTTCTAAACCTGTTGAATAGGACATAATGGAGTTCTCTAGCTGGCCCAGCATTGCATAAGTATCTCCCAATTGCATATAACCAGCGAATTTAGCAAGGGCATGATCTTGCCCCTCCTCAATCACTGGAATTTCAATTGAGTGCTCCAGAACTGGGATGGCATCACTATACTGGCCCAGGTTACAGTATATTGCAGCAGTCACATGCAAACTCATCACCAGATCCAAACTGGGCTTGCCATCAGCACATTTTTCAAATGACTTTGCTGCTCGAAGAGCGAAATCAAGAGCCTTCTGGGGATTATCTCCAGCAGAAATCAAATCCCTAGCTTGCTTAAGCAGAAATGGCCCAAGATCGGGATTGTCCAAACCTGATTCCGATGAATCCTCACTGCCATTCTGTAGTTTCAATCCTCTTGAAGGGGAATTGCTCTGCTTCTTTGAGGAGATTCCTCCTGTGATTCCTTTCTTTAGGTTTTTCTCATTCCTTTTATCTTTGGGAGGCTTCCCATGAGGACTTTTACCCTTGGGACTTGAGATTGCTGATGCGTCAGACTCCAACTGTGACTGAGTTGCTTTCTTTGATTGAAATGAAGTAGTCTTGGTACTTCCAGATTGGGAATTTTCCAAATTTCCAACCGAGGAACTTTCTTTTTTAATACCAATATCACTATGAGAATCATCATTCTCTGGCTTCCTCACCTCTTCTACTTCTTCCATTATCTCCACTTCTCGCATCTCTCCTCCAACAAGATGTCGCAACTCAGAATCAATCCTAGACTCCTCGCCTTCTGATCCAAAACTCACCCTAGAGGGTGATTGATCTGAACTCTGCATCTCACACACATTCTCATAAAGCTGCTCTATAGAGGTCTCAACCTCACCCTCAACCGCATTCCCCATGCCCCCATTCTGAGGATTTTGGGGAGTCAAACCACCATTTAGGGACTTATTCACAACCAAATTCTCCTTACCATTGGTAGAATTTCCGTTCTCATTCACTTCACTCACCGCAGCTTCTTCATGATTTACCTCCATAACGACTCCAGGCATCTTAAAACTCCCAAATCAACGAATATAACTTCTCTTGAACCGAATAAACAGCCTCCCTGCAATAAAAATCGTGATAGTTTAACTCAGACCACCAAAATTTAGACAAAACAACCATCAATAAAACCAAATCAGATCCAATAAGCGTATATGACAAATCAACAAATGGCTATTAATGTTCCATTAATGCAAGAATAAAGTATTGCTGTAGGACACATCTAAGATCATTAATAAGTGAATAATCAAACACTTTACAGTTTCATTTCAAAAAACAGATCTTTAACTGATCACCACAAACACCAACTTCAGTCCCAACTTCATCCATCAAGAAATCAAGACTTTAAACAAATTAAAAACTATGCCCAAAAAAAACCCAAAATAATTCAAACCCACATGGCAAAACAGAGTCAACAACTATCAAGAGGACAAAACTCACCACAGTTGCTCAGAAAAACTCATCACGGTTGACTACAATCAAGTGATCCTACAGTTATATCACCCCAATTGTCACCAAATTCAATAGAAATTCAACCAGGAAACAAATACAATAAACTAAATGAATCAAAGACAAGATGAAGAGAAACATACCTTAGAGAGAACCCATTACAGAGAGAGAGCAAGAATGAGATGTTTGGTTGGGTTATCTCTGTCGTGTATATATATACTCAGATTTTGAATGGTAAAAGTAAAAAATATATATTTAAAAAAATGTAAAGGGTGAAATGGTAATTTTAATATGGATTAAGGTTGCAGAGGTAGAATGTCAAAGGAAAGAAGAAAGTGACTGCCGATTTTTGTTTGTTTTCAACTTTTGTTTTTTGGTTTATTTATTTTGGTCTGCAATTGCCGATTTTGGTCTGTTCGTTTCTGCTTCCCGGAACCGACACGTGGGAGGAGAAGATTGGCTGAGGTGTCTGAAAAGACAGGTGCGTCCTTGCTGAGGTGGATTTTGGAATGTTTGGGAAAGTCATCAGGGAAGGGTAAATGGGAATTTGAGCTCCCTGTCTTTACTCTCGTTCATGCATGAACATATAAGGATTCATGTCTCATTCACGCGAAATAGTATTGGTTGCAGGTCAAAATTCAAAACTCCTCGTCTATTTTCCGTGCAGTCCGGGATTTTTTGAAATATTTTTTATGGTAATTTAGTTTCTTTTGAATTTTCAATAACTTCATTCGCTCCGTCCCCTACCCCTCCCCCCTTCCCCGCCCTAATACAAGACCAATTGTAAAAATATTGTACTCAAAAAGAATTGGAGATTCTTTAGGCTTTTTCTTTTTAAATCTTCTCATTTTGTTGTTTAATTCATTTGAAATTGATAAAAACCCATCCAGAGGTTCATAGGTGAAGATTGGATATGTATAAGATCAATAGTTAATTATTTGGAAGCAATTTCTATTTACCACTGTATTTTTTTTATCTTACGTATGTGAGATTATAATAAAACAGTAGGAAAAATAAAACGATGGTAGAAAATGTGTTAAGCTCAAAAGAAATTGTTTTCAAACAATTTCTATCCGAATAATATTACAATTTATAAATGAATGTGCATATTTAATGTGTTAATGTAAACATACACATTCACATCTGCAAAATTATTTCTTTAACCAATTGTGTATAATAATTGGTCAGGCACCAAATGCTTGAAAAACAGAAGAATACCCCTCATGTTTGTGACAAAAAGAATGTCCACTTTTGGTAGAATTTAGCATGGATATGGAAGCCTCCTTTTCGTTTCTTAAGTAATTACATAAATTTACTTTCTCAAGTTTACATAGTTACTCTTTACACTTTTTAACTAAAAAAAAAAACTCAAGCTTCTGCAATCTAGACTTTAATTCCACTCATGTATTTGTTAAGGGACCGTGAAGATGTATTTCAGGTATTAAATATTTGGAAAACTAAAATTAATTAAGGAAAGTATATAAATACAAGAGAGTAATAATTGTTAGTGTGTGTATATGCATGATAAATATAGGTGTATTAATGAATATCTATTAGACACTCTTAGAAAATCTCTTTACTAACATCTACTGAATGTAACACAATAATTGCATGAAAGTATTAAATTTGGTCAATCAAATATTTTATTACCTTACTCGAAAGTAAAAGCATAGTACATTCAGCTATCATATGAAGTCAGGGTTTTGGTTTCCCTTTTTTTTTTCGGTTTCTTTTCTCTTGCTACTACCTAACGGATATGAATGCCAGCTAAAAGTAGACTATTTTTACACACTATAGCAACACACCACCTATTCTTTTCACATATTAGGGTGGACAGAATAAATTGAAGGAAAAGAGTTTGACGTTGAGCTACCAACCATGAACTCATCTTTCTAATTTTCCTTGTTTTTGTTTTCTCTTTTGGTAAAAATTACAAGGACTTTGTCTTCTAATTGACTAATTGATCAGCTCTAAAGTTGTAAACTACAATCATGACTTCTCTTTGTGATTTCATGAGTAACTCTTTTTGAACTAAGATAACGTTAATCCCTACCTAATGATGTTGGTAAAAGCTCCACATTTGTAATGAAGATACCCTTTTGAGTCTCTACCATGGGTTAATATTTATGCAATATAAACATTTTATTTTCGTCCTTCCCATCATTCTCATGCCCAACCTTTAATTACCAAACTCAAGATTCAAACTCTGAACTTAGAATTACTATGTATTTTAATGCTCTTGCCTGTGCTCAAGATTCAAAATGTGAACTTAGAATTGCTAGCGCAGACATTTATTCTAATGCTCTTTCGCTTATGCTCAAATTCAAACTGTGAACTTAGAATTGCAAACACAGACATGTATTCTAATGCTTTTTTGCTTGTGCTCAAATTCAAACTGTGAACTTAGAATTGGTAATGTAGACATGTATTCTAATGCTTTTGCTTGTGCCCTAAGGTTGAAAGCTTTTGCATTTATTGGAACATAGCTTTACGCATGAGGGAAATAGATATTCTGGTGAGTCTGCCCACTGACATGCACTGCATTTTGAGGTTTGTGTCCATCTATATGAAAATAAAGAATATAGTGAAAAAAAGTCTAGAAGTTAATGAACCTTAAGGAAAAACTGTGATGTGGTATATGGAATGTGTTCGTGTTAAATTTTCTTTACCTCCAGTAATCTAAATTTTTTAAAATGTAGGTATTAACAGGTTACAACATCCTTTGCCGACATGGTGTGATTTCATAGCTACTCGGCCACTCGTGGGTTTCTAGTAACTGATTGTACATATAATTTATATATATTAGAAAGATGAAATCACAAAATTTATCAAATTCCGTTTTACTACTGGTCATTATCTCTCGTAAACACTAAAAGCGCCACGAGAAAATTTGTCAATTTCATCAATACATTATCTTCTACACTTTTTAATGGAAAAATCATTCAAAACATCTCTTACATTTTGTCAAATAATTTTTTCATCTTCACTTTTAAAATAATAACTTTAAATCACTTACAAAATCAAATCAATAAAATTTGATCCCAACTTAGGTTTTTGACCACTTTTTACCCTGAATCCATCATATGAGTCATACGGTCTTTTTTTAGGGGAAAAAAAATTAGATTCCATTTATAATTAAACAAATAACCCAATCTATATTTGTTTTTATCCCTCAAAAGTAGGATTTGATTGGAACTATATTCATTTTTTTCCCTAAAAAGGTAGAATTTGACCAATTCATATTCATTTTTGCCACTAAAAAAGTGGATCTGATCTTTTTGTACATAAAAAATGACCGCATGTAGGTCATGTGTGATTTCAAGTTAAAAAGTAGTTCAAAACTTAAGTTGTGACCAAATTTTATTAATTAAAATTTGTAAATACGCAAATTTAACATTTTAAAATTAAAGGACGAAAAAATTTATTTTGCAAAAAATGAGAAATGTTTTGAACGATTTTCCCTTTTTTATAACACAAACCAACAACGAGAAATATGCTGCGAGTTTTTTTTTTTTCCACCCTCATTGTGTAACCTTTTCTTTCTTTCTTTCTTTTTTCCTTAAATTTCTTATACTGTGCTTTAGTTGTGACTAACTTGTCGTCAAGGAAAGCCACCACACAACCACTAGATCTACTCATGGATCCTGCTTCTGTATTAAATATTTAAATGAATATATGATGTGATTGTAGGGCCTAAATATTAATGATATATTTATACATGTACCTTTAAAAGGGCAATTTATTGTTTAACAATGACATAACTTAATTTGCTTTTTTAACTTGGGGTAATTTGCAAAACTTGATCCCAACGAAGCTGTTGTTTGTCTCTTCGGCATCAGCCCCTTTCTTAGCAACGTCCATTGTCAAATAATCTAATACAGATGATATCCAATTTTATAATCTAGGGAAAAGAAATTATTATTCTACTAATCATAAATCATTCTTTTTCGAGCAAGTTTGTCAATCCGTGTACAATTTACTATTGTTGAAGAGACCCGTTTACACTCGAATCTTGTCAATAGTTCATTAGCTGCAGTCCTGCACAAAAAAAAAACAAAGCTATTAAGAATTAAGAAACAGATTAATCATATGAGCAGAATGATGCCAAGTGCCAAAGGACACAATTAACTATTAATTAACTACTCTCGTGTCAATTAATAATAGATTATGTGAAAGGGATATTTTGGAGATCAAAGTTGCAAGACTTTTTGAACAATTAATCATAGGGAGAAGTGAAAGCTTTGATACTCTCAAGGTTGTTCTGATTAGGTATCCAATGATACTGGTACTTCGCTACTTCCTAAAAACGAATATTAATAATTACTTAAACAAGTTTATTTTTTTAATCCACAATTATGGCTCCCTCGAGTCCCCAACCGTCCAAGTGGGCCTGAAAGTGTCGACTCTGATGCTCAACCCCAGAACATTATAATGGTTCCGGAACCTAACCCGCTGAACAAATTTGTGACTCGAACCGGATCTGCTCGTTCGACCAAAAAAATCGAACCGTAATTGATCCATGGCCATAGGATATCTGAATGACCGGAAACCTGCACACCAAATTGGGTACCTGGCCTGATTTACAAGTTTAAAAGAAAGGGAGAATCATTCAAAATGTTCCCCATATTTTGTTAACCGAATTTTTTTCATCATTTACTTTTCAAATATTAGTTTTACATCCTTTACAAATTTAAGTCCGTAAAATTTGATCCCATCTCTAGTTTTTGAATTTTTTTAGTTTGAAATCATGATATGACTCATATGTGATCATTTTTTTAGGTACAAAAAGAAATCAGATCTAATTTGTTTAGGGGTAAAAATGAATATGAATCAGGTCAAATCTTTTTTTAAGAAAAAATGAATATAAGTCGAATCAAATTGCACTTTTTAGAGGAAAAAAGGTACATGAGTCGGGTAATTTATTTAGCTATAAATGATATCTAATCTTTTTGCTCCTAAAAAATGACCACATTTGTGTCACATGATGGATTTAGAATAAAAAATAGTTGACAACCTAGATTGGGACTAAAATTGACTAATTTAAATTTGTAAGAGATATAAAATTAATATTTTAAAAGTGAATAACAAAAAAAATTCATTTGGTGAAATGCTAGGGACGTTTTAAACGATTTTCCCTAAAAGAAATTTTACATTTAACTAATTGACAACTAAAACTAATTAGAAGTCCTAAAAAACATCACTATTGATTCAGCATTCATTAAAAGGATCATATAACTATTAATTTTCACTATTCATATTAAACGAGTTTTAAAATATAAAAGAAAAGAAATTTAACAAATTAAAAACCTTATGCTCTGAAAATACTAAAGTACATCATCTAAAATATGAGAGTATAGTGAAATATGGTTAAATCTTCCCTATTAATTTTAGGTTTAATGAATCAAATTATAGATTTACGCTTACATGTAAATTGGGCCGAATACTCGCGATTTTACTAATATGTGAACTATACCTCAATCCACAACTGTATTGATTAAAACTAGTTTATCTCTCGTGCATTAGCACAGAATCATTTTGATATTGAGTGTAAAATTTTAATTGAAAACTCAAGTACTTATTTAAGTAATAGAATAAGGAATCTAAATGCCAATAAAAAATATTTAAAATAATGAAAGGATATACCATATTTAGAATCTGAATTTGGAATAAAGTTTAGGCAAGAATATTGAATTAGAAATATAAAAAATCATGATCATTTGATTTAATGTGACAATGATAATGAACAATTAAATCAATGAATTTAAATTTCTCCGTCCCTTGCCCCATTTAAAATGGGAGGAGAAAAATATCCCCAAGCACTTATCCTACCCCACCCTCGCCCTATGACTCTCCCTACGAGGTGGGTGCTCGCAGTCATTCGCCCTCGTTGCCATTCCTAAATATAGATGGATAGATGAGATTAGATGATAAAGATTGTTTTTCAAATTCTATATTTTAAAAATTGAAAAATTGGGAAAAGTTCAGAGAAAAAGAAAAGAAGCAACGGTGAGAGTTGAAAATAGAGAAAGAAAATAAATTAACAAGGGACAAATAAAGAGAAAGAGAGAGACTATTTGTTCAGTGAAACTTGGAGAAATTAGTGGAAATATTATTGAGAATATTATCATGAGAAAAAAAAAAGGAATAAAGACAAAGAGAGAGAGAGAAGAGTGGTTGAGTGAAACTTGGAATATTAGTAGAAAGATTATTAAAAATATTATTATGATAAAAAAAGATTAAGACAAAGGTAATAGGATAGAGAAAATTAGAATTTTAAAGCGCGTAGATGATGAGAGAGCGAATATAGGAAACTCGCTACATCAAACACTCACGTAGGAAAGAAATGAGGGTGAAGAGATAAGTATGAAAGTACGATTTTATTTTAACACTCACGTAGGAAAGAAATGAGGGTGAAGAGATAAGTATGAAAGTACGATTTTATTTTATATATATATATGATTGCAGCCTGAACCTCATGCCAGAACTGGTTCGAGAACCCTATTTTTACTGTTCAAATAAGGTTGGTTTCGCTGTATTTTTTGGTTTTCACTGTTAAAATGAACAGCCCTACCATTATTCACTGAATATATCATTCATACAAAGGGCAGGAGCAGCCCCAAGCAAAATGCAATGCACTACCAAGTACCAACTAGGCTCAAGTTTTAAATTGGGTCTTTGGAAATGTGCCCCTTGTGGAAAATATTAATTAATTTTCCATGACAAAATTAGCTGAACAATAACACGTAAAGAGGATATGAGCTCTCTCAAACGCTATGGTAATTGCAGGTCCAACAGATGACCTTAAATCCGCTCGAGTTATTCTGGCCATTCAATTCATATGTTGAATTTTTCTCCCCCAGAATTCATGGTTCAATCTTGGGCATAATATTCACTCAGGTTGATCTAGATCACCAATAGTCCTTGAGCCTATTAGAATTGTTATTTTCTGGAGTTTTTGTAAAAAAATATATTGTAACGATTTGATGTATATAATATAAGAGGATAATTGAAAAACGCATTCACAGAAAATGTAAAAAGTGTTTGGAGAAAAATTGCAATCTAGACAAAGCCTCGAATCATGAACACCAGATCAAATATCTAAAGAGGGACGACTTTTGAATTCTCAATGAACAAAAAACTGATCATTGTAAGTTTCATACAAAAATATCTTTGACCATGGATTCGGTGTAAATAATCAGCCTCAAACTTTTTATTTACCATATAATTTTTGGTATGAGGAAGCCATAGATATTAATAAACCCTCTGGCAATTGGGAAGAGTTGAGCAACCATTGGTTTGTATTTTTTTTTTTTGGTCAAACGTCAAATTTCATTTATAATTATAAATAGATAATACAACCATTCTTTACAATTGTTGGGTTCAGACCCTACTAACTTGTTGTGACTTTGTTTTTAGCCACATGGGAAAAGGGGTTTCCCACTTCACTTCCTTCACTAGGTTAATGGCAAATTTTGCCAAAGCATGACAAACTACATTTTTCTCCCTTTTAACAAAACAAAAGGAGCACTTCCAAAAGGACTTGGTTAACTTAAGAATGTCATTAACCAATATGGACAAAAGAGAATTATCTAGCTCACCCATGTGAATCCCATCGATCACTACTTTGCAGTCTGAGTGAATTGCTATCACTGCCCAATTTTGTTGCAAAGCATTAACCATTGCTGTTCTGATCCCTTCCGCTTCAAGCAAGACTGGTTCAGCTTCGAACTCTTTAGGACCAGCCCAAGTTGATAACAAATCTCCCTTGTGATTCGTAGCAACTATTCCTAATCCACCCTTGTGCTTTAGCTTGTTCAATGCAGCATCTGTGTGAATCTGCACTACCTCTTGACTGTGTTGAGGCTGCTGCTGAGCTGGAGGTTCAGGCTTTTGTTTTCTTTGCAGTTCATTGTTTCCATCCTTCTTCGCTTGATTGAACTCCCACCAATCATCACATGCTCTTTGGGCTATCCACCATGCCTGATTCTAATTTTGGTTGAATACCCCATCATTTCTGGATTTCCAAATGTTTGTATTTGACATGCACAAAGTGCAACGGGTCCAAATGCTTGGTCTGCACAATATAGGCCTTGTTTGGCAGTTGAGTTTTTTGTCAGATTTGTATGTTGCTAGTTTTTTACCTGCTTTTGCTATAGGAACCTTAAAAAACTTCCAAAGTTTTAATGCAAATTTTTAGCAAGTTTGTATAAAATTTGTTTGTTTCCTACATTATCTGCAAGAATTCTCAAAAACTCCCAAAGTTTTTAATATAACATCCCCAAAACACATAAAAAACTTCACTTCCAAAAATTTTTTCTACAACTTCTACAGTAACCTACAATAGAATTTTATACAAATTTCCAAAAAATTTAGTTGCCAAACAAGGCCATACTTAGCATGTTTTATGCATGTTTGGGCCCACAAAACTTTATGCATGTTTGCGCACATTGCTTTGTCACTTGAGGGATTGGGAAAGGGATGTCATTGAGAATTTTGGTGCATATGTCCATTGACTTGACGAGAATTGAATCATCAACCCTACTGCACAAAACAATTGAAAAACCATGCATATTAAGGTAGGTATTTACTTTATCAAAAAAAATTAAAAGTTAGGTATGTCCACATTAATTTCTAGATATTTTCATCAGTATTTAGAATTCCAAACCATAGAAATAATGATTCAAGGAGTTTTATATATGCTTGTACTTATAACGTCTGTCATGCTATTAGAATCCTCAAGTATATATGTATCCATAAGTTGCAAAATTGCAAGCATTGGACGTAGGAGTATTTACAAACATGTAGAATGTAAATTTTGAGCTTTAAAATCATGCAACTCGATGAGAAAATTTCGCCTCGCACGAAATTAAGTCTCTCATTATGCGAAGGCCCAAGATGGTACGAATATGCAATAGTTAGGATTTAAACAAAAATGTAAAGAAGGGTGGGAAGAAGAGAGGGATAGAAAAATATGGAAATCAAACTTAATTAAATATTTTAAACAAAATTCTTAACCACAGAGCTATTTCAGTTAACTGTCAAAATGTTTTCTAAATTGATTGTCTTTTGTATTTTAGAAAAATGAGTTGTTAATTTACCAACACAAGCTTCATAAAAAATTTCAAATTCAACAGAATATATCAAGTGAATTTGTAAAGGAAATATCTGCAATCAAAGCACAACAAAAGAAAATTTTACTTAATACTCACTAAAAAATGGATTAATCAAGTTGCATTATGAAATGTAAATTTAAAATGCTGAAGAAGATTTAACCAAAATTTCCATCCTTGCTCTCGATTGACAATAGCATTAAAAAATATTAAAGAACATATTCGTTCTTGTTGCCGCACACACCCCATCACATGAAATCGACATTCAATATCTCAAAGCACACCCAATGTGTGTGGAATTTAGTAACAATCACTTTTTATATGAAAGAAAAACAAACTTTGATCTTTTAAAAGTTTTCTGAATAAAATTTTAGTTAACTTAGTGGTTACAATGTTTGCAGATGATTATAGGTGGAAATTAAATGTGGTTACATTGTTTATTAATATGATTAACATGTAATCAGATGTTAAAAGTATAATTTAGTCATTGCGAGGGTAAAGTTAAAAATTCAAAAAGTGACAAAAAAGATTTACACAATGCTCTCCCTTTATATACTACTAGTACTTGAGGGCACATCCAATGTATATACAACTAATACAAAGATATTAAACGATAAAAATTATTTTTGTTAGAAAGTATTAGTTTGAAATGATTCAATTGTACCAAAGAAATGTTTTAGTACTATAAGAAAGTGATAGTTTGTTTTGGAGTGGCAACTAATTTCAACAATTGTAAAGATATGGAGTGGTTTTAGGAAAGTAGGTAGTTAAAATGATGTAGTTTTCTAAAGAAATAAGAGTGTATTTGGCAATATATTAAGTGACACATTTTGTTTACATCATTCCCTCCCTTTGACCATATATATCATGTGTATATGCATATACAATGATAGTTTGTTACAACTGTAAAGATGCGGAGTAGTTTTAGAAAAGTAAGTAGTTAAAATGACGTAGTTGGCTAGAAAAATAAGGGTATATCTGGTAATATATTAAGTGATACATTTTGTTTACATCAATCCCTCCCTCTGACCTTATATGTCATATGTATATGCATATGTGTGTCTATGTGTGTGTGTATATGTATATATGTATGTATGTATACACAAACACACATACACAAAATAATAAAGTGGGAGCTGGTTGCTTGGTGTAAACAATCTGTTGTCACCTTTTAAAATTTTAATCATACACTTCAAATAACTTCTCACTACCAACCCACTTCAATCCAACCACAAACATCATACAACCAATGGTATACATGTTTATCACTTAAACATAATCGCTTATAGATAATTGCTTGATTTAATTTTTTTTCTTTCATTTCTATGATTTTTTGTACTATCTTTTTCTATTTACTTGTGGCGGCCATGTTTCCCAAGGGCGAACCCTAAGAACCCGTGGCCGCCGACCTAACTCTCGCCAGGACTCAGTCGGTCAAATTCATTCTAACTAGGGTTTAAGTTAAAGATGCAAGCATCGAAATTGGTTCAACTTAAATACATCAAATCAACCAGCAGAGTTCATTCTACAGTCCCTTAACGTAATAATCCAAAAGGTAATTCACAGAAATTGTCTCCAAAAGTCATCAGCTGGTAAAGTATTTACATAAAACAAAATTTCAAAAGATTAGATCTGGTCTCGATCTGAGCCTCCGCACCCGATCTAAAACCCTGAAATTCCTGGGAAGGGAAAATATAATGGGGTGAGCTTTTACGCCCAGTGAGTGTCCCAAAACAAACAATCAGTTAAACACATTAGTGTAACATACTTTCTATAACAGTAATATCCATATAAGGCAAGTTTCCAAGTACGGCAAGTTCCAGTTAAGGAAAGTTGCGAAACAGTAATTTTTCACCACATAAACAGGTTTAATAAAACAGTAACAGTCACAGTAGAAGGATACGGTGCTCATTGAGCCAGTTAGTATAGAGTCTGCAGTACTCTGATCAGTCTTCACTGCTTCCCATTCACCAACCCCTTACTCCCAACTTCGGGCCCAAAAACCAACAGTTGGTAGGTGGTGTACACTCGAGATAACCTTAAACAGTCCCCAGGGTCCGTCGACATACCGGACCAAGCCCTATTGCCGGCTCGGAATTAGCCAACTCGCCGCTGGAGTTTGGGATCCCGGCCTAGCCTATTGCGGTAAAGTACGCAATGGCATCACGGTCATGCATAGTTAACACACACAGGCACAATTACAGTAGCTCAAAATTGGCTTTCATAGGACGAGGGGGCCGGTGTGATAAAGTACACACTTGGTCCCTTTGTCAAATCGTTTTTGGCATAACTTCAATAATTAAGCAATACAATAAATAACACTTAGTAAACAAGTAACATTTAACAAACAAGTAACACTTAGCAAACAAGTATCACTTAGCAACAAGTTGGAACCCTCACCTTGGTTAGGTGAAAGTTGGGTTGGTGAGTCGAAAGTCTCGGTATTAAAACCCTCGTTTGCTTCTCTGCCGGATCCTGAGATACATATTTACCATTTTAAGATTTAATTATTAAAATTAATTTTGACCAATAAAGGCCGATACTTAATTCTTAGGTTAAATCTTAAGCGTTTACTTATATAAGTCATTATCGTCCTCGACGAATATCTTATGATTCGAAGCGTTTAAGTTTTTGATTAGGCTTTATAATGTTTTAGTTCGCCTACTCACACGTCATAAGATAATTGCAAACCATTATAAGTGTAGACACCAAATTTTGACTATTTCTTTTGTTTTCTTATGTTTTTTTATCTATTAATGTTTAGTTATTTATTGTTGAATTTTCTAACACTTTTTTCTCTTTTTTGTAGGTTTTTCTTATTAAAAAAAAAAAAGAAAAAAAAAAAGAAAAGTCAAAAACGCGGACCAGTTACGTGGATGAGTCCGCGTAACTAGTCATCGTAACTTGATCAGAAGCGAAAAAAAATGACGCGCGGATTCTTCCAGAACTCGGATCATCCTTTTCCAGCTGTAATTTCCGATGCTTGAACGATAAGAAACCTATTTAAACATTTTCCAACTCGCCCCTAACCCCTAACAACTCATCTAACGTTCAAAATTAGCTCACCTCATCCCAAGAACATCAAAACCCTTAGTTCTAGGTTTGGTGGCTATAAATAGCCTAGCTTAGAGTTTAACAAAGGGGTTGGAAATCTGAGAGGAAAAGAGGCAATTAGGAGAGCTTTGAGAGAGAAAAAAGCAGAGAAAAACGGCTGGGAATTAGAGAGGAAAAAGGAAAAGAAAGAAGAAAAGAAAAGCTAGGGTTTCACACTTGAGGAGATCATTCTTGGAATTTCTGTCCTCCTCTCTTGTTTAGATTCAAAGCTTCCGATTCAGGTAACATCCTTCTACTCTATTTATTGCTTTTTGATCGTAAAATTATCTCGAGATTTGGACCTTTGGTGGAACCAAGGTCTTGAATAGTTTTCTTTAGTTTGGGATATTTGATGATGATTATCAACCTGTTATATGAGCATGTTAGGTTTATAAAGCCTTGGTAAGGCTAGTAGATGTGTTTTACGCTTAAAATCGACGCTTGATGCTTCGCGGATGTTGTCGTGATTCCGAAATTTCTGGAAAAATGTTCTTCACGTTTGAAGATGTGAAGAACGCTGCTACTTATGCGGATAACTTCGCAACGGTCCGCTTCCTCTTGAATGTTTGAAGTTGTGAAGAACGCGACCTCTTGCGTGGACTACTTCGCAACACTCCGCGTTTCGTTTGAATACTTGAAGATGTGAAGAAACGCCGCTTGTTACGCAGCCAGTCCGCGTAACAATCCTCGTTTCTAACCTGACAGTTCTTTTCCTTCCCCCTTCTTGTCCATTTGATGATGCTAATGCTTATGATTTGATCTTTGTGGGTTTAGCTTGTTTTGACATGATCTGAATGATGATGTTTGATGCTTTGAATGGATCCCCTTGCCTCTGAATGTTTGCTTTGTGTTGTTGTTGAAAAACTGGAAGCAATCTTCCTGATGTTTTGAAGATGGGAAGAGACGCGGACGGTTACGCTGAGTCCGCTTCGGTCCGCTTTCCTCGAACTTTGATTTTGCTCGTAACGCTTGATCGTGTGTCCTCTGCTTCTGATCCGCTGTAACCTCTCTGTTTTTGTATTCTGTTGATATTTCCTGCTCTTTTATTCCAGAATCTTACTCTATTTCCTAGTATTATTTGTGTTGCTTGCAGAATCTGTTTAGATACCCTCTCTTTGTATTTTTGATTGATTTTTCCTTTAAATTGGTACCTTGATCCCTTTTGTTGACATTGAGTCTTAGATAATCATTCCCATCATTTAAGGATTCACTAAGGCCTCACATCAAGGGATGGTAACTTCTTTCCCCATTATGTGCTTATTATGTGTTTTGCATGATTTTGCATGTTTTAAATTAAGTTTTCCTTTGCTTTTATTCATGTCTAGTCTTTATTTATGTTATTTAATCTTTGAGTAAATCATTTGGAGGCCTTGGATGCCAAGTTGTAATAGATAGGTTTAATTTGGCAAAAAGTGTATTTATTCTAGAAGATGTAATAGTTAGATTATTATTTCGAATTTTTCCCTTAGAATGTATTTAGGTTCCCCCCAATGTAATAATTAGGTTTTATATGCTTATTTTGCATGCTTGCATGATTATGTGTTTATTTGCTTTCCTAGGGCCTTGCATCTAGACATTATGCCTATGTGTTACATGTCTATGTGTTTTATGTGTTTATTTGCTTTATTATCATGTCTACATGTTTATTGTGTAAATATATTGACGTCACCACACTAGTCCAACGCTAGTTGTGGCCTTCCCCTTCGATTTCTCACTAATCCAATGTTAGTGAGAACCTTTTGATGAGGGCTAGTCCAATGCTAGACCCTTAAAACGCCGTTCATGCATTAGATACAAATTTCACACACTTTCCACTTTTAGAGTTTCTTTCCCATTTTGCATGTCACTATTCCCCCATCCCGTATGCGAGACATCTCATTTAGTTTTCTTTTTTTAGATTAGTGCATTTAGGGCATTACCCTTTGAATTAGGGAAAAGAGCGAGTATGGCTTCCTAGCCTTAGCACGCTTTTATTTCCTTCTATGAAAAGGAAGATTCAAAGTCACGAATTTAGTCCCCCGCACCCGTTATGTTGCATTATCCCTCTTTAGGACATACACGTGCATTGGTTCTATAAAAATCATTCTTTTAAAAGTCAAGTTTCTTCTTCATGTTTTAGCAATTCAAAGTCGAAAAACCATTTTTCTTAAAATTGTATATTTTGAAAATTCAAGTTCCTCTTTGCACTTAAAATTGACCCTTTCAAAAAAACAATTTCTTTTCTCTTGATACTTTATAAAGATTGCATTTTGAAAACCCTATCTTTCCGTTTGTTCGAGTCCCATCGTTTGCATTTTTCGTGACCTCCTCGAGGGATCAAAATTGGATGACACAACTAATGTGATCAAATCCAATCACACCTCAAGGAGACATTTTGCCCCTCTCGATCCAACATTAGGTCTAGGTTTTGCATCCATATAGACGACATCCAAATGTGATAAATTTTAAAGTTAGAAATTAGGAAATTTTCAACTAAATCTTGCAACTAGCTTTGGCTAGGTTAGAAGGGTGCCTTAGAGACGTGTAACATCGAATCTTTGCCTTCCCTTCTTTCAACCGTGACCCCCGAACCTTTTTCTCTAGTTTTTCAAAGACCTGGAGTCGTCTAAAAAGGGTTTTTCTTTGTTTTCATTAAATCTCTTGGGTGACTTGGTACACCTAAACTCCATACCAAGTGGCTCAAACTTTTCTAAAACCCTTTTCTAGACTTTTGTTTTTGGGTCCAAACCGTCTTTTTGTAGTCCCATGACCCTTTCCCTTTTTTTCAAAAATCAAATCTTTCCCTTTTCCACAACATTTTGAAAAAATGGTATGACTCCACTGGGACTTTCCTAAGAGGGTCCGAGCACTTGATTTAGTTGATTATTTCTTTTTCTAACTTTCTTATATATCACATTTGGATGTTTTAGGTTGCATTCCTTTTCTTTTCTCTTTTAGGGTTTTCCCGCAATCACCCTACACATCGCAGCATGATGAATGAATTATTGTTTATTTATTTACTTGTACCGCTTTGCATTTGGAGTGGGTATGCATCTACCCTAGAGCCTCGAAAATGTTTGATATTTGAATCCTCCTCTCAAAGGGAATCACTTTCATACGCATATGTATTTTACTTTGACCCTACTTTTTTTACTTTTGGTGGCTTGTCACCACTCTTCCCTATTAGGATTAGGATTGATCCACTTGGACATGTGGCACCCACGCAACGTAGCAATGTCTGGGGATCACTCAACCACCGACTTGAGGCATTTGGATTGATGACCTTTGCCTTTTGGTCTCAAGGTTTGGGAGCCCAGTAACCTTATCGAAGTCTAGATGCATTAATGAGCCCAACCTCATACATCCATGTTAGAATTACCTAGGAGAGAGTCTACCTTACCCTATTAAGGATCACTAGACACGAGAGGAGGGATTCCACCCTCTTTATTTTTGTGCAATTTGTTGCTCCAACGTGTTATGTGATATCCGCTGATTAAACTAACCTTTGTTGTCTTCCCTTTCTTGCATTTCACAAACTATAGAAGATAAGAGTTTTGGCCCTCTTTTAAGACAAGCCACCCTTCTAGATAGGCTATTGCACGCTTTGAATTTATTGCATTTAAGTTGTAATGGCATATCACTTTTAGGCTTACCCCATTCAAACGGGGCTCCTATAGGCCATGTTTCATTTTGCACCTTTACTTGCTTTTAATAAACCGGCATCATGCATAAACCATAGAGGGAATGCCGATGGGAATCCCATGTTAGGAATAAAACTACCCTTGTGTCTCGGATATATAATCCAATGAGATTTGCATGTTTATGTTTTCGAACATCCAAAGGGGTGCACAAGGTAAGGTAGGGTCCCATCCTTCTATGATGGCACCAAAGATATGGAGTGGCCTTCATATGCTAGAATATAAGCCCCTAATAATCACCTTTTGGCCATTTTATCAAAGTTGGTAAAATCCCGTGCATAAGAACACTAAATCAAAAAAAATCACAAATAATTTCTCATTGTTGAGATAATGATTTTATCAAGGCCAAATCTTGATTTTAGGAGGCTTATGAGCTAGTGTGTTGCAAATAACATTGAGATGTGGAGTTACAAGTAAGCAATAAACCCAGCTGATTTTTTTTGAGTAAACCATCAATCCCGTCCGATCCATATTTCCCTCAAAGACAAGTCAAGGCACTACAATTCCTTCGAATAATCCTTTTCATGCCAAATTAACCTTTAACCTCTCTTCACATATCAATTAAAGTAATAAATCCATTCGACTTTGTCCTCGGATACATCAAAGATCACATATTCTTTTGGTCGATCCTCTAGATTGTTTTACTAATCACACATCGTTGAAGTGATCGGACCCATCAGGTATTGTATGGTGCGTACCCCAGAGGATTGCATTTTCATGCTAGGCCTACCCTTGGCATAAAAGGGCTCCCCTCTAGGACATGCATCCGAATTATATAAGCAATCACTAACTTCGTTCTTTTTCTTTTTTTTTCTTTTTCAAATAAATCTCCGCAGCTCCCCTTTGGAATAAGCTCCTAAAGTGTGTTTCCTTTCCCACTCAGGTACCTTTAAAAATAGCTTCACGCAGAAGCCCCATCGTTACCCGATCTAAAGTAAAGGCTCAAAGCAACCCGTAAGCATGAGTTCTGCACCAGAAGGCTCAGATAGGAATGCTTTGGTCACTTCACCGATTTTGCTTTGGGAGCTCGCCAAGTGAAGTATTGGGAAGGTTTAATGAGATGAGCACCGAGATGGCTGCACAAGGCGTGTAATTGATCGGGTGGCAAATAACAATAGAGGAGGTGTCTCGAATGAGCATGGACCCGTTGTTAGCAACCCCCCTGTAACAGATAATCAATTCCCTTTCCTGACCAATATTCAAACTACTTTTGTCCCGCCTACTTCCAACCCATATGATGTTACCTTTTCTCATCACAATACCAATTTTCCACAGTCCCATCCTAATCACATCCTACTTAGCCCAACCAAAAGAATAAACTCTAATACTCAACCTCAGATCACTCTAAACATGCCTCCTCATGCTCCAGAGCCTCAATACCATACCACGGAACCTTTTGTGTGGGATCTGACTTCCCAAGGAAAACCGGCGGTGGATGACCTTGTTGCACCAGTCGACAAAGATTTGCTGAAAAGGTTGGATAAATTTGATGAATTCATAAGGAAGAACCAAGGTCTAAACCGACATGGTGGATTGGATTATGATGATCTGTGCCTATTTCCTGACGTCCAACTACCTATGGGTTTCAAGACCCCCAAGTTTAGCAAGTATGATGGTACCGGGAATCCTAAGACGCACCTTAAAATGTTTGCCAACAAACTTGGTAAACCAAGGATGATGAGAACTTGCTATGCTCTGCTCCCAGAGCCTAGAAGGGATGTTTTGGATTGGTAATTTAACCGAAATCTCAAGAGATCAAAACTTGGTTGGATTTGTCAACTTTTGTGAAACAAGATGAGTTCAATTGTGAGTTGGCACCACACTAACAACATTGGAAGGAATCAAGAGGAGACCCTCGAAGATCACAAGTCATATGCCGCTTGGAGAAAGTTGGTCAAAGTTGAGCCTCCCATGACGTAAAAAGAGATTGTTCAGATTTCATCAAGGCACATGACCCACCTTATTTTGAAGAGATTTTTTCAATGACCTGGGAGTTCTTTTGCTACAATTGTCAATAAGCTGGAAGAATATGATGAGTTTGTTAAAGCTGGAAAAATTGTCAATGTGACCGCCTCAAACAAAGAATTGGAAACATTGTAAGGGCAAAATGGCGTGAGGAAAGCTCCCCGCTTAGAAAGAATGAAGGAGAAGTCGCCTTTGTACGGGATCAGAACCCACCTTTTAGGCTCAGAACTCGGAGCCACCCCACCAATCCAAACTCATACTTACCGTATCCCTACCATCAGTCTGTTTATCACACTACCGCCCAGACGCCTCGCACCCGCCCTATTCATTTGGACCCCCAACCTGTGTTTTCAACTTCCCAACCTATCTCCTACCCCCGTCAAAACTATGCTCCTAGACCTGCTCCACAAAATCCTGCTCAAAATTCTTTTCCGCCTAATGAAATGCAAAATCAGAAAACCTTTCGAACTTTCACCGATCTGGGCCGCCCCATTGACCAGCTGTATGAGCTTGAAAGTCAGGAAAATCAGACTGCCCCTCCCAAACAGTATCCCCGAGGACCCCCTATTGGGTATGATCCCCATGCCATCTCGCTTTATCATTCTGAAGCCCGGGTCATTCGACGATAATTGTCGGCCTTGAAACATAGAATTCAAGACATGGTGGATGCCGGGGATATAGTTCTGAAAAGAAAGAATGAGCAAGGGCCGAACGTCAATAGAAACCCTTTCCCGGAACATAAAAACGTCGTTGGAATGATCAGTGTGGAGGAAGAAATTGTTGACCATACTCGGTTCATTAAAGAAGAAGATGAGGATGGTGGTGGATCATTTAAGGAAAGGTCTGATGATGATATAGAGACAAGGTTATCTCAACTGTTTGTCGAAGTCACCCTTGACACCGATCCTACGGAGAATGTGGAGTTTCCTTCGATTCCTTAAGAGGCCACACAAAATTGGGCTACCATTGTCACTTAGAGAGGTTTTGGTAAATGAGGGGTTTGTCCTTGAAAAATGAATCATGTTTTAATCATTTCTTCAAAAACAATGCACTTGTTATCTCACTTTTTGCTTGTTTAAAATCATGCCTTTAACTATGCTTCCATGATATTATCTGTTATCTTGCTCTTTGCCAAATGAAATGAAATTTCTCCTTTTGTCTTTCAGTTATGGTCCACTCATTTTATTTTTCGCACATTTATTTATTTTGCTCTTGGATGATCATGAATAAAAACTTTTGACCCTTGGACATCATCCTTTTGGAATTTGATAGACGAAAATTCTGATATCTCATGAACTTGATATCATCATTTGCAAGATGATCAAACACACCGATTGGCATGAGAAACTACCCTTTGGTATGGAGAATTGCAATCGATTTCTACCGGGACAACCCCTTACTCTCTCATGTATAGGATGGAAGCGTATTACCCGCAAGTTGAAACCCCATCTTTGTTCTAATGGAAGCTCGGTTGGAAGAAGTGAATGGACCAAGCAACGCCACGAAAGCAACCGCCTTTTGATCGATGAAAGAAGTTTGAATGCCATTTGTCATGGGCAATATTACCAGAGGATGGCTCGAAGCTTATAACAAGAAAATTAGACCCGCAGGTTCGAAGTGGGGACAAGGTTTTGAAACCAATCCTTCCGATACAAGAAGAGGCTAAAGGGAATTAACCGGTAAGGGCGCTTCATTATTCAAAAGGTGCTACCCTGAGGAGCAGGGTTCTCATGGAGATGGATCTAATAGACTTTTCCCTCAACCAATCAATTCATTATGTGTAAAAGATTTTTCATATGATTGAGCAAAGTTTTCTTCAAATGGTCGCAAAAGGTGGTCCGAAAAGCCAACATTCTTTTCCTTTCGCTTAAACACTTCAACCCCCGCTTTATTTGAGCCCATAAAAGAATGATTAATTATTTAGCAAACCTCCTTTGAGAATCACAAACCCCACACCGGGCAATTTTGTATTTTGAAAAAAATTTTAAGAAAAAGGGACTAAACTGGGCAAATTTTTCTATAAAAAAAAAAAAATTTCAAGTTTAAACCTGCCTCTACATCACACTTAAACCCCTTGCAAAAGCCTAGTGTTATAGACCTCCACCTTTTTGCAAAAAATTTCTGAAAGGAACTTTCTCAATCAAAAGGCAAATGATGCAAATACATTCCTCCAATTTTGTCGAATGGATTGTCTCAATCGATGCCACCATTTTAACAAACATGTTTAAATTGACAAAATTTGTTTAAGTCTGTCCATTTCACTATACTACTTTATCACCAACTTCGGCAAATTTGAGTGGTACTAAAGCAAGTTTTGAAAAGAACGGTGCAAAGCGTAAAGGAAAGGTTCATGGACAAGGCAAGCCGGTGATTACGCCTATCAGGGTTTACCTTATATCAAGCACTCCCTTGCCGTCAGTAAATTCCAAGGAGATGATATCCAAAAGGGTCAAATGCGACGCTTTTGTGTTAAATAATTTTCCTAGCATTTGGCTTTTATTGATTTAAAATGTCATGTTTAGCATTCATTCTATGGTCATGATGTCAAAATAAATTTTCTTTCCTTTGCCCCAAATTTTTGCACATATTTTCATCAAAAGGGCATTTTCATCAAAGGACAATCCTCTTAGATTACCATGAAGGAATGGGTGATATGGGTTCGAAAGAAGGAACGTAATGACCGACCGGTCGAACAAAAGGAATTCAGTTGACACCGCCATCGACGCCCAAGAACTTATGTTTACGGGCTATTTTGAGATAAAAGGGGAGAACGGTGGCGCGCTATCATTATTTTTTTTTCACCATTTCTTGTCTTTGCGTAGAAGCGTGGACAAGTGATCGATCGGTCAAGCCAAGGAGACCAAATTTCATTTTGAGTCATGTCTAGACTGTATGATTAAATCATTTTGAAGATTGATTAATTGCAAAATTGAGGAAGGACAAGTGCCTTTTTGGAAAATTTGGGAAACGGGTTTTCATATGCACACTACTAGGTGTTATAACCCACGCTCTTTCAAAATTCTTTCTTCCCGAAATGTATGCGTTTCTGCATTCACCGAAAGCTTTATCCTGAGACCACCGGAGGCTATGGTGGAGTCATGGATGATGGATCCGCTCAAGGATTTGCTTTTTATTCTACTCGCTTTTATTTCTCTTTTATGTTTTGATCTTGTATTCTGATTAGTTTAACATTAGACATACTTTTGGTTAAATTGCTTGAGGATGTGTATATTTGTTTAAATTTAGCTTTTATGTGCTTATGTGTGTTGATTGTGATTTGAAAATTTGGGTTGCTGGCAGGGAGTTTTCATCCAATTATAGGGGAAACTCTGCCAAAATTTTTTCAAAAAAAAAAAAAGAGAAAGAAGAAAAATTTTAAATTGCACATTTTGCCTCACAAATTGATTTGTTTTTCGAAATTTGATTGCAATTGTTTCCATCCTTTTGAAATAAAAGCCCGTGTGATATGAAAAATCCTTTTTCCATCCTACTCGGAAATAATTATTATGTGATTGTGGCATTGGTATTTTAGAAAGTATGTTTTGTAAAATAGGAAAAATTATGCCTCAATTTTTTCCTACTAAATGAGATCTCTTCTTTTATTGGATTTTACAATAAAATGATTGATTGTTGGTAAATGATCCTTTTCCATTTGATTCAAAAAAAAAAAAAAGCAAGAAAAGTAGCAAAGTGAGAATTTAAATTCTACTCCAATGATTTTAGTACTAAGTAACCGGAGGTTTAGCATCTACAAATGTTAACTTTCACGTAAAACGGTGCTTGAATTACGAGTATGCAAAGCAGTTTGAACAAGTAAAATGTTGAGTAACCGGGAATCTTCACCTAAAAATGTTGATTTTCGCGTCAAAAGACATCTTTACTATTTGAGCAAGAAGGCATATGTCGAGTAACCGGGAGTCTTCACCTAAAAGTGTTGATTTTCGCGTCAAAAGACATTTTTGCAATTTGAATAAGAGGATGTGTTTCAGTAAATCCTTTTTATCAGTAAAATCTGAGAAAATATGGAAAAGACAAACTTGATTTAACTATACGAGTCGTTTGATTGCAAAATTTGGTGAAAGTGAGAAATCAAGTTTGAATTGTTAAAATTGAGGTATAATTGTCTCTCTTTTACTTGATATTATGAGTATTTGATGCAAATTGAATAATTGCATAATAAAGTTTTGCCTGGTTTATGAGGATTTGGATTTCCAAAATCGCGTGGTTTTTTTCAATCCCATAACTTGTTTTTGATGAATATTTCCTACTACTTGAGAACAAACAATGTTTCGTGAGTACGAATATCTGATGAATGTGTTTTATTGCATGATTCTCATATGTTTTAGTTATTTTGATAGCTAACAGCTGTGATCACAAGAGTTTTTTACACTTTATGATTAAAAAAAAAAAGAAAAAAAGAAAAAAAAAAAAAAGAAGAAAAAGAGGATTTGAATTGCCATGGACTAATTGGTTAATATTTCATGACTTCTGCAGGGTTAACGATTCAGTTGACACTGGGGCAATTTTGTTTTGAGAGAAGTACTCCAATTTGGATAATGTATTCAAAATTAATTTTTACCGAAAAGATTTGTGATCAAGACGATGGCAACATATGTGGATTTGTTCCAACTCGCAGTAAGGGTTTCAGTTACACTCTTCAACTTTCCAAAATCCATCAATTCTTGAAAAAAAAAAAAATAAGAAGAAGGAAAAAAGAAAAGAGAAGAAAAGTCATTGTTCCTATCAATCACTTACTTTTCAAGTCAAGAAAAATCAAAAATCAGAATGGCACCATTTCGTCGAGTGCATCATTACCTGCATTTTTACACTTATCATGTTTGAACAACTTGTGTTTTATTTTTCAAAGTCGGCAATCCAAAGATTTATGTTTTATCTAGTCATTCAGCTTGGGTCCAATCCCACAATAGTATATTTACATTTTCCCATCTAGTCATTCAGTTCGGTCCAATCCCATCAATAGTCTAAATTTGGAAAGAATTTAAATTTCATGTTGCTCACCACTCCTTCTATCCCTCGCTTCAATTTAAATTTCTGTTTCACCCTGCAAGGCATTCTATCCTCTTTAAATTTCATTGCTCTCACCTCGCCGAACCTTCTATCCCCGCTTCAATTCTTCACCCTTCTATCCCCTCAATTTAAATTTCACTCATAGACCTTCTATCCCCTCGCTTCAAATTTAAATTTCTGCTTTCTTTTCAAATTTAAAGTTCTTTCACTCCTTTATCCCCTTCTTCAATTTAAATTTCATACCTCACTATCCTTCTTCTTTATTTTAAATTTCTTTGGTGAGTTCAACCTCCGGCACCCTTCTATCCCCACTTTAATTTCATTTGGAGTCTCAGCCTCTTCTATCCTCTTTTCAATTTAAATTCATTTGAGTCTCCCACACCCTATCCCTCTTCTTCAATTTAATTTCGAGTCTCCTGCCAGCACCCTTCTATCTCCGTTCTTGATATTTAAATTTCTATCATGGTGGGTCTCACCTCATTCTTATCCCCTTCTTCAATTTAAATTTCATTGGTTCAGCCTCACCTCCCCTTCACTTTAAATTTCATTGGTGAGTCTCACGGCACTCCTTCTATCTCCGTTTGATATTTAAATTTTGTTGAGTCTCAACCTCACGCACCCTTCTATCCCGCTTCAATCTAAATTTCAGCCTCTGGCACCCTTCTATCCCTGCTTCAATTTAAATTCCATGAGTCTCAACCTCACTGCACCCTTCTATCCCCTTCTTCAATTTAAATTTCTGGTGGTCTCTGTGCACCCTTCTATCTCCTGTTCTTGATATTTAAAATTCTGTTGGTGAGTCTCAGCCTCCAGGCACCCTTCTATCTCCCGTTCTCGAATTTTACAAGATCCAAGATTCATTTCATTATAGTTCATTTGCATTGAACTACGTTTGACCCGATTCTCATGTCAGAGATCGTAGGCAACTCTACACGAAGTTCGGTCACATTATGCTTTTAGTTTGAAAATTGGCAATCTACCATTCCTGCTTACAATGGTTCGGATATAACCAAATAAGCATTTATCTTTGTCTAGAGTTTCTTCAAACTTCGACAAAGAGGGCAAGTCAGACACCAAATTTTGACTATTTCTTCTGCTTTTCTTATGTTTTTTTATATATTAATGTTTAGTTATTTATTGTTGAATTTTCTAACACTTTTTCTCTTTTTTGTAGGTTTTTCTTATTAAAAAAAAAAAAAAAGAAAAGTCAAAACGCTGGATGAGTCCCTTGATCAAAAAAAAAATGACGCTACGGATTCTTCCGTAACCTGGATCATCCTTTTCCAGCTGTAATTTCGATGCTTGAACGATAAGAAACCTATTTAAACATTTCCCAACTCGCCTCTAACCCTAACAACTCATCTAACGCTCAAAATTAGCTCACCTCATCCCAAGAACATCAAAACCCTTAGTTCTAGGTTTGGTGGCTATAAATAGCCTAGCTTAGAGTTTAACAAAGGGGTTGGAAATCTGAGAGGAAAAGAGGCAATTAGGGAGAGCTTTGAGAGAGAAAAAGCAGAGAAAACTACTGGGAATTAGAGAGGAAAAGGAAAAGAAAGAAGAAAAGAAAAGCTAGGGTTTCACACTTGAGGAGATCATTCTTGGAATTTCTGTCCTCTTCTCTTGTTTAGATTCAAAGCTTCCATCTGTGTAACATCCTTCTACTCTATTTACTTGCTTTTTTGATCGTAAAATTATCGAGATTTGGACCTTTTGGTGGAACCAAGGTCTTGAATAGTTTTCTTTTAGTTTGGGATATTTGATGATGATTATCAGTTATATGAGCATGTTGTGTTTATAAAGCCTTGGTAAGGCTAGTAGATTTGTTTTACGCTTAAAATCGACGCTTTGATGCTTCGTGATGTTGTTGGATTCCCCGAGAAATTTAAAATGTTCTTCACGCTTTGAAGATGTGAAGAAACGCGGACTACTTGCGCGGATAACTTCGCGTAACGGTCCGCGCTTCCTCTTGAATGTTTGAAGTTGTGAAGAAACGCGGACCTCTTGGACTACTTCGTAACACTCACGCTTGCTTTGAATACTTGAAGATGTGAAGAAACGCGGCTTGTTACGCAGCCAGCGTAACAATCCTCGCTTCTAACCCGACTTCTTTTCCTTCCCTTCTTGTCCATTTGATGATGCTAATGCTTATGATTTGATCTTTGTGGTTTAGCTTGTTTTGACACGATCGAATGATGATGTTTGATGCTTTGAATGGACCCCTTGCCTCGAATGTTTCGTTTGTGTTGTTGTTCGAAAACTGGAAGCAATCTTCCGATGTTTTGAAGATGGGAAGAGCATGGACGGTTAGGCGAGTCCGCTTCCGGTCCGCTTTCCTCCTCGAACTTTGATTTTGCCTGTAACGGACTGTGTCATGCGTTCTCGATCCTAACCTCTCGCTTTTTGTATTCTGCTGATATTTCCTGCTCTTTTATTCCGTAATCTTACTCTATTTCCTAGTATTATTTGTGTTGCTTGCAACTGCTTTAGATACCCTCTCTTTGTATTTTTGATTGATTTTTCCTTTAAATTGGTACCTTGATCCCTTTTGTTGACATTGAGTCTTAGATAATCATTCCCATCATTTAAGGATTCAATTAAGGCCTCACATTAAGGGATGGTAACTTCTTTCCCCTATTATGTGCTTATTATGTGTTTTGCATGATTTTGCATGTTTTAAATTAAGTTTTCCTTTGCTTTTATTCATGTCTAGTCTTTATTTATGTTATTTAATCTTTGAGTAAATCATTTGGAGGCCTTGGATGCCAAGTTGTAATAGATAGGTTTAATTTGGCAAAAAGTGTATTTATTCTAGAAGATGTAATAGTTAGATTATTATTTCGAATTTTTCCCTTAGAATGTATTTAGGTTCCCCCCAATGTAATAATTAGGTTTTATATGCTTATTTTGCATGCTTGCATGATTATGTGTTTATTTGCTTTCCTAGGGCCTTGCATCTAGACATTATGCCTATGTGTTACATGTCTATGTGTTTTATGTGTTTATTTGCTTTATTATCATGTCTACATGTTTATTGTGTAAATATATTGACGTCACCACACTAGTCCAACGCTAGTTGTGGCTTCCTCGATTTCTCACTAATCCAATGTTAGTGAGAACCTTTGATGAGGGCTAGTCCAATGCTAGACCCTTAAAACTGCTCATGCATTAGATACAAATTTCACACACTTTCCACTTTTAGAGTTTCTTTCCCATTTTGCATGTCACTATTCCCCATCCCAGATGCTAGACATCTCATTTAGTTTTCTTTTTTTAGATTAGTGCATTTAGGGCATTACCCTTTGAATTAGGGAAAAGAGCGAGTATGGCTTCCTAGCTTTAGCACGCTTTTATTTCCTTCTATGAAAAGGAAGATTTAAAGTCACGAATTTAGTCCCCCGCACCCATTATGTTGCATTATCCCTCTTTAGGACATACATGTACATTGGTTCTATAAAAATCATTCTTTTAAAAGTCAAGTTTCTTCTTCATGTTTTAGCAATTCAAAGTCGAAAAACCATTTTTCTTAAAATTGTATATTTTGAAAATTCAAGTTCCTCTTTGCACTTAAAATTGACCCTTTCAAAAAAACAATTTCTTTTCTCTTGATACTTTATAAAGATTGCATTTTGAAAACCCTATCTTCCGCTTTGTTCGAGTCCCATCGCTTTGCATTTTTCGTGACCTCCTCGAGGGATCAAAATGGATGACACAACTAATGTGATCAAATCCAATCACACCTCAAGGGACATTTTGCCCTCTCGATCCAACATTAGGTCTAGGTTTTGCATCCATATAGACGACATCCAAATGTGATAAATTTTAAAGTTAGAAATTAGGAAATTTTCAACTAAATCTTGCAACTAGCTTTGGCTAGGTTAGAAGGGTGCCTTAGAGACGTGTAACATCGAATCTTTGCCTTCCCTTCTTTCAACCGTGACCCCCGAACCTTTTTCTCTAGTTTTTCAAAGACCTGGAGTCGTCTAAAAAGGGTTTTTCTTTGTTTTCATTAAATCTCTTGGGTGACTTGGTACACCTAAACTCCATACCAAGTGGCGACTCCAAACTTTTTCTAAAAACCCTTTTCTAGACTTTTGTTTTTTGGGTCCAAACCGTCGCGTTTTTGTAGTCCCATGACCCCTTTCCCTTTCGTTTTTCAAAAAATCAAATCTTTCCCTTTTCCACAACATTTTGGAAAAAAAATGGGGCGCGACAATAAGTGTAGTAAGAGTATTTAAATTTAGTTAAAAGGAGTTTGCAAACCAAAGATTTTTACAAAAGTGTGACACTACAAAATGCACATGACACTAAACCAATCAAAACTTATAACTTTTGGATTAAAATTCACATACTGGAAACTAGATTGAAAGGCCTAAAAATGGTTAGAAGACACCCCTGCAAAAATAAGACCATAAGGAGGTCAAATTGGTTGTTCAAAATTTTGTTTTTAAACCCGAGAAACAAAACAGGTTTGAATTTCAGCCAACTTTGCAGATTTACTAGGATTTTTAGAAAACGAATCAGACTTTGAAATTTATAGGGTTTAAACATCTCTGAATCTAGTTTCCAATGCAACAAACAGAGCTCAAATTGGATTTTTCTACATTAAATTATGCTTGTTTTCCCCAGACTACCCAAGCAGTCCTGCGAAATTTCCAGAACGTGGAAAGTTGGAGGAAACTGGTTTCTTTCCTTTAAAACCTCATGTTTTCAACCCAAAATTGACATGCATCCTTTTATAAACAAAGTACAAGTCATAACAGCAACCACAAGTAGTAAATAAGCTTCAACAGCTTTGGTTTTTCATCAACATTTCAGCAGTGATCAGTTCCCTTCAAATCAGCCTTGTGCATGTCATTTTCTTAGCTAAAAATTGCAAGTTTTAATGCTTAAACTCTTCATGCAGTAGGTTAAGGTCTTAGCAAGAAGATTCCAGTTCATTTTTAAGCATTTATCCAACTCAAACAACACACACAAGCCATGGATCAAGGCTCAAAAACTCAAGACAGCTTCAGGTGTGCAGGAGCTAAATTTCCAGCCATGGAACTTGATTCTTTTTCAGTAAAATTCAACATGCAAGCTCAGATTTCTATCATACTTTGAGTACACAAGATGTCATTGAAATCTCAGCTTCAAAACAGAGATATCTTGCAAGAAAATGAGATTTTTTTAAATTTCAGCTTTGCTGGAATTTTTTTCCAGCAGCTACGGAACTTCAAGCAGAAAATTTTCTCAAGCCATAATCATCATCATCAACCATCTACTATCCATATTCATGAGTTAATATAACATTCAGCAATTTAAGCAATGAAATCAAGCCACAAAAACTGAGGTATTAAGCTGCCAAAACAACCAAAAATTCTGGAAAACTACAACCTTGAACAATCGGACAGCAAGCTGAAACTTTCTTGACAGATTCAACCTAAACTAACATGCATGCTCTATTTCTTGTTTATACATCCAGAAGAGGTGGTTCAAGGTTGAGTTTACCTTAAGAACTTAAGGATATGAAGCTGGAATCTAAGAGGAAAGCCACCAAGCTGGAATGAAGATAGATGGCAATCAAAATCACACCTTTTTCCTTCCTATGCTCAACCGGACAACTTGAAATAAACTTGAAAGCTGGAAAAAATTTTGCTCACAGCTCTCTCTCTCTAATTTTCTTAAAGAACGAGCTGAGATTTTCTTCACTCAACACTCAAGCTTTGGACCAGATTTTTGGAGTGGAAATGAAATGTTTTCCCAACCTCTCAAGCTTCACTTTGGGCAAGGAATGGAAGAAATGGAATTGGAGATAATCTTCAAGACTAGCTGCGGACAAGAATGGAGGAAATGAAATGGTTTTTGTGATTTATTTTCTGGTCTTGGTTGCATGGTTAATTCTTGGAAGATGAGGAGTAAAATGGTCGTTTTACAAGATTTTTGACAAATTGCATCACTTATTTGACACTTGTTTTAATGCTTGCATGGTAACAAAATAATTTCAAGCCAACCCTCTAATTCTTCTTGGTCTTCAATTTTACACGGTTATAAATTTTTTTTTTTGTACCTAAATGTCGAAGTTTTAGGGTTTTTGTTGCCGAGTTACTAGTTAAATGCTTGTTTGGTCGATTGGTGCTAATTTGAAAATTTGTTTCGACGAGTTCACGAATAACACTTTTGTTAAGAAAATTTTTTCATGTACAAGCAAAACGAACACCAAATGTTACTTTTCAAATTAATATACCGAAAATAAATCAGGGAATTTCCGAACTCTCACATTACTACTACTTGATTTTGTTGTCAAATACTAAATCTACATTCATTAGTTCAACTGAATATTTTTTATTATTTTTATCATTTGCACACATATCTTTTATCATTTGCACACATATCAATTTTGGGTCGATCACAAGTATGTATAAAGCAAGAGGGGGAGATTGGTATAAACTTTTTTATGTCATTTTATATTCTTCCTAAACTACCCTTGATAACTTCCTACTTCTAATTTCCAATACATCCTTGTTCCAACTAATGCATATTTCTTATCATTTTCTTTTTCAACTTATTTAGTAAACCTTAATTTTTATTAGCAACTATCAATTATGATTGTGAATAGCTACTAAATAATTATTTTTTATATATTTTATTTTATTAAATTTTCTAATATTTACTGTTACAACATAAGACTAATTCTCTTGAAAATGATTTCAAATATAGTTAAAAATTTTGGCACAAATTTCTTTTATTAGTCATACACACATCCATGTGTGCCTTGAACACTAGTATTTATAATGTCAATGTTACCTTTCAACATAATTATTCGTGACGCATAATTTAGCTCAATATGCAAAATTTGGCAACCTGTTTGAATCTTTAGAGCATTCTCCTTTGGACTTTGTTAAGCAAATTTGTTGGACGATTTCCATTTTCTAGTAATCTCATTAATTAATTTTTTTTGTTTTATCAAACAAAGAAAAAAAATAACTACAAGTGACAAAATAACTTCTCTTATCCACGAATCCTAATTCGATTTTGATGACAAAAAATATAGAATTCTTTTAATCTTAAAATAAAAAGGAAAAGAAGACAATAACAATATCAAAGTAAACACCAAGAAAATTGTATGAAGACACTAAATTCATTTCAAGAATAATTTACAATGAACAGTAATTTGCCTTGCACACTTGCAAAGAAGACAATAATCATGAGCATGGCATGAGAAATTGTTGAAAGCTTCATCGTAGAGATATAGTGTGCTGTCTGGAAGTCCTCCATTAGTCCATTTATGGACCTGGCTATTACTATTATTCAAGGAAGAAACCTAAATTTGTACCTAATTTAAAGGATTTCCATTCAAGTTAGTTCTCTCTTTATTTAATGAAAATCTTCATATCTGTTGGAGTTTGTTTCCAAAATAATTGCTAAAATTTATTTCCAGAGTGATATATTTTTAAATTATGTTCCCTTAATATCTTAATTGCTTCAAATTTTGTTCTTGTCTTTCCTTAGACGGACTTCATTCTTTCTAAATTACTTCTAAATCTTAATGGTAAAAAACTCTATGGTCTTACTATAGTAAAAGCAGTGCTAGGATAAATTAGCCAATAATTCATGACAAAAATTAACTGTATAACGATATATATCCTTGTAAGAATGGAAGAAACAAAAGAAAAAAGTCAACTAAAAAGACGAACATATGGGAACCCTATGGAGATATATTTAAAAAACAAGAAAGTCTTAGAGTGCGTGATCAACAAATCGAAAAAATATTTCAAGGCAATCGAAATGCTTTTAATAATTTGTATGAGCATATAGTGCTAAGTACCACCTTTAGTAACAAAAGTAGAGAAAAATAGATATCCAAATTCAAAAACCTCTTTTTTTCTTGAAGAAAAATATAGTGATCGCTTTACTAATCAATAGTAAAAACAACACAGTACAGTTTTTGGTTATAGACCACTCTCAACCACCATTTTTTTTTAATCTATCATTATCCTATTCATTTATTCCTATTCTTCAAGTATCTTTATTTGTAGATATTTTGTTAATATTTAAAATCCAAACCATATAGCGAACCAATCAACAAAAAACCTTCTTACTACAAAACTTGAAATATGGAGATGAGCATCAAGCCATCTAAAGATAAGCATCACCCTATCTTAATCCCAAAACTCCTAGCAACTTCTACCCCATGCTTAACTTTCAAACTTCTTTAACAAATCCTCTCATTTGGTATGTTTGAACATTCAAGATTGAAAGATCTTTTCACTTAATTTTCCATCTCATTTCGTATACTGGAATATCCAAGATGAAAGATCTTTCCACTTAATCCACGTTTGGTAAATAGGAATAATCTGGAAAGTAAAAGTTTTTCTAACTTGTCCATTCTATTCTAGTGTTTGATATACTTGATTTAAGTGGGAAAGCCTTTTTCTTCTAAAATACTCATTCCAACATTTTTTTGAAATCCTATTATCCAAAAAATTTAGAGAGAGCTCTTTCCACTTTCATTCTATAATGCCTAAATAGTAGGATGTCAAATTTATCTTTATAAATCTTTATACTGAATTACTATATCATAGGATATTTGTAAGCTCAATTAATAATTCAATATATTTTTTCTTAATAATTAATTTTTCTTGTATTTAAAATAATTTTTCTTTTATACCAAAAAAACAATTATCTCAAGATAATTTATTCTTTGACTTTTGAGCAATTCTGCAAGAAAATTTTTTTGAATCTCATATCAAAATTTAAAATAGATTAAAAATAAGTTAAAAGTAAATTATAATTGCCTGACTCCATGTAATTTATATTTATATGGCTAATAAATAAAATTTTGACTTAAAAACTATATATTAGAATGAATCAAGTATTACAATTAAAAGAATTTTGATACGAAACCTCATTTATTTATTAAAGCAAAAATATCAAAATTTCATGTAAATTGATGAATACTATTGTACAACAAATCAAACAAAAAGCACTAAGACATACTATGTCTAATAAACTAATCTAGGGCAATTAAATCAAATTTGTAATTAGTATATTTCATTCTAACACCTAAATATTGATCATTCCAAGCATTACAAACTGAGTGAAACATTCCATTCTAACCTATCTTCCAAACTTTGAAATAATAAATTTTTTTATCCTACCATTTTAGATGGAAAGAGCTTTCTATTCTGGACATTTTTCCTTACCAAATGAATATTTTTATACCTAGAATGGTCAAGAATGAAATTTGTTATTTTGGTACATGAAATTTTTATTCCTTTTTCAGTGTTTGGTATAGTCAATAATTAGATATAATAATAGAATTAAATCTATATAATTTAGCATAATTGCCCTTGGATCATTTTATAGGACTTAACATGTTTTATAACTTCTATTTTATTTATTTTTCTATTTTATTTGTCTATATATGTGGAATTTTGACTTTTTTTTTTTGCTTTAAGACTAATTGAAGGTTCATTTCAAAATACTTCAATTGTAATATTTGATTAATTCTATATTTTCATTTTAAAATTTCATATTCCTAAGTAATATAATTAACAAGGTAAAGTCTAAATTAGATTATATCAACATTTATATTCTTTTTTTCCTATTCTTATTATTATATGAAAATTAAAATAAATTCTTAACAAGCCACCAAAAAGCATTTAAAATAGTTATCTTAAACATTTTATCGCTAGTAAAAAGGACAAATAATTTAAACATAGACAAATACCAATATTATCTAAAAAAAATTCATCACTTATTAATTTAAACTCACGCATATGTTAAAAATTGGCGACGTGGTGGAAAAATGTATTTGGATAAAGTTGCCATCCATAAGTTTTGTCATTCCATGATGAACTAACTAATCCAAAAATGATGTGATGAATATTAGAATACATTACAAATTGTTCATTATTATCACTAGTATTAAAAATAGAACTTCGTGGGATGGAAATTTAGCACACGTTTTGAACAGTGGTCTGTTGAAATGGCAAACAGGAAATACAAAAGAAATTAAAAAAAAAGAAATAAACATTAAAATGGAGAACAGGAATATAATAAAAAAAAAATTGACAGCTGTGGGATTTGAACCCACGCCCTTTCGGACCAGAGCCTAAATCTGGCGCCTTAGACCACTCGGCCAAACTGTCCACATTTAGTTAGATGTCTCCAAAATATTGTCAAAACTATTTTGTAGACTAATTTAACAACAACTGATTATCATTTTCCTTTTATTGGGGAAGAAACTTATTAGCATCAGATTAAGAGCACTGAAGCACCAAAATTAACAAAACAAAACCTCAAGAAAGTTGGATGTTGAAATCTTTTACTACCTACGGCTACTAGTACATAGTTACAATTTTTTTTTTCATCAATGCCACCCTAATTGTTTCTTCTCAACATTCTTCGTAACAAAATGACGAATTCTTTTTGGGTTGCTAGGCATCTCTTGAATTTTCCTTTTTTATTTTTGAATCTTATTACTGACCCGAAGATAATTCATTCTGCTATAATGTTCATTTGTTAATTTTTTTTGGGTAGCAATATTATGATGTTTACAATTGTGCCCAGCATAGAGTGCTTCAATAAATCAATGTCCTAAAATTCCTTGCATCACATCACTATCATGTTTTCAATCATCAATGCTGTTATTACAAACACCAAAGTGAGTGTTTCGAAATTTATCCTGTGTACATACGCATACTCCTGACGTAATGTGTGTATGTACACACACACTACAATACTGCCTGATCTTGTTATTTTCTTGAACAGCATTGTTATACTAAGCGAAGGAGCAATACAAGATTATGAAGCAATGAATATGGGTTCTAAGATTAATTTCATCCATGGAAGAGAAGAAAAATGGGATGGGGCTGTAAAATGAGGGCAAATTCCTCAATTTATTGACGTTTGAAAAAAAACTCCGGAATCTGTTGATGAAATTTTTTTTTTTCTTAATCTATACGCGCGACGCACCAAGGTTGATTTTATTTTTTTTGCTCCAATTTGCGAGGGGCTATTTGTGCAATTTTTTTTTTTTTTTTATGTTACATGAGGTGTCGATATATGCTGCACCTCAAACATGGAATTTGTTATTCTTTTTTTAATTATTTCTTTATGGGATATACAATTCCCTTTTTAATATGTTGATTAGACTAACTTTTGCTTAGTTGTAGTAGTGAGGGTCAAATTCTTTGGCATTATTTTGATAAGTAATACTAACGCAAAAATTACATATATAGTAGACAATCGACATCAACAAGAAACCCATGATTAGACGCTCATGGTCCTGAATTGATATCTCTGAGGTCAAAATCTCGATTTAAAAATGTCTCAACTCATAGTAGTGAAAGAATTTTAGTCTCTTCAAATATGAATGAGTATCATGCATGCTCTCAAATTTGTCATTAACTGCATAAATGCTGCACAAAAAATTCCATAAAAGAAAAAAGAAAAGAAAAGAAAACATAAATGTATGTCTAAGATTGATTGCTGGCCTGGTACCTTCTGATGCGGCCGAGGACTACCAACGTCTTGGTGACAGTAGCATATATAAATGGGTATGCCTAAAGTGGTTAAAATGATGAACTAATGTTTTGATTAAGACTCCAAATTAGTATAACTTCATGCAGAAATGCAACAAATAAGACACCCATTAGCATAAAAGTTAGAATTAAATGTACTAAACTGCCTAAACTTTACCTTTAGTTATGCTTTTAACCCTCCCTAAACTCATTAAATAAGCACTTTGTGAAGTTGATATTTTGGATAGAAGTACCCCTATATTTTTATTTAAATTTTTATTTGCTCATTCCCTTATTTTTTCCCTACTTTCTTTTATTTTTTATTTTTATTTTTTAACTTTTCTCATGTCACTATTTGTTTCATTTTCCTATCAAGATTACTAATTTGTATGCTTATTGTGATATTGTAATTATCTTCTACTTATAATTTCATTCTTGTTTAATTTATTTATACTATTAGAAAATTCAAGATAAATTGTATGTGGTAGAAAAATAATAATGCCTATCATAACCCAAAATGTATATACTAGAAATTTGACTATTTGATCGATGTTCAAGACACTGCGGTAGCAGACTCATTGTTTTTTTTTTTTTTTTTTTTTTTCAAAGCAGACCTCAGTTTTTAAGTTTTTTTTTGCACAACAGCCCCTCCTCGCAAATTGGTAAAAAAAAAATAAAAATCAACGCCACGCGGCGGCACCTATAGATGAAGAAAAAAAAAAAATTTCATCAATACTTGGCGGATTTTTTTCTCAAACGTCAATAAATTGAGGAATTTGCCGTAAAATGAGGCATCTTCGCACAGTCTTTTATATCTTTTTCCTTTCTTGAATACCTTAGACAATCAAACCCCAGTAGGGATTCCTATTCCAAAAGGAACATGTATAAATAAAACTAAAAAAGTGAAACTAATACCTAGATTTTTGCTCTTGTTTTCCTGCCCAAGCCTCTCACATGCTCTGAAAGGAAGCACTATGCTTCACTTTAAGACATCATTTGAGATTTGAACTTCGAATCTAATGTACGAGAAAAAATTTTAAGAGGTTTTCATGATCATTGGATCAAAGTCTATTATTAATTTTTTGATCTTTCTTATATTACATATCAACTATAAGATTTGAATCCAACACATCTTGTTCTTTGATCATCAAAAGAAAACAAACCCCCTTCCTTTAAATGAAGGATCCTAGCCCTACCAACTTTATTCAATTAACACCCGTGTTATGAGATGGATTTAGTTTAGTAGTAAGAACTTAGACTCCTTAGAATGTACCTTTGTTCCACATTCCACCTAGATAAATTCACGAGTTTGGCAAGAAATCATTGGCCCTTTTTGGCTATCAACACAAAGAAAGCGACATTACATGTTACTATAAATTTATGAATGTAAGAAAGAAAACAGAATTTAGTCAAGTCAATCGAATCAAACTGCTACGAGTAAAAGCCTTAAAGGTCAAAGGCACGGGAAACAAGTTAACTTTGATTGTTGAAACCTAATTGCTCCGTTAAATTTCAAATGGATTCTGCTAGGAACAAGGGAATCAAATGAATTTGGATTACAATACTCATTCCAAATCCCTCCATTGTTTGGGAAGCCTGATAGAGATTGGAAACTGAAACACATGCACTAGTAGGAGGGATTTTGAAAGCTAAATTTAATGAATTTGGAACCCGCAGCAATTACTTTGTCATTTCAAATCCCTCACTTAATAGCTATATCCTATCAATTATATCGATCATTGCCGTTGCCAGCAGCAATAATGGTACCAGATACAAGAAAGCCAAAAAAAAAAAAAAAGAAGAAAAAATTCTAAAAGATGAGAGCACATTAGCTTTCATGACCATGATATATGGTTCTTGTCACAAAACCAAATTAAAACTAAAGCACTATGATACACTTTGCAAGTTGCATTCACGACATTCTTAGGAGGGATCTTAGGCCTTATTACAAGCAGACCGACGTTTAGCCATACACCTCGGTAGGCATCGAATTAGTTGATGATCCTCAGAAGGTACATATGACGAAAAGAATTCTGGATCCTGCTCGAGACATTCAGCATAACGTTCAAGAACTGAAACAATCTCCTCAAAGTGTGGTCGTTTATCAGGATTACGTGACCAGCACCGATTGATAAGATGACGAAATGCCAGAGGACATGTTGAAGGCAATGGTGGTCTTGCATTCTGCAGAGAACAAAGCATACAATGCTAAAGCTTTTCACTGTACAAACAAAAGAAGATCAGTTCTTCATTGCTGAAGGGACAGTTTTATTTTAAATAAAAATTGCTAGCAAACTCATCAAACAAAAATTTAATCCTTCCGATCACAGAAGTCAATAGCTATGTGTAGAATAACCACAGGCTGGATGTTAGCTGCAAGTACATGACTGCCAAGTTATACGGTTCAATCAGTTTCCATCAGCACATGTCCAAACATACAAGCACCGAGACAGCATATACAATATGAACTTTTAACATTTTATTCTTTTTCAAATTGTAAAAGTCTTGCTATTCAATCTGGAACCCTTCAAGGGACCTTCCTCCAGATCTCAAGTTGGAGGCTAACAAGTAACAATACGCCAACTTTATTCTTTGCATTCCCCATATAAAATCCAAAGAATAAGCCTGTGATGGGCATTCTAGTTCCTTCCCTCTCACAGTTTAGCCAAAGGATAAGAAATGCATTCACATGGATTTCCATTTTGCTTTCAAGAGCAATTCAGACATGATATTATGAGATATGCAACCCCAATAAGTATGAGTAAAACACTACATTTCTTCTCAATCTAAATGTTATCAAGAAAGAACTTGGTTTTAGATTAATATACACCAAAAACTTAAGGCTTTTTAAGGGATACTAATCTGCTGATATCTATGAGAGCAACTACTCGAGGCTCAGAAATCCGGGAGAAATATGATACTATTTGCAGAATACTATTTTGCTTTCCTGACATAAGGAAACGGAGCTATTGCAATGTCACGGTTATCTGCTGTAAAATAAGTGATTAATGCTGAAGAATCTTGAGTTTGTCAACGTAACAAGTAGACAAAAGACAGTACTTCGAGAAACAGATGTCCTTCTTGTCCCTGCACTAATGAAGTAAAAAAAATAATTCGAGATATAAAATTCTTGTTTCTGCACATGTTAAGAAATGAAAATAGAGAATAATTTACCTAAACACCAGTTCTATTCCTATATTTCCAGATTTCAGAATTCATTCTCAAACTCCCTCATTCACTAGCTTCTTTAAACAAACATATGTTCCTGCCAATCATTAGATGGGTTGGGAAATCCTGGAGTATTCAGGAGATAAGATGTCCATGCCTGACCCCCATCGTCAAAATATGGTTTCTCATAAGAACGAAAAAGGAAAAAACCAAAGTAGGTTGAATCTCCAAAAAATGAACAAGAAGCTCTCAAATTAAAAGTAACGTTAGTTTGCAAAGATTCTCAATGCTGCAACAGTAAAACTATTTTATAATCTCAGAACCCGATGTTGGAATATTATTAGCCAATAAGTAGCGCTCCTAAAAAGAAGAAATAACTGCCAGAGAGAATCTAACAGATGGATATATAAGTTTACAAAAGAAAGAAAGTTAGGATAGAGTGCACGAAGGTTGAGCAACCAGAAAAATTATCTAGAGTAAGATTCCTTTATGTAGATGTGAAATTGTCCATGCAAGAACTATTAATTTAAAAACATAAATGAAGCTTCAAATTCTCCAATCATAAATACTTTTCTAAAAGCTAGAAGGTCAAAGATACTCATCTGAAATGGGAATAAATATTAGCATCATCATATTTGCCACATTCCTGCAAACTCAATTGCCCTGAGATATTACATAAGACAGCTCATTCATTTACTGATATAGATTTTTATCAATCCCTTGTTCTGTAGCATGAATAATCCCGAGGCATTTTGGAAGTTATAAGAGCATTATCTTGATTGACAAAATTTTACTAATTCAACAGCAGATTTAGCCAAAGTATTGCGAATTCTAAGAGGTACAATGGTTGCCTTAACGTCTTCCTTTTCAAACATAAGAACAAATGAGAATGACTGGAAACATGGAGAGCTACGTTTATGGAATAAAAAAGAAATGTGTAAGCCAATTGGAAGATGTGGAAAAATGAAAAGGAGAAAATGATACACAAAAGAGTAAAGTGATGAAAACATATGTGCCTTTGCATGTCCATGTGCATTGTTTATGCCTGTAGAGAAAGAGTTCAAGAGAAAGATATTGGAGCAGCACAGATGAAAATAACAAACACAGAAACTCAAAGAGAAAGAGGAGGGTAGCATGAAGGCCAAGATTTCTAACTCGTTTCTTAAAACTCAAATCAGACAAAACAATGTTGATTTACGCTTTTCTAGTGGGAGACAACTACATCCTAATGATATTCCACACATGAAAATGAAACCTATCCACTTAAGTGAAGGCTACATGTGCCAAGTAATATGTGACCCATATGTAACAAAAACTCACTAGAAGGGAAAAGAAAGAAAAAAGGATTTGTAAAAATAGTTGAAGTGACAATTAGCAGGATGATGTGGAATAGCCTAAAAAGAAGAATGAATCACATGCTTCATTCAAGTCTAAATTATGAACTTTCCACATACCAAACATTTCCATTTCAGTTCTTGAGTTCCTATCTCAAATACTTTTACAACTAAGTTCAAACTTCAAAAGCTCCACTCAGAGAATAAGCAAAAAATTAAGACTTATGGAAGAGATCCCCATTACATTAAGAAAGCATTATTAGCTAAAAACAGACGTAATTTAGTTACAGTCACCTGAGCAAACTTGCTGCTAGAAGATTTATCGTCTGCCAACTTATTTAGCCTTCTGGAATGCACTCGTAATTAGTTGACCATCAGAATCCAAATGATTTGTCATGTCATAACTGATTATTCTAAGTTCATCTTATTCCCAAATGATAATTGTGATTGGAAAAATGGACGAGAAGTTCCAGAAAATGAAGCAGATATTTATTGGAAAATATAGAGACATAGACATCAGGAAGAAGAGTTAGCCAGAAGACTATAAATAAGACTGTTCATATGCACAAAATAACTATCCAAGGTAGCTGGTTATTTCTGTATCACAAGGGAAAACTATTCCTCTTAAACCACAGCGTGATCCAAAGCAGCAAGTCCATACATTTCCCTCTGCAAAAATCTGACATAATGCCGTAAATATTAGAAATACATAGCTAGGGTTTCAGGCTTGTGTGCTCTCAACTAGCATCTAGTTGTACAAGAGTTCAGCACCCCGAATTTGGAATATTTTTCATATTCAATCTATGAAGATTACCAAAATAAATAACATTGAAAAGAACACATGTTTGAAAAACCTCTTCCACACTAAGTGCAGGTAATCAGGATCATAATTGAGTATTGAGAAGGGAAATTACAATTCTCCAGCTATAACAGAAAGATCATTTTTATCAAACTGTATTAAGGTCAATAACAGGATGTAACCTGGAAAATAAGATAGGGTTCTTGAATTTCAACCTAATGATTTAGTATGCTCTAGTCCTACTGAGAGCCGTACCAGTGAACTTGTCATGTAACACACTCAGCATAAATCTTTCGAATCATATAACAAACACTCTTAATAGAATTGTGCATCTGTTGCTGATACTAACATATATATGCCAGATATTAAATTGGTTTCTAGTACAGCCTTTAAGACTAGAATTTTGCAATTGTATCCACCATCCTTGAGAGACTTCTTTCCCTTTTGTATAAAAGCTTTTACCTTATAGTTTTGTTATTTCACTCTGTACTTCATTATACTTTCAAGAAATGTGGATCCAGCCATCCATTCCAGCTTAGAAGGAACAAAGTAAAGGACAAGTGAGGTAAGTAAGAGAAGATGAAGTTTGTATTGATTTTAGCATTTTATATTGACCTCTGACCTATAAACTTCATCATTTATGTGTTCAAATATTTAAGATAAACATTCCAACTGAAAAACATTGGCAGAAAAGGCTATAACTCAGGTAACCTAGTCAAGATACCTTCTGGCAGACTGCAAAAGCTGCCTGTTCTGGAGTCATGTTGTCAAATGGTATCAATGCAGTTAAAAGCTCCCAGAGAATGATGCCAAAACTGTAAACGTCAACTTTCTTTGTATGGTGTTTTTCCTTGATCATTTCAGGTGCCATCCAGCGGTAAGTGCCAGTGAATCCTTTCGCGCTGCCACACTGGGATTCTAAGCATGATATACCAAAATCCGCCACCTTCACACACATAGCTTCATCCAGAAGTAAGTTTTCTGATTTAAGATCCCTGTGAAGTATTCCCTGAGCATGAAGATACACCATCCCGTGTGCAATGTCTAGTGCCAGCTTCAGGACTAGGTTGAGGGGAAGAGAATATGGCACCTGCTGATGGAGGAATTTTCTTAAGGAGCCCCCAGCCAAGTATTCAGTGATAATGCAAAAGACAGGGGGTTTCTTACATGCTCCAATGAACTGCCAACAGGAAATTAAACAAGTTCACTGGGGTCAATTAGAACTTCAAACTTTGGATTATTAAAAGCAGAAAGCTACTTGTGACCACTGTACAAAGCCACTGGCTCTTAACAAATCAAGTTCTATATCAGATAACCTGGCATGTTATAAAATCAGATGAATGCAATTCTTACCAAACTGATGCTTTGACATAACTTTACTTCTAGGATTTCCTGTTCGTGTCTTTCTCCTAATAACTGCTTGTCTTTTCCTTAATTACTGCTTCATATTACATTATTACACATTTAGAAGACTATGCATAAGTGGCATATTTGACAGCCAAATAAGAGAAGAGTTGAAATTGCTATTTGATGATCAAAGATGTCCATAGAAGCTCTCCATGATTCACTAGACAGCTGTAAGGTTTCGTTCACAATTTCACCACACCAGGCGTAAGGAGATGACCTGATTATGATAACTACTAGCTTCTTCTATTGCAGAGGTCTAAAACACAAAAATTTGTGCAACGAATCTCAGATACTTCTTTGATATCCTAGAGTCAGTTTACAACTTATCACAAACTCATCCAACAACTTGCTTCTGCATCTAAAATTTCCAAGATACTCTCATGAAAAGATCCAAATGAACAGCTAAATTATTCCTATATTCTTTTTTTCCTTTTTCTTATTATCATAACAGAAAAACCAATCCACATCATTCTTTTCTTCCCTCATTTTGGAGTTTTACAGAAGAAAAGAAGTAAAGAAAAAACTAAAGAGTTCAGGAAAGTGGGATCATTTTGGATTCATTGGCAATAATATCTTGTTCTTCAGCATTCTGCAAGCAAAGTTGGTATTGTAAAATGAGAGAATTTCACCATTCCTGTCTAGTTCTATATCTTTTATCCCCTCCTAAAGCTCCCAAACCAAGAGAGAAATTCACCATCTTTTCTTATACTAACCAAATCATTCCATCCAAACTAGGCCTCAATGAATTAAACAACTAAAAGAATTCAATGAACAATTACAATCAATTTCAGGAGAGCAAAAGCACAACTAAAACAGTCAAAAAGTAACATTTATGTCTCATAAAGCCACAGATCCATCAAGTTCAAATAATATATCTCAAAAGTTATGTGAAAAGAAAAGCTTACAGTAATGATATTGGGATGCTTTAGTCTTAGCAACAGGGCAACCTCAGAAGTAAACTGTTTTTCCAGCAATGCAGCCAAGTCTCCATCCTCTTCAGGCTGACTAATAAGCTTAATGGCCACATCCCTTTGCTTATAAACACCTCTATAAATCCTACTATGCCTTCCAGAGGCAAATTTATTTCCTATATATAACTCTGACATGTCTGCACTCCATTCCTCCTCTCCTTCCCCTTTTATCTCAGCTCCAGATGATACAAGATACTTGGACCAAGAAACTGCCCTCTTGTACTCTCCTAATGAAGGCCTCCTCTCTAGCTTCCCGTTGCTTGCTACGATTTGCTTGAACCAATAAAACTGAAAATTCTTCATGGGTTTTTACTAAGACTACCAAAAAATATCAAGTTTATCACTCTAACTGCTATCCATCCAAAATTCAGAGGACCAAGAAAACCTATAACATTCTTTTCCTAGCTTATCTAACCACTACATCTTAACTTCTTTTTTCCTTTTTTTTTTTTGTCAGCACCAGAACATCAAGATCAGCATATATACAGATAAAAACTCCTACACAAGTCACATGAAATAACAAGCAATGCAAAGAGACAAAGCCTTTGGAAAAGCCATGTTGTCAACTAAAACAGAAAAAGACAGAAGATGATGGCGTAACTTCTCAAGTACAACCACAGTTTAGTCTTGGAAAAGGAAAAAGAATTGAGGATCATGAAGTTTTTGCCATCTTTATGAGGCTCAGAAATATAAAGTTTAGATTTTGGAACCCATGACAGAAAGTTTTGAGTCTTGAAGGACAGAAAACTCAAATTTTTATGGGAAAGGAGCAAAAGAGGTGTCGATAAAAGTGATGAGTGGTGGAGCAGTGATGCACATGAAGCTGAACAAGGAGGAGAAGGAAGGTGGGGTGGTGAAAGTGGTGGTGGTGGTGGTGGTTTTTCTCTATTTTTGTGCCATTCTTGAACCAAGTTTTGATGCTGAATTGGTGTTATTGGTAGGAGGAAGTAATAACAGTAATAGCAGTAGTAGAAGAGTTTGTGTACTAAAACTTTAAGTGCCAACATTCATAACGTGCGAAGATCCGCTTGTGAGGAGACATATGGGTGTCCAATGAAAGTGACTTCTGTTTGGTTCCTACTTCTTTGCCCCTTGGGTTGCCTGGATTGTCAAAATGGACATGATTTTTGTTACTATGAAATTCCTAGGATGCCCTCTCGCCTTTTAGTGTTATTCCTTTTGGGTTTAAAGATTTACTTGATTTGGAAGACTTTTATATTTTTCCCTCAGAAAAAATTGTCTGAATGCAACTACAAATGGCACGAGTTTTATAGATAATGGGGTAGATTCTGGATATTAAATTGTGTTCTTTTTTGGAAGTGTTCACATACGTTCAAACAAAAATAAGATCAGATGAATTTGTAAATTCTTTTCTATTAATCCGATATTATTTGTATTTCACATGTATATTAAGTTTTCAAATTTAATCTATGTATTAGGAACAACTCTTTGCCTTCTAGCCTTCCTATAAAACAAGTTTTTTCTTTTTTTGGAAGAGCAATTGACACACTCCTTGAAAATTAGATGTAATTGTGGCTAGAATTCCTAATTAAATAATCCCATAGTATCAAGCTTTCAAAAAATATATATATCAAGCTTTCAAATGTTTTGGGACTTTATTTGCTCAAAGACATCTTTCTAATTTTTTTTAAAAATGTTGAAAATATTGGCAATCCAAATAGACTCATTGTTTTAGTTATAAATATCATAATACATAAGCCATTGTACTTTATAGGTACATATATTTGTTACTAGTGTATCTTAAGATGGAAACCAATAAATAAAATTGAAAGTATTAAGTGCAAAAATGGAATAAATAGACAGTCTATCTCAATAGTGAAAAACAAGGACAACATACATGGAAAGTTATTGAAGTTTCAAAGAGGGGAAAAAAAGGATGGTATAGTATTTTTCATTAACTCAAACTCTAAAATGCAATCTTAATGGACAATCATCATGACACTATTATCTAATCAAAAAATCAATCCAACAAAAATCTAACAATTATAAAAAATAAACTAGTTGACAAATATAAGATCCAAAAATAATATTGGCTTTCTAATAAGGAAAATCCTATTTTAAACGATATAGGACTTATACTACAATAGATGCAAGCTACATGATGACGACTTTCATGACAGATAGATAGACACAAACTAAATGATGCCCCACCTCTTTAATTTTAGAGATTCTCATAATTTCATGTACACTCTTTGAATGATATGTTTTGTTTGATTTAAAGTACAATTGGGTAGAAATGCAAATTCGATCCTCCTCATACAGCGTACAGGGCCAATTTAGTCAAGACAGCTAGCAGATCGGGATGAATGAAGGAGGGCATATGAGTCATTTAACAGCACGTGCATCGGTATGGCGGGCCACGAAACCTGATACGTTACAATAGGGAGGGTAGGGTAAGGGCCTGTTTGGCGGGGGGCCCACCAGCATTCTGTTGTGTGTTGGGTATCCGCCCTGGCTGGTGCCTCGTGTCGGAAACATTAAAAAGCTTTTTCTTTTTTGCCGTATACGAATTCCGTATACGGTCACTGCTTTTATTTGTTACCTAAACTCTGCTTCCCTTAACTGCTTAGAATATAGTATACTATTTTATTTATTTGTTCGTACTACTTTATTAACCAGTTGTACTATTTAACGCACGGGAAAGCTATCAAGAAAGACTTTTGTTCAGTCTCATCATCAGCTTGAAAAGCTGCTTCTTCTTTTGACCTCATTTGCTGTTTTGCTTGCTTCTTCTTGACTTCTTTCTTCCTCTAGAGTCCGAACTTTCTTTTTTTTTTTTTTTTTTTGAAAAATACTAATTAGAGTTCACTTTTTGTTAATCGAATTCCTATTATGGGTTCCAAACTAGATATTTTTAGGGGCGTTTGTTTACTATGGTGTTGCATTTGAAAAACTTTTAACTGTAGATAATTCATTTGGATTAGATGTTTTTTGGATGTATTTTGAAATGTTTTTAAAATTTCAAATCTTATCAGAGATATTTTGAATTTGTTAAAATTTCTTATCATCACCACCCACCACCACCTTCCCTCCTCGACTGCTAGTCAGCCACTGCCTTCACTCCCCCATCTTCCGGCCCCCTTCCCCTACTTTCTTCCTCCAATCTTCCTCCCTCTTCCCCAACAACCTCCCTCCTCTGCCTCCCCATTTGATTGCCACTCCTCTTTCTTAACCCCTCCCCTCCCTCCCCATTTGGTCACGATGAGGGAGAGGAGGATGGAGAGAAAAAAGGAAGGGAGGAGGAAGAAGAGAGACGGAGAGAGAGAAAGAAAGAGGAGAAAGAAGGAGAGAGAGTCATAGATGTGGCAAGTGGTGGTGATAGGTAGTGAATGGGAGAAAGAAGAGAGTGTAGTTTTTTCTTTTTTGGTTAGATGTATTTGATATTATGTGTATTTAGAATTTTATTGGAAGTATTTATGGAGTTTGTTAATATAAACTTAAAACAAAAGTAGTTTTGGGAAACTGGATGATAGGAGTTATTGGGAGTGTCATTTTATCGTATGGTTTTTATGTATTTGGCTATATAATAAAACAAATGATAGGAGTGCGATTAATAGAAAGTAGAGTGCAATTAATATTTTTCCTCTTTTTTGGCAAAACAATATAGAGTTAATTTCATTCTTATACTCTTGAACTATATTGCAATTTTACTTGAGTTCTTGAACTAAAGTTTGGGATGTTTTGTTCTTTAAAGTTTTAAACTTGCATCAACTTAATCCAATGGAATAAACAGAAATGAAGTTGCTACTAGAGCTATTCATCAAGTCAAGTAGAGTCAAGTTTTGAATTTTGAACTCAACTTGAACCTCTATCGATCCAAACTCGACCTCATTCATTTAAGTTAACGAGTTTAAAATTTGGTCGAACTTGACTCGATAAAGGGGATATCGAGCTCGACTCATTATTCATAAACGAGTTGATCTCGAAATCGTTTGAAAATTTATATTTTGTGAAATGACAAAAATTAATAAATCTAATGTAAAGTGACAAATATATCCTCACTAATAAGTCTAATCGAACTGCTCGACTAATACACTAGTCAAACTTAATTCGGCTCATTTATTTGTCAAGTATTTTCCAAACTCGAGTTCGACTTGTTTATTAAAATAAACGAGTCGAGCTCGAGCGTTTTCGAGTCAAACTCATTCGAGGTTTCGAGTTGTTCGTTTCAATTAACAGCACTAAGTTGCTACTATCTGTTAGCGGGTTATTTTGGTTTATTAATAAGATCAAATAAAGTATCTACCACTCCATTAGTGAGGAAAGGTTGAATTAGGTAATAAGGAGGAGGGATTGTAAATAGAAGGTTTTAAATTTAAGACCTTTCGTGAGAGAGAGAGAGAGAGAGAAGCAAATTTGACTTCAGGAGTAAAGTTTCATAAACTAAAGCTTAAGAGTCAATAAGAAGCATGTGATAGTTCAAGGCTGCACCATGGAACATGGTAGTTCAACAGTACGAAATGGACCAGTAGAGCTGGTCATTGACGCATTTTTAGCCAGTTCACACTTTACACTGATTTTCACTGATCAACTATGAACGAGAGACAATTTGTGCTCGAACTTCCATTAGACGAGGCTTGCGGGACTTACGAATTCTGTTGGCATTAAAATAGTCTTCTCACCCAACTGCCTCTTGCTTCTCTATGTAATTATCATTTTATATTTTTTCTTATAAGGATCAAGATCTAAATCTCTATTTAGCATTTTTTAAAAAAATTTTTAACAAGAGAATAATGTGGTTAAGAAGTGGGGAGGGAAGAATAGGGATTAAAATCCAGAACCTTTAAATTTTAAGGTTTTAACTTTAATTATCATATTAAGTACTCCTCGTCAAATCTCTGTTTTGTTTAATTTTATTAAAAGAATTTCAAGTGTAACACTTTCATAAAAGAGTACGATAACAAGAGCTATCCAAATATGTACTCAGAAATTTTTCCACAAGAAATGTTTCTCGAAAACTACAATCATTTGTACATTCTAATATTCCATGAAGAACGATTTTTTTTTTTTGGGGGGGGGGCAAATGCTAGTTAGAATAATACACATACAATTTCTAAATACAAAGTGGTAGAAAGCTACTATGTCATAGCATTTAAAACCAAAAAGAAAAAAGGAATTTGTTGACTATTCATTTGGATAATCAATTGCAAACAGGAGAACCATTATGGATATAAATTGCCAAATCCTTTAAGATTTTTCTTTCACTGAAATTAATGACAAAATGTGATAACCATTAAATATTAGGATTAACTTTTTATGCACTGACGGTGTATTAAATTTTTTACGCTAACAATTTTAGATACATGCCACACGTGCATGATTTGAATTTCAAATTTAAATTTATGTTATGTGGCATAATTTAAACCTGTTAATATCATTATACACTGACAATGTATAAAAAAGTGATCTTAACTATTTAATAGGATGCATGTGTATGGATTATTATTTAATTATTTGCATGTATGTTTTCCAATTGGATCACTGTATTAATTACTTCCTTTTTATGTGGCGCCCAAAATGAATAGAGCTTTGCTTATTGTATGCCCCGTATATTTATTAGAATTCTCCCACTAAAGAATTGACGAAATAAAGTTGTTGAAACCGAACTGAACTTTGTTTATACAGTTCTTGGCTTTATTTGTGTTTTTCATCATATCCAAACAAAGTACTCCCCTTTAAAGGACAAATAACACAAAAAGAAGAAAAATGCTGTATATAATCCCCTCCCATTGTCCCTCATCCCCATACCATATGTGAATCTATTATAGTTGTTCAGAAAATGTGTTACACTCTCAGAACAAATTATTAAATACTTAAACCTATTGAATGTTCTTATTTATTCTTTTCTTTAATTTTTATAGTTTTAAGACTTTCAGTTCTAGCCTTTTCAAAAGTTGTAATCAAGTTCACAATATTGAAGGACCATAGGAATTTTTCTTTAATTAATCTCTAATTAAATTCACAAGTAGCTTGGAACAAAAAGAACATATCTTTTCCTTTAAGAGAAAAAACACATCTTTGTTCTTTAAATTCTATAAATTTTTTTATGATGTGGTGGAGTTTAGTTTGGCTCATATGGTCAAAAGTTCGGACATTTATCAATTAGAATTGTGATAAAAACTTCAATTGGCAACTTAGAAAAGTTAGATTGCCGACTAATAACATCATAATCTGTAAACTACATAATCAATTATCATAAATATGCATATAAAAATTAGTACAAGATATATACACAAGATTTTCTGAAAAATAACGTCCCAATGAAAAAGAAGTAATTTAAGCAATCATGACCAACTCGTTGATTACATCCGAATACCTTAATTGTGATTAGCTGTGGGAAAATACCAAACTGTCAAAATCTTCCCTAATGAAAAAGAAGCAATTCAAGGAATCATGAGCTTGTTGATTAAATGTGAATGGTTAATTCTGATAATCAGTTGAGCAAATACAAAACCATCAAAATCTTACCTAAGAAACAAATAGGTGTTACATGACTAGACATGATGCTTTACTATCATGATTTAAAAGGATATGAATTCACAAATTTGTGCAAAAAATAAGATGAGAGGAGTAATGTCTAAATCTATCAAATCCAAGCATGCATTTCTGGTCTAACTCAACTAACATAATTTGGAAGACTAAAACTTGAGAGACATAGGGCTGAAAATTTTTGGAGCCAAAAAGGACAGGTAAATCATAGAACCACTAGAATTTAGTAGCCTATTGCGGCCACACCATGATAGCATGTAACATTCATGTAATTGATCTAACTTCGTAATTGTAATATTTCTCTACCTGAAAATTGGGTATTGACGAGTGAGAATGGAACATATATTCACTCAATTTTGAGATAATTGTTGCTTAAATCTACTTTATTATTATTGCTATCTAAACCATATTTTTAATTGGGAATTCCCCTAGGCTAAAATCCAAGTAGCAAGAATTAGAAGGGGAATCCAGGGAACAATGGTAAATATTCCAGTAGTGCTAACATGCTTGGTTGAGGAGTAAAATTGTCACCAGAATTTCCCACTTCACTTTAATAGTTTCTTACCAATTGTAAACAAAATTCTCTGTGAAGCATAAATTCTGAATGAGAGTGCATTATTGAGCTTGTTTTAACTTACGCTTAAACTAATCCCATTGGTTTATCATCGTTGTAGCTTATCAAAATATGCAATCATATATTAGCGAGAGATTGTGAAAGTATTCCAACTCAGAGAATCAACTATCAATTGGCCATATGATGGTTGGCCTTTTAAGGCAAAGGTAGACAACAAAATAGGAGTAATATAAAATTACAAATATAGACGAATTAGCTAGACCACTCAAGTGGATAGGCTACCAAAAATAAAAAAGAAAAAAAATACGGTAGAGTACGGCCTAGGATCCTTTGTCCTTGCAGGAATCCAGAATATACCGTGTACTGTGGTGGAGCCACATCAAAAGTAGAAATTAGGCAAATAAATTTGGATAATTTCTATTTTGGACTTTTAAAATACAACATGCTCCTGTTTTAGTCCTTAATTTTTAATTCAAAAAAAAAGTACGAAATTCATCTCACTTTAATACAATCATTGACGTAATTGTCAAAACAAACAAAATAGTAGACATGTGTTGCTCAAAATAGTACAAAATATTCCCTAATAGTATATATGTGTTGCTTAAAATAGTACAAAATATTCCCTTAATTTTAAGATTCTATCAATAATTGTATTGAAGTGGGACGGATTTCACAATTTAGAGAGTAAAGTATTCGAAATTGAAATTAAAGAACTAAAATGGGATGTATTTCCTACAACCCTAGGTTAATTTGTTACAACAAAAGGATAGAAGAGGAATGATCTACTAAAACTTTCTTTTATGTTTTCGATCTTCAACAAGTCCTGTATATTTCAAATTAAAACTCAGATCATTTTTGAAACCAAAAGTTGGGTAAAATTTTCTTCCAATGATATTTTTAGTTTACTTAGACAAGTAAGAAGAAAAATCAGCATTAAATGAATGGATGATACCCTTGATTGCGTCTAATAGCGAAGCATCATCAAGGGTAAATGGTGATTTCTTCATGTACCTCCTAATTGGAAGCATCCTAATCGACCAACCACTATATTTTTTAAGTACAACAAATTATTTGCGAAGGTCAAAGGAAAAGTGAGTATTGCAATAAGTAGCCAATAGTATCTTGAAATACATTAATTTTATTTTTTCTTCAAACACTTTTTATTTTCTTAGGCACGATTATTCTTGCATAAATGGTGTCAAATATTGATTTATGAAAGGTAAACTACACACTCTTTTTTTTGGGGCAAACTACAAACTTTTACTTCTTCCTCCAACTTGAGATAGTATAACCAAATCTCCCTATCCAGTTCAAGAGGTTCCTACACATTGTGACCATAATTCTCGTGAAGCACAAACTCTCAATGTTGGAGGGTGCATTATTGAGCTTGTTTAACTGACCTTTAAACAATTAATGATTTATCATCATTGTCGTTAATCAAAATATGTAATTTATTAGTGGAAGAGTACCATATCAAGGTAGTATTATAAGCCACGCTACCAATTTGATGACTCATTGAATCAACTGCTAAGTGATCATGATGCCATTCTATGGTTGGCTTCTTTCGCAGGGAACAAAATAGGAGTAATATAATTATAGACAATTAGGTAGACAGGTCATGTGATTACATACGGTTGAGTCCGACGGCCTAGTATGTTTTGTCCTTTCTAACCAACAGAGTACGTCAGCGCACCTTGTGCACCGCCGGAGGGATCCTAGTTTGTGTTTTTCCGAGTGCAGATAGGAACAGTTGTAATTGCAATCACTAAGAGACTCTAATTAGTATAATTAACTGCATACAAGAAACAACTTGTACAATCTTGTAAAGCAATATAATTATTTAAAGTGTTTACAATAACAAGTATATGCCAATTATGTTGAATTTATGTGGCATTATCTCACTCATACCTTTTGAATTTTAATGTAAAAAATTTGGGATGATTGCTTCTAATAACTATTCCTGCTCCTAACACTATAAATTAAAGTTAATTAATACAAGCGACTCAATTGCTTCTCTCTAAATAACTACATAATATTTCCTAAGTTGTAAGGGTAACAAAATTGTTTGATCATTGATGATGTAAGCATTGAGTCCCAAATGACAGGAGAGGTAAATAATATTTCTAAAACTTTGGAAGGAAGATAGTGAAATTATTAGAAACCTCAGGGGAGGTTTCTCAAAGGGATAATTTCAGAAACTTCCCTTGAGGTTTCTAACAATTTCATTCACCTCCTCTGAGATTTATAAAATTACACAAACCTCCCATAGTGTTAAGATTTTGTAACAAAATCAATCCAAATTAAAAAAGTAATATTAAAAAAATATTTTGAGGAGAGAGATGAAACTTTTATTCCACAAATGCCCTTTAGCCTTGTGTAAAAGTTGAATTGTAAAGAAATGAAAAATATATTGATAAAAGTGAGGGAAGGTGAGTGCAAATAATAAAGAACTAAAAATAAATAACAACTAATTTTTTTTAAAGGTAGATCAATGACTAATGTACTGAATTAGAATGGCTATTTTTTCAGATCTTTTCCATTTTGCATAAAATGTTACAAGAAACATTAAGATGGATCTCATTTTCACTTGAAGTAATAAAATTTAAAATGGGAAAATAGTGGTTAGAGTATTTAAGGGGAGGTTTCTAAAATTATCCCTATTGGAAATAAAATAGGCAATTAAGTAGTTAGGGTACTAATTAATTAGTAACTAATTAACGAAAATAGTTGTTGAGATTTTTTTAATGATGAACAGTAATTTGCAAATATAAAGTGGTGCTAATTGACATACCAAATATTTGTTAGCTCTCAGAAATCAATACAAACAAATAGCAATTAGTCTAATTTTTTTTCTAAAAATATTCACAGTTGCTTTGTGATTACACTTACAATATTTGTTCTTGACACTAAAGGATATGGGTGAATTTCATGATTTTCCCTACTAGCTTGATAAGGCTATAATTTCTCCACCTACATTTTATTTTCATCTTGCAATATCAACACAAAATCACTGTTTTCCCACCTTAAATTTTCTTGTTTCAAGTGAAAATGAAATCCATCTTAATGCTTCGTATTGCCTTTATATGCAAAATGGTAAAGATCTGAAAAAATAATCACTATAATTCAGTGCACTAGTCATTGACCTAATTTTTTTAAAAAAAGTCAGCTGCTACTTATTTTTAGTTCTTTATTATTTGTACTCATATTCCCTTACTTTTATTAATATATTTTTCATTTTATTATGATACAACTTTTATAGAAGCATAAAGAGTATTTATGGAATAAAAGTTTCATCTCTCTCTTCAAAGTACTTTTTTAATGTTAATTTTTTTACTTGGACTGGTTTTATTACAAAACCTTAACCTCAAGGGAGATTTGTGTAATTTTATAAATCATAGGGGAGGTGAGTGACATTGTCAGAAACCTCGGGAGGCTCCTGAAATTATCCCTTTCCGAAATTATTCCTTAAAACAAACTAAAACATGTGTTATTGCTCTAATGATTATTTCAACCTTATGATAGGATAATTGCTTCTCCATTACTTGTGGTTTTTTTTTTTCTGTTTAACAATAGTTGTGATAAACTTGATTGTTATTATCCACAAAATATTGAAAGCAAACTAGTTTAAATGCCAAAATGATTAATTATGCATGTATAAAAATATTAGTAAAATATCTATCTATCCATATCTATATATTATATATTTGAAGACAACTTTTCATTCTAAACCACTCATTGAGCTTCCAAGTCTCTATTTGTTTCTCTCAGTATTTTGATTTATTTTAATTGTTGAAAATATCATTGATATCATTTTGTTTGGATTGAACCAAAAATTTGCTTTAATTAGTTAAGTTTAGTCCCTAAAATTAGATTCTTCTAGATGTAGCATACCAAAAAATAGGAAAGAATGCCTGTAATTATGCAATTAAATTCCAATTTTTATTAACTTCACTAAAATACAATATAACCATGTTTGATATTGGTTAATTTTACCAAAATTTGAATAAAAGATTAACTGTTCGAACATAATAATAAGGAAACCTTCCCTAAATCTCTCAATATTTTATTAACTTTAAAACAAATAAATTTAGCTATTTAATACCTATAGAACAAATTTAAGAAAACATCTTTGCAATTGATTAATTGTACCAAAAATAACTATGAACATACTAATAGTTTGAACATCAAATTAAGGAAATTACAAATGATTAACGATTTGAAACAAAAATTATTTTTCATTTCTTTGCTATTTCTATAAAAACTATTATTTTAGTAAGAAACAGACTCCACTGTAATGCAAGTTATATTTTACAATTCTCTATCTCTCGATAAGATATTTACTTTAATAATTTCAAAATTTATTAATAATTTCTCAAAATTGACCGCAAACAACTATACATGCGCTATGCAAGTTGACATCTTTTAATTACATAGTCAAATTAAACATTTTATATGTTTCTTATCCTATATAAAAAGCCATGTATTTCTTTTCATTTTCGTTTCATTATAACATTTAATCTTTGAATTCTTAAGGCTTCACATAGGAAAATGTTTTATCAATTATATTTTGAACTCTTAAGTCAAATAATTTTCCTTTAAAAAAATCAACTGCTAATACTCATAATGCAGTTACAAAATTTAGATTTAATGTGTTATCACATTAATATTTTTTAGATTTATAGTAATTTTTTAGGAATTCTTTAAAAAAATTAAATGACTCATTCTATGGATGAGATATTTACTGTACTAATTCCAAAATTGTATTCGTAATTTCTCAAAATCAACCATAAACAACTATAAAACTATATGTGCATTTATATCTTTTGACATATAAAATACAAATTGAGCATTTTATATGTTTCTTACCCTATATAGCAAGCCATGTATTTCTTCTCATTTTTCTTTTATTATAACATTTAATCTTTGAATCTTTGAATCTTTGAATTCCTAAGGCTACTTATTGGAAAATGTTTTATCAATTATATTCTAAACTCTTAGTTCAAATAATTTTGCTTTAAAAATTGAAGTGTTAATAATCATAAGGTAATCAAAAAATTTAGATTTAATGTGTTATCACATGTGATGACCTTTGCTTTATTTTTATACTCATATTAGTGAATTAGTTTTCTTTTTACTCTACTATCCTTGGTTGAAATAGAGAAGTTAACTCCATATCTTTTGTTAGCAAATTTTAAAGCAAGCATACAATCCTAATTGTTCTTATGATTGTTTAGTATCTTCTTTTTATAAATATATCTTTTTGGTGTTTTTTTTACTTTTCTTCCACTTTTATATTTGATATCATTATAATTATGTTTGATGCACACAATAATATTTTTTTGAATAATTTCATTATAATACTCTTATAACGAAGGTAAGGTTTAAGGTGAATGAATTTTATTGATACAAATTTATTTCTTAAATAAACAATAATGCATTTACATGGTTAGTTTTGAAAATGCTTTAGAAATTCTTTTAAAAAAGACTATTTATTTTAAAAACCTCCAAATGTGCCAAATTTTTTTTGCAATTTACATCCGAATTTGATCGAAAATATTTGAAAGTGATCATAATTTTCACCTTGAATTTGATCGAAACTATTTGAAAGTGATTTAAATAGGTAATGAATAAGGAATTGTGGAGTTATAAGGTAGAAGGATTGAAGGAGGGCAAATTGTAATACGGGAGAAAGGTGTCAAGAGAATGATATATAAAATTACAATGATACATAAAAGATAAGATTATTGAGTGAAAGAGAAAGGAAGTGTGACTTGCAAAATAAGACTGTTGAATGGGAGAGAAAGGATATGCAACTTATAAGGCACAGGAAAGGAAAATATTGTGGAAATAGGGAAAGATAGATCTATTAGATAAGAAAAGCATATCAAATTAAAAGGGGATAGTACTGAGAAGGGAGAATGAAAATGGTGAGAGTATAGGATAAGGAAAATATAGCAAATAGAAGGGGAAGAGTTGTAGTAAAGATGTGGTTAAAAGGTAAGAGATGTAATAGAGGGAAATGAGGAAAATGGTAGTGATGTGTGTATGTTTGGTAATATCTTTTGGATCTTATTTGAGTGATTTTCTAAACAAATATAAGAATAATTAAGATTGTGTAGTTGTTTTAGAATTTGCTAACAAAAGACATAGATCTTGTTAATCGTGATCCCGAATTTGGACAATTACAAAACAATTGAAGAAATTGGTTTAACATTTTCCATTGAGATTATTGCAGCACAGGTCATCAATATAAGGAATCTTGTTGAAGAATCCTATCAAGAAAAGTACATTGGTCTGTTGACTGTCGGACGCTCGATACTTTGTATCGGACGTCCGATAAAACTCGAAGCATTCCTATCGGACGCTCAACTTGATGTACCGGATGTCCGATAGACAGGGGATCTATCGGACACTTCTTTCGGACGCACAACACCACCACCGGACGTCCGATAATATCTAAGAAGTTTTTTGAACTCTCTGGTCGCTGTCGGACGCAAGCCCATCGGACGCAAAAAACATGCATCGGCCGTCCGATAAAGAACGAAACAATCTATCGGACGCACAACATGGTGTCGGACGTCCGATAGCTCTAACGGCTAGTTGACTCTTTAACTTCTTCTATCCATTGACCTCAATACCAAGGCACTTTTTGGTCTCCTATAAATACATGCCTTGTCTGAAATTCAAAGTTACAGTTGTACACTTAGATTACAAGTTCTTAAGAGTGATTTTAGCAAGAAAATACTCATTAAGTAAGAATTGTTAGTCTTGAAGTGTGAGTTCATTAGCAAGCTTTTCAATTGTGAGTGAGTTGATCAAAAGTGTAGCTTTGTGAGGGTTTTCTATAAGAGTGTAAAACTTCCTAACTTGACTAAGTGCAGCTTGGGGCAAGAGGAAGTGATCCTTCCATTGTACACAAAGTTGATCGAATTCATCAAGTTGAAGTTGTTTATATTGAGGATTTTTTCTTCAAGCTCAAGTGGAGCTTTGAAGAAGCTTGGTTTGCTTTCTATCATTCTATTTTTCAACTTACTTTCTGAATTCATTGGTTGAAATATCACCTATACTTCTTGGTCTTGATTACTAATTTGCTTGTCAAATTAATTGAGTAAAAAAAATTGTACTTTTCATCATCAAAAAGGGGCACTATTTGATTAGTTCTTAATCAACCTAATTCACCCCCTCTTAGGTTGTCTTTGGGCCTTACAATTGGTATCAGAGCTTGGTCTCTAGGATCAAACTTAATCGCTTAGAGTAAAGATGACAACCAACAATGCCATGTTTGTAGAAGGTCAATCAGTCACTAGGCCACCTATGTTCAATGGATCAAATTATGTTAGTTGGAAAGAACGTATGATTATATTCTTGCAATCTATTGACATTGATCTATGGTTTATTGTTGATGAAGGTCCTTATACTGCAACTATTGATGATCCTATTACTCATGTTCCTAGATTAAAAACAAGGAATGAGTTGACTCGTGAGGATAGGGCTAATCTCACATCAAATGCAAAAGCCATGAATGTTCTATATAGTGCACTAGATTCAAATGAATCCATTAGAGTGAAAGGATGTAAATCTGCCAAAGAAATTTGGGATAAGTTAAGGGAGATTCATGAAGGTAGTGAGGATGTGAGAGAAGAAAAGAAGTCCATTTTAGTCACTAAATACGAATCATTCAAAATGGAATCTCATGAAAACATAGACAAAATGTATTGTCGATTCAATGATCTTATTAAGGATTTAGAGGTGTTGGACAAAGAATACAGCCTTGGTGAAAAAAATAGAAAGATTTTGAATACTCTACCTAAAGAGTGGGAGAACAAAGTAACTGCTATTGAGGAAGCCAAAGACTTGAATTCTATGTTTATTGAGTCTCTTATTAACTCTCTAACATCTTATGAATTGAAGCTTAAAAGCAAGGTACAAGATGAAGAGGAGGCAAAAGCAAAAAGAAGCATTGCTCTAAAAGCTACTCAAGATGAGGATGACTCGGCCTCACTAGATGAAGAAGATGGTGATTGTGATGATAGCAATCTTGCACTCATCACCAAAAGTTTCAAAAGGATACTCAACCAAAGAAGATTCGGAAAAGGAGGACTTAGCAATCAAAATTACAATCAGCTCAACACACGATACAAAGGAAGACAAGATTCCAACAAAAAGCAAGGAGACAAGTGCTTCGAATGTGGGCAGCCTGGTCACTATGCGGCTGAATGTCCAACAAAGAAGAAGAAAGAAGTGAAGAACGAAAGAAAGCCAAGATTCAATAATTTCCAAATTACTTGGAATGAATGCAACTCGGAAGGAGAAATCGAAAAAGAAGAGGAATCTGCTCAAATCGCTTTTATGGCAATTGGTGACAATGAGGTAACTTCTTGCAGTTCTCAATATGAAAGTGATGATGAAGATGATGTTCTTGAGTCATTTGTTGGAAAATTGCATGAACGCTTAAAAGAGTCTTATGCTAGAAATAAAGAACTAAAGCAGAAAATCACCTTTCTTCTGCAAGATAATGCAAATTTATTTTAAGACAACAAAAAACTAAAATATGACAATGATTGCCTAATAAGAGCTGAAATAGAGTTACAACATGAACTCGATAGAAAAACAAGTCTTTGTGAAATGTTTAAAGAAAAACAAAATGACTTGAAGAGAAGAATGGATAATCTAGACATGATCCTTCAAAACAAAAAATAAAATGTTTCTACAATAAATGTATGGAAGCCTCACTTTAATGCCTATGGAAGGAAACTAACCTTTAGTGCAAATGAATTCACAATTTATAGAAAAAGAGAAGTTAGATTTATTAAACCAATTCATGTGAATGATTCTACCACTATGTGTGATTTTTGCTGTCAAGTAGGTCATTTGAAACATGAATGCTATGTGAAAAGGAATATGAAAAGAGGAATGAAATGTATGTGGTTAGTCAAACATGACTCTAACCATCAAGGACCCAAAAATTAAAAGGTATCAAATTTTCTATCTCTTGTGTAGGTGAAGATTGAAAAAGCCATAAAAGAATCAAAATGGTTCACTGATAGCGTATGCTCAAGGCACATGACCGGTGATCTTTCACAATTCATCAAGCTCAAATCAAAATCAAGTGGATAAGTGACCTTTGGAGATGACATGAAAGTTAAAACAATTGGAGTAGGTGATGTTGGTAAGAACAGTGAAACATTTGTGCATAATGTTCTTTTAGTGGATAATTTAGGCTATAATTTGCTAAATGTTAGTCAATTATGTGATAAAGACTTGTTTGTTTTATTCAAAAAGCATGAATGTCTAGTTCTCGACTCAAAATTCAATATCATTTCAAAGGAAAAAGGTTCAATGATATCTATGTTGTAATTCTTGACAAAATTGATTCTTCTAGTTTTAAATATATTAAGCTTTCAAATGAAGAACCTTGGTTGTGGCATAGAAGACTTTGTCACTTTAACATGGATGTGATAAATGGAATTTCCAAAAAGGAACTTGTTAGAGGCTTGTCTAAGATTAAGTTTGAAAAGGATAAGATTTGTGATGCATATCAATTTGGCAAACAAACTAAAACATCTTTTAAACCTAAAAGAAACATTTCTACATCTAAGCCATTGGAGCTTTTATATCTCGATTTATTTGGTCCTACACCTATTGCTAGCCTAGGTGGTAAAAGATTTTATTTTGTAATTGTTGATGATTATTCTAAATATACATGGACTATTTTTCTTGCTCACAAAAATGATGCTTTCAAAAGTTTTGTCTCTCTTTTTGCAAAAGTGCAAAATTTACTTGGTTTATATATTATTAAAGTTAGAAGTGATAATGGTTCAGAATTTAAATATTGTGGATTTTCAGAATTTTGTGATCACAATGGGATAACTCATGAATTTTCTATTGTAAAAACTCCTCAACAAAATGGTGTTGTTGAAAGGAAAAATAGGACACTTGTTGAAGCTGCAAGAACCATGTTGAGTGAAAATGATTTACCAAAATATTTTTGGGCGGAAGCTGTAAATACGGCATGTTATGTAATGAATAGTCTTGTTAAAACCAATTTTGAACAAAACTTCTTATGAGTTGATGTTTGATAAAAAGCCAATTGTTGGTTATTTTAAAGTTTTTGGATGCAAATGTTTTATTTTAAATATTAAGGAACACCTTGAAAAATTTGATAAGAAAACCGATGAAGGTATTTTCTTGGGATATTGTGAAAATAAAAGAGGATATAGAGTTTACAATAGAAGAACTCTTGTGATTGAAGAAGCAATACATGTTATATTTGATGAATCTAATGACAATTCTTCCAATAATACTTGTGTAGAAGATGATGTAGGTATTCAAAATGATCTTGAAAAGCTTACACTTCAAGAAGAAAATAATTGTGAAGTGGAAGAAAATTCGAAAGAAAGTGGTTCTCAAGGAAACCGGATGCTAGATGAAGAAGACATGGATGATAATGCACCAAAGGATCTTCCAAAAGTTTGGAAATTCATTCAAAATCATCCCAAGGACTTGATTATTGGTGATCCATCCGAAAGGGTAAGAACTCGTTCCTCATCAAAACCACTACTTGACAATTTTGCATTTGTCTCTCATATTGAGCCTAAAAACATTAATGGTGTTTTGAAAGATGATTATTGGATAGTAGCTATGCAAGAGGATTTAAATCAATTTGAAAGGAATAATGTTTGGACTTTAGTTGAAAAACCTCAAAATTATCCTATCATTGGCACAAAATGGGTGTTTAGAAATAAACTAAATGACAAAGGTGAAATAGTGAGAAATAAGACTAGATTGGTAGTTAAGGGGTATGCTCAAGAAGAGGGTATAGATTTTGATGAAACTTTGGCTCCCGTACCTAGATTAGAATCTATAAGAATGTTTCTTGCATTTGCTTGTTTCAAAGGTTTTAAATTGTATCAAATGGATGTTAAAAGTGCTTTTCTAAATGGCTTTATTGACTAAGAGGTCTATGTGAATCAACCTCCCGATTTTAAAAATGATAAATTTCCTAACCATGTATTTAAGCTATCAAAAGCCTTATATGGTCTAAAACAAGCTCCTAGAGCTTGGTATGAACGTTTAAGTGGTTTCTTGATTGAAAATGGTTTCAAAAGAGGCATTGTAGACACTACTCTTTTTACGAAACAAAAATCAAATGACCTCCTTATTGTGCAAATTTATGTTCATGATATTATATTTGGTGCTACTAATGAGCGTTTGTGCAAGGATTTTTCCATCATTATGCAAAATGAGTTTGAGATGAGTTTGATGGGAGAATTGAACTTCTTCCTCGGACTCCAAATTTTTCAAACAATTGAAGGAATCTTCATCAATTAAATTAAATACACTAAAGAGTTTCTCAAGAGATTCGGCATGGAAGATTCAAAGCAAGTGGGAACACCAATGTGTACATCCACCAAGCTTGAAAAGGATGAAGAAGGAACTAATGTAGATGAGAAAAAGTATAGAGGTATGATCGGAAGCCTTCTTTATTTAACCGCAAGTAGACCGAATATTATGTTTGTTGTATGCTTATGTGCTCATTTTCAATCTTGTCCAAAAGAATCTCATTTAAATGCCGTTAAGAGAATTTTTCGTTATTTAAAAGAAACTATGAATTTTGATCTTTGGTATTTCCTATGGTGCGAACTCATGGAGGTTCCTCAGGTACCGGATGCAAATGAACCTTAAGAGATGAAGAAGCTACTATTCCAAAGGCCAAACGAACTTCATCAAGGATCAGACGTGGTTTTGCTACTGCTCAGACACCCCGTACCACTCAAACAAACTCTCAAGTTATCACAGAACCCACTCCCTTGCCAAAGTTTATTGATGATGAAGCTGAGTCTAGATTTGCTTTATTTTCTCAAAAAAGCTTCATTATTCAAAAGTCTATTGATCCCTCTAAGTTTAAGAAAATTGATCTTGATTCAGTCCTTAAGCTTTTTGAATTCCAGAAATGGTCTCATATCATTACCATGCCAAACATCTATTATCCAGATATGTTGTACCAGTTCTTTGTCAATCTTAGGAAAGAAAACTCTCGTGATGAACTGAAATCTCGTGTAAATGGTGTTGATTTGGTGTTTGACTCTGATGTAGTTAATGAAATTTTGAAAACAACCATAGAATTTGTCTGCAAGAGCAAGATTGCCAATTTCTTTTCTTATGAGGAAAATCCAACTAGCATGAACCATTTCAATGCTGAAAAATTGATGACATATTTTCAATCCCCTTTTCAAACCCCTGTGGATGCTAAGTTGGAGGATGTAAGTCTGAAAAATTTTATCATTTTCTCCATCATATCAAACTTGCTTGTACCTACTGATGGCCATCGTACGGATGCCAATAAGATGGAACTATACTTGTTTTACTGTTTCATTAAAAAAATCAGGATTGATTTTGGTTTTGTCATGTGCAAGTTTTTAATGAAACTTGTCTTATGAAAAGTTTTTAATTCCCATCTTTAACGAAAATTGTCTTATGAAAAGTTTTTAATTCCCATTTTTGAGCATTTCAAAGTTCCCTTCAGTGGTGTATGTCCAAAGGATACAGCCACATCTTTTTTTTCAAAATCTTATTTTGAAAGGAAAAACTTGAAGTTTTTTTATGGTGCTTGGTGCACTAAAGAAGTTGCATCAGAATCACGTTCCAAGAAGACTCATGACACTCCCATCTCTCCTAGTATCACTAAAATCCTTCGGTTCACTCCTGATCCATCCATCCATCCTAGGAAATCTGTGTCTAAAATCTCCCCTCAATCTGAGATCACTGAACTGCTCACTGAACTCAAGAGTCATGTTCTTCTCCTTGAGCATGGTCTTATGCTAACCATGACATCCGAACAAAAATCTAATTTCTTGGATAAAAGGAATCTGTTGTTTCCTCCCCCCATGGATGAAAGTGAATCTCAAGCAAAGACGCTTCGACCTGACCTTACATTGGAAATCCAAGACTTGACTGTATCCCCAACAACCCAACGTGATCTCTCAACGTCTGACAAGGGAAAAGAACCAGTCATTATGGAAGAGGAAGAGAAAGAGGAAGATGCTGAAGAGACTGAAGAAGAAGATAACTCAAATTATCAGCTAATCCAAAGACGACCTAGAACAAGATCCACGTTAACACTTTAGGCACTTTAAGAAGCACTTGCACTTCACAATTAGCTTGCACAAGATCTTTTTGTTCTCTTTTGCTAATGATGGAAGTGTAATTGAACTCTTTTACTGTTTTCTGCTGTACTGATGTGAAAAATCTGTACTCCACTACTTTGTTAACTTCGTTTGCAGTTATATTAATTTGATGACTTTGATTTCCTTTCATATATGTGCTGAATTTGTGTGATGAACTTGATGGCATAATAGTAATGCACTCTGTTTGGCTGTGTTTGAATGAATTTGGATTGTGGTGTTTTAATATTGAATTTGGACTGTTGTGGATTGAAGTATTGGAATCCTAATAGTTTAATATTGAAATTCTACTTGAATTTGGAATGTTACTGATGGTATAATATTTGGTTTTGACAATTTCATTTACTAAGCACATTTGGCATTGAAGATTTCATGTGTGATGACAAAAAGGGGGAGAAAATCTGTGATTTGAACTCCTGATTTGAATTCCTACAATTCCTTCCTACACATTGATTGACTGTTGAATAATCAAAAGAGTAGAAGTAATCAAGTAAGGGGGAGCTTGTTTATCATCTAAATTACACTATTTATACAAGTCATGCAATGCTTAGCCACTAGATAGGCATTCGAGTAAGGGGGAGCTTTTTGATTCACTATCTTTCAAATCATATTCAATTGTTTTGTCATCATCAAAAAGGGGGAGAATGTTAATCGTGATCCTGAATTTTGACAATTACAAAACAATTGAAGAAATTGGTTTAACATTTTCCATTGAGATTATTGCAGCACAGGTCATCAATATAAGGAATCTTGTTCAAGAATATTATCAAGAAAAGTACATTGGTCTATTAACTATCGGACGCTCGATACTTTGTATCGGATGTCCGATAAAACTCGAAGCATTCCTATTGGATGCTCAACTTGATGTACTAGACGTCTGATAGATAGGAGATCTATCGGACACTTCTTTCGGACGCACAACACCACCACCGGACGTCCGATAATATCCAAGAAGTTTTTTGAACTCTCTGGTCGCTGTCGGACGCAAGCTCAGCGGACGCAAAAAACATGCATCGGCCGTCCGATCATTCTCAAGAAGATTTTCTGAACTCAGTGGTCGCTGTCGGATGCAAAGCCTATTAGACGCAGGAATATTCATCGGCCGTCCGATAAAGAACGAAATAGTCTATCGGACACTAGTATTGGACGCACAACATGGTGTCGGACGTCTGATAGCTCCAACGGCTAGTTGACTCTTTAACTTCTTCTATCCGTTGACCTCAATACCAAGGCACTTTTTGGTCTCCTATAAATACATGCATTGTCTGAAATTCAAAGTAACAGTTGTACACTTAGATTACAAGTTCTTAAGAGTGATTTTAGCAAGAAAATACTCATTGAGTAAGAATTGTTTGTCTTGAAGTGTGAGTTCATTAGCAAGCTTTTCAATTGTGAGTGAGTTGATCAAAAGTGTAGCTTTGTGAGGGTTTTCTGTAAGAGTGTAAAACTTCCTAACTTGACTAAGTGCAGCTTGGGGCAAGGAGGAAGTGATCCTTCCATTGTACACAAAGTTGATCGAATTCATCAAGTTGAAGTTGTTTATATTGAGGATTTTTTCTTCAAGCTCAAGTGGAGTTTTGAAGAAGTTTGGTTTGCTTTCTATCATTCTATTTTTCAGCTTACTTTCTGAATTCATTGGTTGAAATATCACCTATACTTCTTGGTCTTGATTACTAATTTGCTTGTCAAATTAATTGAGTAAAAAATTTTTTACTTTTCATCATCAAAAGGGGCACTATTTGATTAGTTCTTAGGTTGTCTTTGGGCCTTACAGATCTAACTTTTCTATTTCAACCAAGTATAGTAGAGTAACAAGAAAATTAATTGACTAACATAAGTATAAAAAATAAAGTAAAAGTCATCACATGTAAACTTTTATAAATATATCTTTCTAGCAAATTTTTTACTTTTTCTTCCACTTTTATATTTGACATCATTATAATTATGTTAGATGCTCACAATAATATTTTTGAAATAATTTCAATACAATGCTCTTATAACAAGGGTAAGTTTTAAGGTGAAAAAATTTTATTGATATGAATTTATTTTCTAAATAAACAAGGATGCATTTGGATGGTTAGTTCTGAAAGTGCTTTAAGCATTCTTAAAAAAAAAGGTTATTTATAAAAAAACATTCTAAAGATGGAAAATTTTTTTGCAATTTAAACCCAAATTTTGGTTTTTTCCATAGATCATAATTTTCACCTTGGATTTGACTAAAACTATTTGAAAGGTGATTTAAATGAGTAGTGAATAAGGAAATGTGGGGTTACGAGATAGAAGAATGGTAAACTGTAATATGGGAGAAAGGTGCCAAGAGAATGATAGGTAAAATTATAAGGGTACATGAGAGATAAGATTGTTGAGTGGGAGAGTGACTTGCAGGGTAGGGGAAGAGAAAATATTGTGGAGATAGGGAAAAAAATCTATTAGGTAAGAAGAAAGTAACAAATTGAAAGTGGATAGTATCAGGGAGGGAGAATGAAGGAGATGAAACTATAGGATAAGGGAAATGTGGTAAAAGAAGGGAAAAAGTAAGAGTAAATATACAGTTACAGAATAGAAGTAATAAAAAGGGAAACGAGAAAAATGGTAGTGATGTGTGTGTATTTGGTAATATTTTTTGGATCTTATTTAAGTGTTTTTCTATTTGATTTTGATAATTTTTTATCTTTTAACAGAAGATGTAGTTATTTTATCTAATAATGGAACTGGAGTTAGCTTCTTTTTTTTTGGTTATTCATGGATTCATAGATAGTTTAAAAATATACAAAATTTTTAGAGTATGATATAATGAACGAAAGGAATTTTTCTAAAAATATGACAAATTTTTATATGCAATTGTAAGAATATATGATAATTAAACACCATTTTTAGACAATTTCATATTTTTTTTAGTTTATGAGTAGCGATATTTTTTCCTTTGCTTTTATTCAAAAAAATATCCTTTGATAGAAATTGACACTATCTTGAACTTTCAACTTTTTCCATTCTAAATAATTTTTTAAGAAAAATAATTTTATTATTTTGATTTGAAATGCTAACCTATGCAAAAATCTAGCGCGCGTGTGTGTATATAGATATATATTTGAAGACAACTTTTCAGATTCCACCTTTTATAGAGAGTTGGCGATACTGCTAGAGCAGTAATCTTTCAACCAGAGTGATTTTTATTCAAATTCTGACATTACCCTAAATTGGTCAAATTCATATATTTTCATTGATTTGTTTGAGATCCATTGTCTACTGATTATTCACTTTTTCTTTCTCTCACTCCCTTTTCCATTTCCACCTTGCAATCTTTCTACAACTTTCCTATTTTATAATGTTTTCTATTTTCTTGAGATCTTTATAGCATTTCTTTCAAGATTTTTTGCATAATATTTTTTCTTTTCTTCACTCTTACTACTTCTCCATCACAGTAAGTTCTTTCCTGCTTTTTTTTCTTTTTTTTTGTTTTATTCAATTATATTTTCTATCAAATAATTTTTGTTTATAGTTTCTTTGAGTGATCATAAATTTTGATTAAATTTGGGGTGCAATTTTGTTGCAATTTTGGCGTGATTCAAGTTCTCATTTTCTGAGCAATTTTTGTCGCAATTATAGCAATATTATAGGTTCATTTTGTATTCTCTTTTTTTTGTGCAATTCACCTAGTTCTTATTCACATATTCTTGTTTCTATATTTTGAAAATCGAAAATAGGATTCATAATCAATTTGAAGAAAATAATTCGTACAACTCAAGTAGTGACATTCCACAACTGCAACAAGTTGGCCCGAAGAATGTTGTTGAATTACTTGATTTTGATTCAAAATTTGAAACACGTAATGATCTAATGAACGTTTTGAGAAGCTTCTACTCGACTTAACGTTGTATCCTATCAATTAAAAATTTGAAAGGAAAAATATGTTATTATCAATTGTTGATTTTCTTACAAACTTTACAACAAATTTTCACTTTTCTACTTATTATTTCATGTAAATATTGACTTCAACATATATCGATATTTTCTAATAACTAGATTAAAATAATTTTAAATTGTAGTACATTTTATATCCCATGAATATTGAAGGAAAAGTTTGTCTACATTTTTTTAGAGTTTTTAATAGTTTAGATTGTTAGTTGTTTGAGTTAAATCACGTTGGATTTATAAAAAATAACTTTTAAATACAACTTTGAAACTAAAAAATAATAGTGATTTGAAGCAAAAGAATTATAATATAAGAAAAGATTATGGTTAAAAAAACTCAAAACCAAATGAGTGAATTATGAAATTAATAATAAATAAATTAAAGAAAGAGAAAAAGAAGGCAAACTAGTTTAATTAGAGAGATGAGAAAAAGAGTAATCAGTGGTCCAAAAAAAAAAATTAATGGGAATATATAAGTTTCACCAATTGAAGGTAATGTCGGAATTTAAATAAAAATTGTTCTGGCAGTATCACTAGTCTTTAGAGACCTCCCAACCTCCTATCCTTTTTTCTTAGAATTTTGATTTATTTTAATTACATAAAACTATATTAGATGCTTCCATTACATGCTTACCATGTACGTTTATCAATTAGCACTATTTTCATAAACCACACATTTAAATAAACTTAACAGGCTAGCAAAATTTAAAAAACCTACCAAATTTATACATGACTATAATTGAAAAGAATACAAGTTACTATATTGAAAAAAGGAAACGACAACATTTTAAATCTTTCAATTTTGGCAAGAATTCAGTTAGAACAATATATTACCAAAATTGTAAGGAGCACCAATTTCGAGAAAGAAACACCATTATAAGTAATATCAATTTCAAGAAGGAAATACCATTAATATTCCAATCCTACTTTTGGTGAACCTGATATAAATATGTAAACACTAGCCAATATAAAGTACAATATGAAAGCCTACAAAATATATAAACTTTAATAAAAAATAACAATAATAGTCCAAATCATTCAAATGGAAAGAATTTAGTAACAAATTTAAAAAAATAAATTTGAATAGAAATAACAATACATTAGTCTTTCGATTTAGGCACATGACCAAAAGTATGTATATTCTACCGAAAATATAACATAAAAAGCAATGATCCAAATAAAGAGTCATAATGTAAACAAAATACGATAAAACTACTTATATATTAGAACATTCCCAGTAAACTCTTTTCTTTTTCTCAAATCTTCTCCTGATATTTAAATCTCGTTCTTTTATGTATATGTCTTTCAATGAAAAGTATGAAAATAAAAAAAGCACACTTGACTTTTACTTTTATATTACCATGCAATCTATACTATGGAAAAAAAGTGATAGAATAAGATCAAAGGAACGGTCATACCAGTTTAGGCAAAATTTATGAATCTTTTCAAGCATTATACTTTTTTAATGACTAAACTCCAGAATTTTTGTTCAGTATTTTCTTTATAATACCAGGCATACTAGGAGAGATAGAACTGTAAATGAGAGGTCTTCAGTTATAAAGCAGGCATACTATAAGAAGAGTCTGAAAGGAAAAAAAAACAAATAAACAAACAAGTAGATTATGAGTAGCAATGTGCATTAATTTTTTTTCCTTCTTATTTTCTTTTTTTTTCCTCCTTTATACTCAAATATGCAATACAGTATTGCAATTTTTTGAATGTAAAAATTAGAGATTGTAGTTTTTCTTTTATTTTTTTGGATGCAATACTAACTTGTGATTGAAAGATCAATTTTATTTATTTTATTTTGTTTGGCTTCATATTATGATAGTTAAAGCTATGAATCCATTGAAAATGCAAAAACAAGTTGAAGGTCATGGGATCTTTTTCTAATTCAAAATTTACCTCTTGAATTTTGAGGTTGAGGATGGAGTAAACTTCTTCCTCCAACAATTTATCACCACTAAATTTAAATCAAATATATGTTTTTATTTTTTGCATTACCATTTTATCATTTAAATTTCTTTACAACAATTTGAGAATGATAACATGTTTACTTACAATTTAATCAAATACTAGAGAAGTTAGGACTCTTGGATTCGGGGTAGTAATATGCTGATCACAATTACTCTATAAATATCACAACCACATTAATTTAACAAACTTATTGGCACATAAGAGTAAAAATTAAATGTTTAAATTTGTATTATATTTCAGTAAAAGGTTTGGATTAATGAGGGTATGAGTAAATGTTACTTCATTTATGTTAGATAACCAAAATTGCCTTTTTGGATTTGATATATTTTCGAATATTTTCAAATCTCTACTGTAGATTTTGTGTTTTGAAAAATTTTGGATGGAATGTTTTAAGTTTTTGGGAAATTGTCAAATTAGTCCCTCATATTTTCAGAAAAACTTTTTTAGTCCCTCACATTCAAAATCAGTTAGAATAGTCCCTTACATTTATAATATATGTCTGTTTGGTTCTAATACTCATTTTTTATCATTTCTTTGGCCAAGAATTGTACGCCTCTCTCAAGTCAGCATAATTTCAATGGCAAAATAGAAAGCACGCTTCTTTTCCCTCCAGTTTTTCTTTCTATCATATTTTAGCCACCAAAGTTTAATTGCTTGACATTAAAATCAAATGTAAGAACATTGAACATCAAGACTAAATTTCTACCCCTACATATGAAACCAAACTGAAATATTTAAAGTTTACTCCATAATTTGGGCAGTCGTATAATCTACTCCCTAGATTTGTAGGTTCCCAAGAAGTTACAATAATGGGTTCTCTACCGCAATAACATAGCTCATTGTTTGGCTCCATGTAAATCTTTAATAGATCAGCTTCTTATGCGCATTTTCTTACTATTCTCTCTCACTTACAAGTCATCCAACTAAGCTTTCCTTCTTCGATTTTGGCTTTAATACTAAGCGATTAGGATTTTCATAGCTAAAATATGAAGGAAAGTGGGGAAAAACTAGAGGGAAAAGAAGCATTTTTTCATATTTACTCTTGAAATTATACTCACATGAGAGAAGCATACAACATTTGGCCAGGGAAATGAACAAAAATGAGTATTAGGACCAAACATGCACATAGTTTGTATGTGGGGGACTATTCTGATGGATTTTAAATATGGAAGACTAAAATTTTTTTTTATGAAAATGTGAGGAACTAATTTGGCAAATTTCCCATAAGTTTTTTAGGTTGCTTTTCAGAAAGTACCACTCTCTCCCTTTCCTTGACATAGTGGTGAACCATTGCCCCAATTATCGTTTCGACTTTATCCATCATCTTCATTCTTCCTTGCTACTTCTTTCTTATCCTCATTTTTCTCTCTTCAAATTTGGTTAAGGGAGAGGAGCAACGAAAGGAGGAATATAGTTGAGGAGGATGGGGACTAGCATGGTAGAGGCAACAAAAGGGAAAATAAGGGGTATGGGGAAGGGAATTTGGTAGGATGGGGGGAAGGAGGACAAAGGATAACGGTAGGGGTAAGAACGATGGTGGAAGGGAAAAGGAAAGAGAAGGAATGATCAGCAATGGGTTGCCAACAGGAGATGTAGTGGGATGATAGTGGAATGAGAGATGATGAAAGTGTGGTAAGGGTAATAGTGGTTGAGGTTGAAAGGGTGATGATGTGGTAGAATAGTAATGTGCTGTTTTGAGTATTTCTGAATCTTTGATGTGCTTTTGGGACATTTTTTAATAGGTTATTGTATATTTTCGCTTAGAAAAAACATAATTTTTCATTTTAATTTTACAATATACGAGGTGTAAGTACCAAAAGTTTCTTATGAGCATATAAGAATAAATTGTTATTTTTTGGCTATGTAATGTTTTCAAATAAAAAGTTTTCATATTTCTTCATCACCTTTTAATCTTATTTTTTTGTTTAAAATAATTTAAGTTCCATTGGTTGTTCTAGCAATTTAACATTTTTAAAGGTATAATATGAAAATTAGAAATTTAAAGCAAACTACATACTTATATTGGTGGATCGAAATTTCATTTGAGCATGTTAACTTATTATTAGTATCATGCTTCTTTTTCAACTGTAATTATAAAGCCTATGGCAGGAAAATTAACCTAATATTGAAAAATAGATTAATACATTCAAATATTCTTTTTGGTTTTACTTTGCTTTTGTTTATAATAAAATATTTTGATAGAAATGTACACCAAATTTATTTTTTTTGAACTTTTAGCTTTTTCCTTTCATTTTTTAATAAAATGTAAAATGCACGGGTCAGAATTCTAGTATATTATATATTTAAAGATGACTTTTCAATTTGAGCCTTCCATTGAGTCTCAAACTCCTCATTTTATTTTTCTATATTTTTAGATTATTTTATTCGTAATACATTCTTTTGAATATTTGCTTATATATTACCATAATTGTATCACTTAGCCTTTTTTTTGATAAAAGAATGTAGTTTTTATTGAGAGATTTGCTAGAAATCGTCCAACACCAGTTGTTTGACAAAATCTGGAGGTGAGTTCCATAGGGTTTCAACTAGATTGCATGTCTTAGCATAAGTTGCTAATGCATGGGCAACTTTATTTGATTCCCTAGAAACCCAATTTACAGCTATATTCTTGAGATGTGCCAAAGTAGCTCAGACATCATCGACAATAGGGCCTATGCTAGAGAGATCCTCTTCCCGACTGAGCAAAAGTTGAATAACTGAAGATGCATCACCCTCGATGGTAAAATTTGGGATCATTAAATTTTCCCCAAGTGCAATAGCTTCTCTGGCTGCTACTGTTGGAATTGATCCTAAGTTTTGGTGATAACAAAACAAAATGACTTGAACTAATGTTTTCATGTGAGAATTATGTTAAAATAGGTCCTTGATTCATTGGAAAAGAAAAGAAATCAATTCAAGATGAATTGAGAAGGTTTTAACTTATCGGACGCTTAAATGCTAGTACCGGACGTCCGATAGACAGGGGAAGTAGCGGACACTTCTATCGGACGCATATCATCATCATCGGACGTCCGATAGGATTAAAGATGAAATCCAAGCTCTCTGACCAGCATCGGACGCAAGTTTCATCGGACGCACAAAACCCATCGGCCGTCCGATAAAGATCGAAACAACCTATCGGACGCACAACATTGTGTCGGACGTCCGATAGCTCCAACGGCTATTTTTTAACAGCCATATTTTTGACCGTTGGAGAGCTTCTTGAGGCCATTTCTCACACTTTATAAATACCCACAAGTTCAAGAAGATAACAGACTTTTGCCTACATGAAATACAAGCTTACAAGTGAAATATTTGGGTAGAAATATTCTTTGTTTGTTGTATAGGTGTGGGAAAAGTGGGGTTTGTGAGGTTACTCAATAGGAGGAGTAAAACCTTGGTGAAGGTTGCCTCACTTGTAATAGTAGTTCTTAATTGGTTGAGTGAGTTTTCAATTGTAGCTTGTTGAGGGTTAACTAGGATAGTTGTAAAACTGCTTGGCTCAAGTAAAGGCCTTTAGGGTGAGGAAGGAGTGAACCTTCACTTGTACAAGTTGGTTAGCTTCACCTTCAATTGAAGAAGCTACTAGTGAAGTGTATCCAAGTTTGGTGCAACTTGGAAATTTGGTTTGCATTTCTTTTTCTATCTCTTTTCTTTATTGCTCAATTGTGACATCTTTATTGTGATTAATTTGACATATCTTTGTGCACACTTGAGAAATTATTTGTGCTTGGTTTATTGGGTGAATTCTTACATATTTACTTGTCTTGTTAAAACAACCAAATTCACCCCTCTTTGATTGCATTTGGGCCAATAGCTACAACTTCTGCTACGCCCGGCCCAACATTGCCTTGGAATTGTTTTGCAAGACCTACTATGAATTCACCCTTGTGATCATGAATCACCAATCCAGTGCTATAGATTCCTTTCTGCCTTGAGATTGAACCATCAAAGTTAATTTTATACTGCCCATTTGTAGGAGGAATCCATCTTTGGGCAGCATGCGAAGTAGCCGCAGAAGGGGCATGTGTGTTGGCCTCTTGGAAGCTCAAAAAGTAGTTGGTAGCAAAACAAACTAAAGACATGGGATCAGTAGCTCGACCCTCATGCCATCTAACATTTCGAGTGGACCAAATGTTGTAGCATAAAGTAGCAAATAATTCACAATCCTTTTTGGCTAAGGAGTGAACTATTTCTTTGGTCCAGTGATCAGCTTGTACATGGCAACACTGCTGGATATTTCGCTCAAGAAAAGACAAGGCCCATACTTGGACAGCAAATGGGCATAGAAAGAAAATATGCAGAAGGTCATCTGCTGGATCCTGACATTGGATGTAGCTAAACTCAGCTTGTAGACCTCTTCTTTTTGAGATTATCAGCAGATGGTAAGGAATTGTTGCATAATCTCCATAATAGATGCTTGATCTTGTTTGGTGTGTTAAGAGACCAGAGACGTTTCCAAACTTTGTCAGGACCAGAACTTAAGCATCCAGGATCAAAGCATATAGGACTCAGAAGATCAGAATCCATGATAGCGTGGTATGCACTTCTTACAGTAAATTTTCCATTGTGCGTGTAGTGCCATATCCATCTATCCTTGCCTTGATTTTTAGGTAAAGGTATACCTTTGATCAGTTCAGCTTCTTCTTGCCAAAAAAGTTCATCCACCAATTGAAAATTCCAACAATGGGTTGATTGGTCAATTAATTCACAGACTCGGGCATCCGAAGGGAGAAGATGGGGAGGAGAGGAAATAAGAAATGACCTTGGACGTGGGAGCCAACAGTCCCCCATATTTGAGTGTTGGTACCAGAACCAATCCTCCGACAACAACCAAGTTGCAAAGCTTTTCGTCCCTCAAGGATACTCCGCCAAGTGAGAGATGGCCTAGACCCCAGGTTTGCATGCAGGAAATCAGAATGAGTGAAATATTTCGCCTTTAAGATTTTATGTAAAAGGGAAGAAGGGTCGTGAGGATGCGCCATGCTTGTTTAGCAAGCATCGCATAATTGAAAGCCTTCAAATTACGGAAACCCAGACCTCCTTGATTTTTAGAAACACATAAGCTATCCCATTTGATCCAATGAATTTTATTACTGTCCTTGGTGTCGCCCCACCAATAGTGAGATGCCATAGACTGGATATCGCTTAATATAGAGTCAAGTAGCTGAAAGCATGACATGGAATAAGTGGGGATTGCTTGGATAACAGCTTTGAGAAGTATCTCCTTGCCTGCCTGTGAAAGATTCTTTTCTCGCCAACCTTGGAGTCTTTGCCATACACGATCTTTAATCGAAGTGAAGAGCTCAGTTTTAGATCTACCTATCACAGCAGGGAGCCCGAGGTATTTTCCATGAGAATGAACTTCCGGTATCTGCAACAGATTAGAGATATTCTGCCTAATAGAATGATGAGTGTTTGGAGTAAAAACAATGGCAGATTTCTCCATATTGATGAGTTGTCCGGATGCTCTTTCATAAAGTTGGATAATCTCAAGAAAATTTTCTGCCTCCTCTATTGTTGCCCTCCCAAAAAGAAGGGTGTCATCCGCAAAAAGCAAATGTGAGATGCGCGGCGCTTTCTTTCCTACAGCTACTCCCCTTAGTTTGCCACATCGAGACTATTCCTAGAGAAGACAAGAAAAGGCTTCTCCACATATTAGGAATAGATAGGGAGATAATAGGTTGCCTTGCCTTAATCCTCTTTGAGGGGAGAGAAAACCAAACTGTGAACCATTAAGAATGAAAGAAAAGGAAACTGTAGAAATGCATTTATAAATAAGAGAAATAAAATCTTCATGAAAACCCAACTTTCTCATTACTTCTACTAAAAAAATCCATTCTACTCTATCAAAGGCTTTATTCATATCTAATTTTAAAGACATAAGACCCTCCTTGCCCCAAGTTTTGGTCTTAAGATAGTGGTGAATCTCGTAAGAGACAAGGATGTTATCAGTAATGAGTCTTCCAGGAATAAATGCTATTTGGAAATCAGAAATAATCTCACTAAGAATTGGCCTAATTCTATTAGCAATGACTTTGGATGATAACTTATAAACCACATTGTAGAGACTGATAGGCCTAAACTAGGTGATTTGCTGAGGATCTTTGCATTTAGGGATAAGGACAATGAGAGTGTAATTTTGCTTTTCATAAAAGACGTTATTATTCAAGAAGGAAAGAACATGATGTATGATGTTAGGATCGATAATATGCCAATATTTTTGAAAAAATACAAGACAAAAACCATCGGGGCTCGGAGATTTATGAGGATGCATTTGGGATAAAGCCTTGGTTACCTCTTTGGCATGATACTACTCAATTAAGCATTCATTCATTTCGGTGGTCACCTTGACTCGAATCCTCTCCATGACCAACTGTAGATCCCTCCTTGATGGGTTGGAATTGACAAATAGTTTACCAAAATGGTCCACAATAATAGCTTCCAAATCTTTTTCCTTAACACACCAATTGCCATTTGAGTCCTACAAACCACTGATGGTATTAGTTTGCTTCCTACTATTCGCATATGCGTGAAAGTAGGACGTGTTTCGGTCCCCTCTCTAAACCAATGCAGTTTTGACCTCTGTCTCCACATTAGGTCCTCACGATCCATTAGCTCCTCCAATTGATTCCTTAGTCTGGCAACTTTTGCCTGGGTAGCATCAGAAATAACACCACACTGAAGTGAATCAATTTGGTTCCACAACTGGTCTATCTCCTTTTTCAGATTACCAAACCTTGATTTGCTCCAGTTTAAAAGCCCTAGCCGGCAGCTATCTAGTTTTTCATTGAGATCACTATTACCTTCCCACGTAGATTTAATAACTTCTTCACATTCAGAAGCACGCACCCACATAGCTTCAAATCTGAAACAGCGTTGTCGGCTATGCGAACATGAGTTGGGTTCGCGGTCTTTGGCACATATGAGAATGGGGCAATGATCAGAGCAATGAGAAAATAAGTGCCTGACACAGGACCATGGATAAATAGCATTCCAAGTAGGAGCGGCACATGCTCTATCAAGGTTGGAAAGTTGTTATCTATCATATAGTAATCCTATTTAAATATACTAATCCTGCCTAATATAAACAGAATAGAACTATAATATACTACTTAAAATTGGAAACCTATACAAATCTTAGAAGAAAACATCAAAAATTTTACATCATAACAATTCATTTTCAATTTAAATATACAAATGTATCATTTAAATTTGGAAATTTCTTCCCATCATATAGTAATGCTAATCTTACCCAGTATAATTAATATACTACTCTCATGTTTTCTTGGGAAACATACAATTTTAACAAGAATAACAGGAATATTCCTATTTCACAATAAAATTTTCGTTAATATGCCAATATTATGAAAAATAGAAATAATATAACCTAAACACACACAATGTAGTAGTTATGGTTTATAATTTTCTTAGGAAGTAAAGTACACTACAATAATGAGTTTATCATTTTACTCTTTACTTTTTATATCACATATTTTATCATTTTACTCTTTACTTTTTATATCACATTTCTTGATTCTTGAGTTTTGACATATCAATATTTATATAAGAGAAAATGTTTCCATCCCAAAGATTCAAATGATACTCTGAACTTTCGTTAATTTCCTAATTGAAATAAACTAATTATGATTTTTCCATATTCAGTAATGCATCTTTCAAAATTTGGTTGTAAGCTTTATTTGTTGCTTCAAAAAATGAATGGAAATTAAAATGCATCTAAAATTTTTTCCCCAAACAACTAATATTCAATTTTATTAATTCTCTTAGTTGTAATTGAGTACTCAAAATCATATGCTTATATTTTTTCTTCTAATTCAAAATGCATCAGAAAAGTAAAATAAAAATTTAAAATGGAGACTCAGATATATGAGGTATCAGAAGAAGAAAACATGAGTTATATTATGTTAAATTCTTATATATATAACTTCAATTCAAGTAGCATGTTAAATAGTTAGATTAGTAAATAAAAACAATAATTTACAACTTTTAGTCATATGCATAAAGCACAGTGATTTAGACTATTATTTCACCTATTTAATTTATGAAATTTTATACCAATCCCACTTTTCAGAATTTTGACATTAGATTGATCAAAAAATTTTAGACGATGATGAAATAGCTCATGAATTGGAAAAGATAGGGTTAGGAGGTAGAAAAAAGGCAATCGGTAGGACAGACGAAGTATGTCGAGAAAGGGAATAGATAGGATTACAAAGGTAGGAAGGAGATAAAATTATTGAATGGATTTGCGTGACAAGAGAAAGAAAAAAGTTTTCAAGGACGAAAAAGGTAGAATTATTGGATAAGTGGAAGATAGCAAAGGAAAGAGGATAGTATCATGAAGGGAGAATGGAAGTGGGTCCTTCTACTTATAATTTGATAAAATATATTATATATCTATCTATTGTATGAATTGAATAACGTGATATTTTGTTGTTAAAAAATAATGAATCATAATTATCAATTCAATATGGTAAAATGGTTATTTCTTGTGTTAGTTTTCTTAGTATTTTTCACATGTTGTATGTTGTTTATCAAGAAACAATAGTAGTTAGTTTCAATTTTATGTAGTATCAAGTATGGAGAAAAGAATTCAAAAAAATAAAACATTTTTAATTAAAAATTCAAAAAATAATTAGTTAAATCATTATTAGTGTTATACATATAAAAAATATAAAATAAAGTATAGAAATTATAATAGTAGTGAAGCCACACGTGTGCACCCATGGGACAATGAGAATGGGTTGGGACAGGGGCAAGAACAAGGGTGGAGAAATGCAGATAGATGGGAGTAGGGATACAGTTAGAAGGTTAAGGGAGTATGGCAAAAGGAGTGAAGAAAGTAATAAGAAAGGTACAGTTACAACATAAGAAAAACCACGAACAAGAAAATAAGAAGGGTGGTAATGATGTATTTGTTTAGCATATATTTTTAACTTTTTCTTATATATTTTGTTATCTTATTTGGATGTTTTTCTATTTATTTTTAATTTTTTTAAATGTAGATATTTTAACATGTTATCTAATACCATAGTTGTAATTTAAAATTTTCTGGTATTCATAGAATCATAAGCAATTTAAGAATATACTAAGTTTTTAGAGTACAATATGACAAAAAAAAAGGAATTTTTTTTAGGATGGGGTAAATTTTATAGGCAAGTCCAAAAATATATGATAATTAAACATAATTTTTAGGCAATTTCAAAGTTTTTCTAAGTTGATGCGTATGTCATTACATATATTCCATGAGTGGAAATTTTTTATCCCTTACTTTTATCTAAAATAATATAGTTTTATAAAGATTGGCAATAAAACTGTTATCATTTTTAACTTTTAGTCTTTTGTTTTCAAATATATTTTTCAACAACAATAATTTTACTATTTTGATTTAAAATCTATGCACGGGTCAGAATTTGAGTACAAAAGTATTACAATAGTAGTTTTCTTCTGGACTTGCCATTATAGTGATATTAATTTTTTCTTATTGATTGGTAATTTAATTTCCTTTTTTATATCAAGCGCGTTAAATTCTACATTGCTTTACATGGAAAAAAGGAAAGAGACAGCCATATTTAGTCCTTCATCATCCTCAAATAATTCAATGTTGAACTTTAGTGCCTGAACATGTCAAAATTCGAAGATGATAAGCATCATAATATGTAAAATACATAATCCTTCATCACAAATATGAATATAACAACTAATTAAAAGTCTATGCATGAAAAGTTTCTGAAAACTTAGTGCCAATGAAAGAATAAGTGATTCAAGAGATCATGACCAACTCGTTGATTAGATGTGAATTGCTCAAATCAAGACTCGAATTAAGCAAATAGAAAAAGTATCAAATCTTGCCTAATCAAATGAAACAAGATGGTATTGTCTACTATCATGACTACAAAGAAGGAAACAAATTCAGGCAGGTGTGTTGCACCATTTTGTGCCAAAAATAAGATGATGGGAGAAATGTCTGATTAATTATCAATCTAACCATAGCATTTCTGGTCTAAATCAACCAACATATTTAAGAATAAAACTTGACAGACATAGGACTGAAAATATTTGGAGCTGAAATGGACAGGCAAATATTAGAACAGCAATTTTAGTGCCTATTTTGTTCACACCATATTAATCTTACACATTCACATAACTTCCAATTGTATGATTCCAACCTAATTCCCCCAGAAAATTGGATATTGATGGTGATAATAGAGCATCTTTTCTATCAATTATGAAATAATTTTTATTTACAACATGATTGTAGTCATATGCATCCTACAACCAAGAGTTAGAAGGGGAATCATGTGGAGAGCAAAAATAAATCTTCCAAAAGTGCTAACAGCTTTGATTAATGATTAAAATTGGAGTGAATTTCATAGATTTGCTTTGTCTCTTTGTTGTAATTAGAAAACGCTCTTTTATGTCTTTTTTCCTCTCAAGTCTTTTTTTTTCAGTCTGCCTCCCTCAACTTTTATGCATAGCTTTACTGCATTTTCAATTTATGTGGTAACGACTGAATTTAACTAGCTAAAAATATCAATTGCTTAGCATAAATATAAGCAACATAGAAGAATATTTAGAAAATGTTTAAAATAATACTATAGTACCTTTGATGTTGTGATGTATGTGAGATAACAAATAATTAAAAAGATAAAAAGATTATCGAAAAATGCATTTTTACTGCAACAAATTTTTTCCAAAATAATCAATTATCCAATAAAATATAATACATTGTTATTGCAAAATTGATGATCTAGCTAGTAAACTTTTCTTTTATGTTTTTTTATCTTTAATAAGTCTTGTATATTTTAAATTGAAAATTAGACCATTTTTGAAATCAAATTTGGGTAAAATTTTCTTCAGTGTTAATGATGTTATTAGTTTAATTAAACGTGCGAGGTGAAGAATCAGCATTAAGTGAAATAATGATATTGCAAAGATCTCACCTTTAATTGTGTCTAGAAACGAAGCATCATTCAAGGGCTAATGGTGGTTTCTTCATCTACCTTCTAATTGAGAAGATCCTTATCTACAAATCTACCAAACACTATCTTTTTCAAGTGCAGCAAATTATTGTCTGTGGGAAAAGAGAATTGAATGTTGCAGTACTAGCAAGTCACTAATAGTGGTATCTTGATACACATAAATGGTGTCAAATATTGTTTTGTGAAAGGCAAACTGCCCACATTTTTTGTACTTTTTATTCATGCATGAAATCAACATCCAACTTGGAATATTATCACCAAAATTTCCCCAACCAGTTCAATAGGTTATTTTCAATTGTAAACATAATTCTCAATGAAATATATATATAGACTCTCAATTTTGCAGAGTGCGTTATTGAGCTTGTTTAACTAACATTTAAACTAATGTTCATGATTTATCATCATTGTCCTTCACCAAAATATGTAGTTTATTAGTGGAAGAGTATCATAATCAAAGTTTTACCCTGGATTTTGATGAGTGGCCCAAAAAGCCAACAAAAAAAAAATAATCTAATGAGTGATGACTCAGTGAATTAACTATCAAGTGGTTACTTTGCCTTTCTATGGTTGGCCTTTTTGAAGAGAACAAAATAGGATTTAATTATAGGCAATGAGCCAGACAGATCATGTGATTGCATACGGCTGAGTACGGCCGGGTATCTTTTGTCCTTGCAAGAATACAGAATATACCTGGCGGAGGGATCCAGGCCTGTGCGTTTTCACCGGACAACAACGTAGAGTTTATTTTATATATATTCACAGTGTATGTATTATTGTAATTGAATATAAGATATATATGTAAAATTTAAATTTTAAATTTAAATTCAAATTAATTGTTGTACATTCAATGATTATAGTGTATATACTGTTAATATATAGAAAATTAATCCTATAGTATGTGCTAATATAATTGATGTAAACACCAAAATTGTAATTGAAGAGATTAGATAATAATGTGTGGAAGACACAATATTTCATATAGTTGATAATATAATATTTTTGTGTTGATGTTTTAATTTGTATCTGTCATATTAGTTCATACATTCTGTGGTACAATTGTCACTAGTAATTATAGAGAAACTCAATTACCCAAGCAAAAAAATTAGAAAATAAATTATAAATTTTCAAATATTTTCAATTTATCAAGCTTGCGACCTAGTTTTTCTAGATTTTCCTTTTACTCTCACATTACACCTCCAATTAGGCTACTAAGGAACTGAATCTTTTGCCATTATTGTTGTCCCAAGAGTAATGGATACTCATTAGTATATCCCTATTTGTTGCATTAGAAATTAGATTCAAAAACTTTAAAACCACATATTATGTTATGCTAATCCTTACCTATAAAATTGGTGAATCTTTAAAAATTGGTATTTAATTGTCTCATTAATAAATACTTAAATGACACACACACATATACAAAGTCAATTTTTTACCTTGTCCAATAATTGCATTTGGACTCAAAATTGAGAAAGAACAATATTTTAATTTAATCAGATTCATTTATAATATGTCACATGTAGTTCCAAAATTTTTATTTAATTTTAGATTATTCCAAATATTTTAGATAATACTCAATTAATAATACTATTATATTGATTATACATGAGTTGCATTATTTATTGCTTATGTGAATTGCAAACATCAAAATTACTAGTAAGATTATTTTTACGATTTATGTAGGATCTATCGATCCCACGATCCGATATCCAAGGTAGAATCCCGATTTTAAAAACCTTGCTCATTAGTATATCTAAAGTATACCTAACATACTATGTTAATGCATACTGTCATGATTAATCTATCTCTTGCATTTAGATACTTTCTCAAATTAACTATACTTTTTTTTTAAAAAAAAAATTAACGCCTGGAATCTCTCTTAACAAGTGCCCATTCACGTAATACCACTTAAATAAGAAAAATCACAACAAACATAAAGCTAAAACCAATAAGGTTACTACCATTTCCGTCTGTACATAATAATCATAACAAGCTTAAACCATATGTTGTTGCTCTAACAGTTATTGCAGCCGAATTATAGGATCCTAGCTCTGTCATTACTTGTGTCTATGTTACACAATAATTATCATAAACTTGATTGTTATTAGCCACAAAATGTTAATATCAAACTGGTTCAATTGCCCATGATTAAATATGTATGTATAAAATATAAATCAAGCACACAAAAGTATTGCTCTCACTAGTGGTTTTCTTAGGGACTTGCCAGTATCGTGGTACATTAGCTCACTTACATTTCGAACCAGTCTTGCCTCTTTTTTTGTGAGTTGTGTACTATTTTGATGCTCCTTTTTTGTTACTGATTCTAATTTAATTTCCCTTTTTTATATCTAGCACATTAAATTCTACGTTGCTTTACTGAACAAAAAAATTGATAGTCATACTTAGGGCTTGTTCTCGCTTGATTATTTTAATTGATTATATATTCTAATTTTGGATAATCAGTTTCTGTAATGTTCTCGATTGCTTTTATGTTCTGGTTATAGGTTCTTTTAATGACCAAAGAAACGTTAAAATCCATAATCACCTAAAAAGTAACTTTGGTTGATTCTGATTATTCTACAATCCGATTATGCAAAATCTAAAACAACCAGGAACAGAGCCTTAGTCACTCATCATCCTCAAATAATTCAATCTTGAACTTCAGTGCCGGAATATGTCGTCATCATACATGATAAGATTAATTAAGGCGTGCGGACATAATTTAAACCCAAACCATTATCATTATCTGTTTGGCATGGCTTAGTGTAGTCTAATCAGAAAAAGCTAGGAATCCAAAGATCTAAGCTTTATGTACAGTACCATCAATATGGGTCTAGAGAAAAGTGGGCTCACACAGTTTTAAAGATTTTCTGTTCCATATATGAGTAAGAGGTAAGAACATTACAAATAAATGATTCACATCCATGTGCATTTCTTTTGATTCCTTTTTTCTTTTTCCTGTTAGGAATTTCTTTGATTCTATTGGTAGGGACAATGTATCAAAATTTTGGGATCAAGCCGTCCGCATCAACTTTGTTGATAACTCAGCTGGATAATTGTGCTCAATTTGATTGTTGCATGACAGAATGACTGTCTTGTTGATTAGCCACTAAGCTAAAACAACTTTAGAAAGATGATAATGTACATTACAATAATGGCTTTCATCCATCAAATATTTTCCATCAACGGTGATGCATGAGTAGATAGGGAATATTATTGTAGCTGTTCAATATAATGCACTAAACTGTTTGATTTTGGTTAGTTGGGAGATCACCTTTCTCAAACACAGTCCATACAAATTATTAACATTGTTAAATTGAGGTTAGAAGAAGCCGAAATTCGGCATGAATATAATGTGTTTTGAGGCTAATGTAGACAGACTAAACATGTGGTTTTTTTCTTACTGGATATCATTTCCTTCTACTAAAATATGATTATGACAAGAATGTAAAACCAAACTATGGCATAACCACCACCTTGGTGCAATTAGAACTACTTAATTAGTTGTAATAATTGAAGTCCTAATTGTTCTTGTAGTCATGATATACATTATATTCTATATACTATTGTACTGAAATGAAAGCTATCATCCTATTTGTTTCATCTGTGGAGTCAGATCAGAATTGCTTTCTTGGAGGGCTGGACCTCAACAAAGATATCAAATCTCCAACTAGGCGTTTTGATTGTATCAAGATTCTCTCTTTTCAACCTTCTACTTTTGATTGTGTCAAAAGAGTATTCTTCTCTAAATGGACCAATTATTTGAAACTTTTGTAACCAGAAAGGGTATACATGGCCCATAAGAATTGGCCAAAAAAAAAAAAATAATAATAATAATAAAATGACAACTCTTCTTGGAATGTTGTTTGATATTAACTGGGGTTAACACGATTCTTAACTACCTAATCTGATACAGTTTTTTCATTTTTTCCTTTTTTAAATTCTGATTAAAGGAACTCCAACCAAAGGAAGACTCCAACCAAGGAAAATGGGAAGAAGGGAGATAAAAGGTGGTTGATTATTACTACTGCTTATTGAGAAGGTGTACTGTTTGGACCGGGCAACAAAGAATTAAACAACAGTCGGCCCAGAAATTATTTATTTCAAGGCCCATTTCCAAAAATGTCCTACCTCCCAAAGGACCAAAACTATACTATGTTTTTTTTTTTTTTCCATTACGTATGTTTATGTTTATTACATGTTGTCCTCCTCCTGTTTTAATATTTTGAGTCTTTTACTATGTTTGATGCTCGTACTTGTGAATTAACAAAGTTTCCAAAAAGAGTATCAAAGAAAAGGAAAAAAGAATCATCATCTGAGTGCACAAGTCATTCACCAAAATAAAAGCTGTACGGACTGCAGATTTATGAATTGGTAAAGACAATAGAGACTTCTGGCAACCTAATAAACAACCAAGCACTCATATTTCAACAGTTACTACACAAAAAACAACTGCAGATATTTAGTGGTAGATATGGAACAACAGAACAACCTGTACACTATCAAAATTCTACTTTTCAAGAGAGTTTGTTGTCAAACTGCTACATTGCCTTTCACATTTGCACATCCCGTTAGCAGATAGATCTTACAACAACAGTATATGGGACTATAGTTGCTCTGAGGCTATAAAATCACAGATAAAAAGCACTATGTCTATACGAAGTATACACTAAATATTTGCACAATCTAGTCAAAATTTCCGGTGAAGCAGATGACAAGAGAATCTAGAAGCTCAATTCCTTGTATCAACATATTTGTGCAGGCCAAATTAATGAATCTCTACCACCTTGCCAGATTTTTTCATTCCATCGAAGCAAAAACTCTAGCCAAAAAGCAAAGATTTAAACAAAATTTCAGGTTTCTTCATACAGACCAACAGCAAGAGAAAAGACATTCAGAAAACATTGAATTACCAGAACATGTACATAGAGATGATAAATAAGTGCATGGGCGAGAGAGAGAGAGAGAGAGAGCAGCCATGACACTGGAAAGGTTTTGTTTGGCACACAAGGATAGATAAATTTTCTTCCTAAATAAAGACTTAAAAGTATTTTTCCCTTGTCAGACAGAAGGTGAAGACTGAATTCTCTTTTGAGATGAACAAATATTTAAAGCACATTCCAGGGCCAGGAGTCCGGAATATGATAAATCACATCCCGACATACTTTGTAATGCTAACAAGCTAATGTGAGCTCTTAGTACATAATGCCCTTCACTGTCTCATATCTTGTGCGTACACTTGTTAGTCTGCACATGCTTTTCATGAAAAACTATCAGACATTAGGGCTATAAAACAAATAACACCAGCATTAATTGGTACACAGAGCTCAGTTTAGATCACACTAAATGCTCAAGACTATGTGTCTTGACAGAATCACTATGTCAGGCTGTTCAGTTTGAATGTCATCCTTTCCTTTACATTGTAAGTCAATGACAAGAAAAGTAGAAGTTTCAGTCCAACATGAGAAACTTAAAAACATGTCATGAATGATCAATTACTTTCTGCACCTAAATGCTTAAATGTGGATGAGTTCATATTCGACAATTGAATTTTGCCTTCAAGTGGATAGAGGCAATATTAACTCAAATATTTTCATGCAAGATGATATTCAGTCTTAAGGTGCTCCCTTCAAATAAAGTTTGAGCCTATTCTCCCAACCTTGACCATAGCACAAGCCTTAGAATTCAGAGTTCTGCTTGCTAATTAGTCTGTAAATCATCAACTTGCTAAAGGCAATGTGCACAATTCAGAGTTCTGCTTGCACTTTAGTCTACAGTCATCAACTTGCAATACAAGTTGGAATTCAGCCTTAAGGTGTTCCCTTCAAATAAAGTTTGAGCCTATTCTCCCAACCTTGAGCATATAGCATGAGCCTTAGAATTCAGAGTTCTGCTCGCCCTTTGATCTATGATTCATCAAGTGGCTAAACTATAGACCAGAAGGATATATTGAATTCAAACCAATAGAGTCTATGCTGTTAATTTTAACTTGTGACCAAAAGCACAACATTACATGTGTTGTCTCTCAAAAAGTCCACCACAGATGCAAGAACAATTGAACTATCAGCAGTGAAAAACTCTTTGTGGCTACATCACAGTCAAACTCAAAACTAAATTGATTAAAAGAAACAGAGTAGGAAAACATAAACTCCAGTCCAACAATAGCATGACCAAAAAAAATAAAAAAAATCTCATGAGATCAAATCCACTCACTAATACAGATACCTACCACAAACACATGGGAGAGTGAGTGAGAAAAGAGTAGAAAGAGATTAAGAATTTTCAGTACCTTACTCAGCAGCCATCGCAGTCTATTTGACTTATGGTATATCTGCATAAATGACAATTCAGTTCAAAACTTATACAAATCCTGAAACAACACAGTACAGATTTTGTCTATAGCTTTTAAAAGGTCAATTATAAGCACCAGTTTATCGTGAATATTGTATACATACCACTACGAAAAGAGTCGTCCAAATAGAATGCCACTAAAGACAATCGCACCAAACCACTTATTGGATACAAATCTAGAGACAGAGAAGAGACGAACAATAAGTCATTAAGTCATTAGATTGCATAGGCTGAAAAAGAAAAGAACAAAAGAAAAAAACTCAAATATAAACTGCCACATGTATAAAACATCTTAGATAAATCAATTGACTAAGTAAAACTATGAAAATAAAATTGGTATATGACCTGAAATCACATTTACTCAAATATTGAAGGAAGCAATTATCTTCTATTCCAAGAGGATATCAATGAATTTAGAAAATAAGAAGCAGCAATTAAATAGTCAAACTTATAATTTAACAAACTAGATAACAAAACACTACGGGTAACACGCACTTCTTATTGCAATCTGCACGACATGACAAATCAACTGCCCATATCTGCCAAGCTAAATGACTGGATGCAGCAGCTAAAAATGCATAGTATGGCCATCCTGCTCCAAGAACGATAAAAGAGAAAATGAGGCTGGGGACAAAACAACTTATAAATCGATATAGGAAGAAAGCAGGTGGGGAAGAGATGACATGACATGTTATTGCCACTACAAGCCAACTGCAGAGTATGACTAAAAGATGAATTTCTACCAATTTCAGCATTCAGTCCACTAAGGGCAAGACTTCCAGCGCAAGCAAGTCCAAATCCAGTAAGCCACTCTTTTGTTGAATCCCCAAACCTCAAGGCAGTCGATTTGACACCAACTTTAAGATCATCATCCTTATCCTGGAGAAACCGTACTTAAATCATTACCATAGTATCAGGCAGCAACAAAAGCTATCCCTATATCATATCTAAAACCAACGAGACATAAAAAATATATACAAGGATAAAATATGAACACTCCACCAGGCAACAAGTGTAACAACTGGACCTCATGAAATATGTCTAAGTACCTGATGTGCATAAATTGTATCATACACAAGTGTCCAAAACACGCCAGATGCATAAAGCGGCAGCACAACTGCAGGATCAAGGCTCCCTCGGATAGCAGCCCAACCAAGTAATGCTCCCCAGTTAAATGTTAAACCAAGATATGCCTGAGGCTGCAAAAGTAGAGACATAATATCAGATGTTGTTAATAATTTTTCTCACAAGTTCATTGCAGTACACACACACGCACACATGCACAGAGAGAGGGGGGGGGGAGCGCACCATCCTGAAAAGAAAGAAAAGAGACTCAGATGCATACCCAAAATGTCAGCCTTTTCATAAGGGGATATGAGAAGACCAATAACAAGGATGAAGCTCCTAAAATCTGGCTGCAAAAACAAGATACTCAACAGATGAAGAAACAACTTTGTGAAGTCATGCATGATGAACACACAGTACTAAGCAACTGACATGAATTCAAACTAGAATTAAGAAAATCAAAGAAAAAAAAAAAACTGCTGATATTAAAAAAGTTGTTATTAACTTAAATGCAAGGAACAACCCCTCCCATTGTATAGGATTATTAATAGCCCTTCAGAGCATAAAAAAAAAGGATGAATGATATGAAATTCCGTTGGTTTCTAATACCATCTTGTTTTCAACAGGGGACTAATTCATGAGCCAAAGGTCCCCACCAAAGAGCAAAGCCAATCCTTGTCTGTGGACTAGGTATGCAATTTGAACTTCATCCCATTCTTCAGCCATGTAGCTCAAAGAAATATATAGTCACTAACACAAACTTTATCGCTCTTGAAAGCATCCTTCATTCACCAGTTACAGCATAAACTATCCTCTTGAACCGTTTCAAACAGAAATATATATTGTTGAATAATGAGGCAGGTTCAATTTTACTTCTCCTCCTTCGCCTCCCCTCCCAAGTCTCACAGTCTATGACTTGCAAAAGTTTGTAATTGGCTGAAATTAATTAAGTACCTTTCACAAGTAAAGTATACAACCTGAAATAATTGAGTTGAAGAAGAATCCCAAGTCCTAATAGCAGTTGAAAACCAAGAAAGCAAAGCCCTTGAAATGGTGTTAATGCACCACTAGCAACTGGTCTCAACCTTGTCCGCTCTACCTGCACTATAACATGCAGGAAAATAAGGAACCAAGTTCACCTGATGAAGGGGATCATACAGCAAACAATGATAATAGATGACAGAGATGATCAAAGAGCCTCACCTTCCAAGAAAAAGAGATTGTTTAGCTATTGATCCTCCACTATCATAGTAACAAATAATAATGACACTAACTATGCATCACATAGCGTTTGGAAGAAACTAAAAGATGAGGATCAAAAGGCACGCAATAAAACCCAATAAACTGAATTTGTAAGGAGAAAAAACAACGGTGGAAGGAAACCCTTAATCCCAAATCATCAGCCTAACAATGCCAAGTACATCCTGAGCTACACATATTCCACTCTAAAGTTTTATCAAGCCCTTATTCAATAACCAAATGAGCAATGGAAGCTTAATGAAAACTACTCAAATTTCTTGAAACCAAAACTATCAACTAATTTTGGACACACAAGTTGCTAATCTTCTACTCAAATGCCAGTGTCGTACTAGAGTCACATCGAACAACTTCTTAGATATTCACCACATAAACTGCACTACAAAGTCTTTCTGAGAAATGAGAGTTTAGCAACGAATCACTAGACTAAGTTAACGAAAAAAAAAAAAGAAGAAGAAGAAGCAAAACTAACATCGACTAGTTCTTTATATATTCAACCAATGTAATAAAAAAAAGAAGAAGAAGAAGAAGGAAAAACTAAGAAATTGCTACAGAAAATTGCTTAAAAATTATTGAGCTTCTTGCAGATTAATAGTCATCACCTTGGTATCGATATCCCGGTCGAGGAGATCATTAATAGTACAGCCGGCGCCACGTAATAGTAAAGCTCCGCAACCAAAAAGGGCCATCATTTTCACATCAGGAAGGCTTCCGGCTTTCGCCGCCATTGTAATCGACCACATACAAGGCCAAGCTAACAGCCATGTCCCTATCGGCTTATCCAGCCGTGCAAGGCGTGCGTACGGCCCGATTTTCTTGGGCAAATACAAATCAATCCATGTTAATGCTTCCAGCCCATTACTCTTACCACTATTCTTGTCATCATTCTCGTTCTTAGGGCTTTCTAAGGTTGAATAATGAAGTAATTGAGCTAAGGTTTGGTTTCCGGGATGAAAACCAATGTAATTGAAGTGTTTGTACCTGGAATTTGTGAGATCAAATGGGGTTAAACGGTTAGGGATATGAGGGAATTGAAGGGTGCTGCGAAAAGGGTTTGGCGGCGGCGGAGTGGTGGGAGAGAGAGACAGCGGCGGCGGCGAGGCGACCGTGGCGGTGGAGGCTGCCATATACTCGAGAGAAGTGGCGATACAAGGCCATCAGTCTGAGAAAGAGGAGGAAACATTGGAGGGTCTCGCTTGGTTGTTGGTTTTTGAATGTTTATTTACACTTAAACCCCGCAATTATGTGTGAAGTTGCACTTTTGGCCTGAAATTTTTTGTTATCCACACTTAGGAAGCTAATTAAATTTGGGGTATAGGGTTGAAAGTGTTTTTATGATTCATGGCCATAGTTTCTATTGTTTGCTAAATCATTATTTGAATTATTAAATTAGAATGCAAATAGTGAAATATCGATTCAATGATTTCCGACTTACCAGACTATAGAGTTTATTAAAATGTTAATGCCAAAAAGTTGTTCAATACAATTTGATACATGAGTTAAAGTGCATTTAATAAAACTAAAATCTAAAATTTGAATCTGAATCCATTAAGTTACTAAAATGTTGAATGCTGAATCTGATACATTTGGGTGTACATCATATTAAGTCATAAGTGAATAGTTTATCACTTTTTTTTATAGTAAATTTTAATTAAAAAATTCAATGTCATTTAATTAATTCACATATTTTATTTTGTTATCAAATGCATTTGAACATGTTAATATTTGAATTCATTAAGTTTAAAGTGTTGAATTGGATCATCAAACAGGGCTTAATAAAGGGTTTTAGAGAGAGAAATTCTCAAATTATCTAATATTTTTTAGAATGAATACGAAATGAATGAATAAATAGGCATTGGTCTACAATGCAAATAATTTTAGGTCTAATATTTGCCCTCCTCATTCTTGTCTAATCTAGAACAGAGTAGTTGTGCTAATATCTCCTCTAGTGGAACTGTGGTATCAAGTTTCTTGACAGACTTATTATTTTTGTTACATTACTGTATTTTATCAAAAGATAATCTCTTTAATTTGCATAAACTCAACCGTCCTTATGAGACTACTGTGCAAATTTTAATCATCTCTAGATCTCCCTTGAGCTATAGTTAACTTCATTTTTTCTTTGCCTGCAAAGTCAAATAGGTAGACATTGTCACCTCTGTCGTGCAAGAAAAAAAAAAGGGATTAAACCTAGTTAAAAGGCCAACCAAAATAAAATACTTGAAAGAAAGGAAGTATGGATGAAATAATTGGAAATTGGATGCAGGAAAGGTAAAAAGCAAGTACCATATTTGATAGTTGTAAAGTACCTCTACGACAAGAGTTTCCCAAGTAAGATTGCACTGAAGACAATCGCACCAAACCATGCATTCGATACAAATCTATAAAGTGTCAATAATAAAAGAAGCTCTAGTTAATGCCTTAATGGATCACATAACAAATTTTATGCAGTAGAAAAATATTTTGCCAGGCATGGAATATTTGATGGAGTCGGTCTAACTTTGCATCTAAAAATGGGTAGGGTTCCCTTTGGGTGGAAGCTATAAAACATATGCTAAAAGTAGTTTAGACAACGGATTGCAACTGTTCAAATGACTTTAAAATTTCATTAATTTTCATTTCCACAAAGTTAATGTCTTTTTTTTTTTCACATATGGTGAAAAGGAAATAAAAAGTTACCCAATAAATACATAAGCCACAGTCAAATTGGAGTAAAAGAATACATTGGTCAGATTGGAATAAAAGAGTTCATTGGTCAGATATGACAGCATGATACAAGGGAAATAATAATTGTAAAAATACACTCGTACATAACCTGTGCACCAATATGTAGTAATAATAAAATAAATAGTAACTTTGAAAATGCAAAAGTAATTGGCTTTCGGGACAATAGGGAAGGAAGCATACTCAACTACAACGATGAAAAAGTAATTTTGTCTCTTTCTTTTTCCTTTTTTTAATGTGCTTGGAGATTTCAGTTTTAAAAGAAAAAGTTCCATGCTAAGGGATATTTGTGCAGATGTCCTACTGCAGAAATGATCTTGTGGGATTCACCAATGAGGTCATATTCTTTAGCCATTACTATGAATACATTCGTTATAGACATTTAATGCAATTTACTGTATTTGGTCTTCTCCAAAAATGCCAACTCATTCTCCTAATAAGTGAAATTTGCTATGTGGCACAAAAAGTACAATAAATTGAAAAAAATTTGGGGAAGAAAAAGTTCTACATCTAGCCAAAATTTGTGTTGAATGTGTGTAACTAAATTTTAGCTTAAGAATATGAATCTAGTATAATTGCTAAGGGCATCAACTATGTCAAATCAAATTAGTAGTCAATTCAAATTTTTATTTCAGGAGATAAATATACCCACTTTCTGGCGCAATCAGCAGGGTTTGATAAGTCTACATCCAAAATTTGCCAAGCAATTTGACTGAATGCAGCTGCCAGCAATGCATAAAATGGCCATCCTGTTACACTCAGAAATTGGAACTCTTTTAGGGCAAAGAAACCAAAAATTATGGAAAGAAGAAAAAAAAAAAAAAGAAGAACAAAGAGAACCGGAGTAATAGGGATGACCACAGTTCAGGTTTGAATCGGAACCGGACCGACAGTTTATTGAACCTAAACCGGAACCGAAATTGAGAAACCGGAACCTAAACCAGACACCGTGACTAAAGGTTTAGATTCAGATTCACGAAAAATTTGAACCGGAAATCAAACCGGTGGTTTAAAACCCGTTCAAACCGTCTAAAATACATTTATATTCTGAGTTATTGGGCTTTTTTGATTCAATTTAGAATTCAATTTCAATAACCAGCACCCAATATCAAACAGTCTCAGTTTTAGTTCAACAGCCTATTATCCAAATTCATTAATAAACCCAGATACAATAAATAATTCAGGTCTAAATATAATTTAATCAGAGTGTTAAAGTTAAACTAATCAAAATATTAAACTAGCATTTGATGACACTTTGAGTTTGAATAGTCACTATGACAAATTCTCAAAAAATTAAGTTGAGATATTTAAATCATTCAATATAAAAGTATTAAACTAATCAAAGTATTAAACTAGATTATGTATCTTTTTATTTTATTTAAAGCATTCAATATAAGTTGAGGTATTTTTTCATAAAATTTGTATTCTTTTTTTTTTCCTTACCACATGATAGTACAATCAAATTCATAATTTTTTCAACATTAGTTGTTACATTTACTTAAAATTGATTTTATAATACAAGTATTTATATGTAATTAGAAGAACCGAAACCAAAATCAGAAAAAATCAAAACCGTAATTGAACCGGAACTGGAGGTTTAAGAACTGTAACCGTAACTGTCCCTGTAAGGGCCGGTTCAGGTTCCACCTTCAATAGAACTGGAACCATCGGTTCACGGAGTAATTCAATCTTATATTACAGTTGGAATACCATCTCTCTTATAAAAGAGTGAAAAAATAAAAATAAAAATAAAAATAAAAAGGAATACCATCTCTTGTTTAAATAAGAAGGTTGCAAGTTGTATCTTACGGAGAAGAATTGGAATTCTTAGGGTGAAAAATTGATATTGAAAGCAATAAGAGACATATATGAACAAAAAAATTCATGTGCAAAACCATTTGTGTTTGGATATCACTTTTTTCTCGACTATTATTTTATTTGTATCATAAACACAATTTTCAATTACCAATTTTATCTTTTCAACAACCTTTTTATCTCATATACATCATATCACAAAAAATGCTACAGTAATTATTCGAAATAATATTTCAAATAATCTCTTATCCAAATTATATATCTAAAAAGGTCTTATAATGTTTTATTACTTAAAAGTATTGTTTTTCGAAAAAGTACTTTAGAACTACCCCATCTTTTGTTATTTTGTGTAAATGGCTTTCAGTGACAGATTTATGCAAGCAAAACTCAAATTACAATGACATCTACTCACTCTTACAAGAAAACGAGAAAATTGTAGAAGTATTTCAAACACATGCAAGTTCAGGTGTTGAATGTTGGTGAATGTATTAAAGGAAATATAATTAATTGATACAATTTATGCTTTTTTTCCCTAGATGTTTACATGCAATATTTTCTAAGGTTGATTTTGTTATGTAAGAATCGTAGTTGAATTAGATTTATAATATCTTTGAATTTTTTTTCCTTTTTATTAACCTACTAATACATAATGTTAAATTTACAATTTTCATTTGTATATTCTAGAAATATCAATTATTGCCTATTAAATACCAAGACCTATTAAGTTCCGTATCTCTGTCTTCTATTTCAAACCCATTCCGATCTAGGTCTAAAAAAAAAATTAAATTAGTTCAAATGTATAATAGATTCATCTAAGTACCTAAATCTTACACATTGACATGCATAAATGCTACTTTGTATAGATTTATCCAATAGAATCTCATTAGATAAGATATTAGACATGCCCGTATCGAACATTTTTCCCAATTATGTATTATAACAATAGTTATACATTTAATTTAAACATAAAGGGAATGAATAATTATGAAAAGTTGTTAAGAAAAGACGAATAAATAGAAATACATACCAATATTAGCATTAAATCCGGCTAAAGCAAGACTAGCAATGGATGCCGCTGCAAAACCACTAATCCATATTTTTGTAGAATCACCCAATAGCAAAGCCGTAGACTTGACTCCCGCTTTCACATCGTCTCTCTTGTCCTGCAGCCATATTGGTCGAATCTTTGTCATTGATATTGGAGTTAATGACTTCAAGGATATTTAAGATAATTAAAAGAATATCGAAATAAATTATATGGAGAGTCTCCAATAATTTTATTTAACCAACCAAAAAAGAAAAGGTGTCTAGTCATTAATGTGATTTATTTTCGTAATTTGTAAATTGATAAAATATCAATTCAATTGATGAAATTTTGTACCTGATGGGCATATATTGTGTCATACACTAGAGTCCAGAAGAAGCAAGCAACGAGAACTGGGAAGACGATAGCAGGATCAAGACTTCCTTTAACAGCAGTCCATGAGCACAAGGCTCCCCAGTTGGCAGCCAGACCAAGATATGCTTGAGGCTGCATTAACGCACATTTGGACTTTACACCCAACAAATTTTGATATGAAAATAACAATTCATCTGGAAATTAGAGGTTGGATTTCATGGGAATAATATATTGTAAAGTAAGAATATAAGCACATCTCCTACAAAGAAGAAGTACAACTGAGCAGTGATCTAATCTGAAATTTTAATTTATAATATCAAAAAATGCTGTGATATCTTTTTATTTTCTTTTGTTCTTAATGCAGTGATACCATTTTATTACTTAATCTTAGTTAATTTAATGATAAGTAGGTTCTACGACATACCTCAAATACGGTTAAGATCATTTAATCTCACTTCATGGGTACCAATAGGATTACTTTGCACACCCTCAGGCTCAGGGTGAGAGTATATTTAACTTTACCTTTGTGGCACTTTGACCAACTTGATAGATGAATTTTATTTCTTGTAAAGAAAAAACAAAAAGAGGAAGATTTCCACTTGAATGATATGCCGATTCTAAGAAGCATATTAATGTATAATCATTTATTTTTCAGAAAGAATACATTAATTAAGAATCACTATTTAGTTACACAATTATATTGCAAGGATTAAGTAGGTGAAAATGGTGTAGTCAAGCGAGTCTTAGCTACTATATTTTGTCATGAAGAGAAATTTGGTCTCCAAATCTTCACAACTCCAGAATTTTAAGGATGCAAAGTCTTTTTAGTGTTTTTTTCCCCCTATAATCCGGTGCTACTTTAATTATACAAAGCCTATACGAGACTTGTAGCTAAAATAGTTTTAAATTAGGAAAGACGAAATTCTTACTATATACTTGCACAATTCTAACTAAACGTCTCCAATTGTTTTAAAGGTTTAAATAACTTCAAAATAGACTCAATAACATCTTAGCTATCATAGTAGGACTAAAATGTATGAAAATAACAGAGCACATGACTACGTGGCCTAAACTAATTATTTAGTCCATAAAGTAGCAAACAGTTAATGTATAAAATGTTCATGCACTTTAAGAAAATTAAAGGTTTTTTGGACATACTAAAGAGGAGGAAGCAAATAATATTAGATTTCAAACATGAGAAGTTTAGAGGTCATATATCATAGATATGATACCCAATATGTTATTCTCTTCATGAGCGGGTAAGTAAAGACTAACGGCAAGCATGAAATCCATAGTAGCCGACTGCATATAAACAAATGAGAGAAATTAGATACTGAAAATGCCTCGAGAACATTGAAAGCACAAATTTCAACGAAAAAGTAAAAAACTGACTTCAAAATCGGCACCCCAACTCATGCATGTTTTTCCCCATTAAGTCTTCACAAAATGGATGACGATATAAACATTTTTGGGTGACATGCAATTTTTTCCATTTCTAAAAATACATCATCTTTCATTCTTTTTCAAGTGGGTTGGCTATTAAACAGTTTAAATTCTAACGCGAGTGGGATGTGACAACTAGGAATGGGGCAAATTTAATTGTGACATGTGCAACAGCTGTACATATTACACGATCTAGTATACATTTATGTTATCTTACTATATCTAGGAATTATATATTACCAAATTTTGTAAGAGATAAAATCGTTACATTAATTACACATATCAAATTTTTTAAGAGGTACAATCGCTTATCAATGATCAAACATGTACATGCATGAACTGTTGACAATATGCAAGACCAATATGTAATTGCATCAAGCCACAACTCTACCTGCCCCAAGTCCGTGACTGCTTTAATTCGATAATTAGTCAACCTTAGGTGTCAAGACTTAGGCTGCTATTAATTATAATTCCTGCTGGTAACGCAATTGGACCGCACAGGATCATAATTGCATATTTGTATGGTAAATCACAAATTGGGAAAATCTGGACTCATTTTTTAAGTTTCGAAAGAGATGCAGCATAATAGATCTCATTGTTAATATGAGTCATTTGGGTTTGACATGAAGTTTAAGAAACTTTATAAGATGGTGAAATATTTAAGATCATCTTTTGTTATGGTACAAGCAAGGTGAAATGTTTTTCCCCCTCCTGAGAGGAGACAAACGGAAAAGGAGGAAAGAGAAGACTTCAGAGTCAAGTTAGAAATCTCACAATTAATTGACTAATATTCCTACCAGCTAAACTAGATTTTATGGACTGAATTTTAAAGTTTGAAAAAGGCTATAATTGATAAGCCTAAGTAGTATAAGAAATCTTTTTGTAAAGGACTAAGTTCAGTGAGAGGGTTAGGAATTTGTGAAGTAGGGGGTTGGGGAGGGGGGAGGAAACTCGAACTTAATAATAAAATAGTTGGTAAGTTTTCAAAAGAGTGGACACTGAATTTTTTCTATAAGGCAAAAGTGAAAGAAGATAGGGAATCAAAATTTAGGGGAAAATTAGGACTTACAAAATTATAAAATCTCATAGGAGTTAAGTAGAATTTTTAAAATTTAGGGAGGCGGAGGCCCCTGCTATATTCCCCTCCAGCCGCCGCGTCCTTGCCTAAATATGGACCATCAAACGTCTTCAAATGTCAAGTTTGGTGTAGAATTGGATGTAGTAAGGAAATATGATTGAAGGAATCAGAATGAATGAAGATGGCACAAACCTTAGTTCGTTCACTTGGAGTAGAACTCCATAGCCGATTAGCACTTGAACGCCAAGGAAACAAAGTGCATGAAATCCTGTTATTGTGCCAGAAGCAAGCGGCCTTCCTTTGCTGCGCGCAACCTGGAGGAGACACTTATTTTTTGTCAGAGATTATTTAACGGTAGCTAGTAGAAACTCGTTAGTACGTCTAATTATATATATATATATATATATAGACACACACACACATACATATACACACATACATGCACATACATGCATACATATATATGTATGTATATGCATATGTATATATATGGATGTGTGTATATATGTATGTGCGTGTGTATCCATTAAATCCATGTTATTTTCATTCAACCGCTACAAGATCAACAATTACATAAGTTTGTGCTTCTATTGTTGACATAAAAACATCTCTTTCCATATCTTTGGATACAAAGGTTTGCCCGTTCTCTGTACATAAACCTTTGTGAAGGTTTCAGGCAGTTTCAATAGTTCTTCTGTGTCCGAGATAATATTCCCGTTTGTACATCACACACACTCTCACACACACACACACACATACATGCATACATACATACATACATATATGTACATATGTATGTATATGTGTGCGTTTGTGTGTCTACATATATATAGACACACACACACACATACATACATATACATATATATATGTATATATATATAGACACACACACACACATATACATACATACATATACATATATATACACACACACACATACATATACATATAAAATATATATATATATATATCTCTACACACACACATATACATATATGTATATGCATATATACATATGCATATATAAAGACATACACAGACTCACATATGCATATACATACATACATACACACACGGAGAGATATGCGTAATATGTTTGTGTGTGTGTGTGTACATATTAACTTTTTGCACCTCTACATTCAGGTATGTTTGCAAATTAACTTTACTTTTATGAAAAATTAACACAAGAAAAGCTCTCTTAATGTATTTCAATTGAGTACCGGTTAGACGAAACCATATTACAAAGTACTGCTGCATTTAGGCAGCTCCTTGATTTATGTAAGCACTAAACATAAACCCTAAACCTCTCAAGTAACTAGCTCACCGAGCTATTTAAAGTGTAAGTTTATGGGCTTTCTGTCAACTCTAGCGGTTGATTGCTCATTTATTTCGTGAAAGCTGGGAGTTTTTCATTTTTAATTCATAAAAGATAAAAGAAAACCACGGAAAAAATATATATAAAAACAAGCCTAAGAATCTTTCTTTCCCCCTGTATTCTACCCGTTCTCTTGGGTTCTCTCATACTTTCTAATTACCCCCAGCCCCAAGCCACCGTGACAGCCACACCTCGGGCCAGCCGCAATGGGGACCAAATTTTTGTGGGCCTATTTGATGGAAAATTATTGAATTTCTTCTTGAAATTGCTTGAGTAGGCTGTAGGGTTGAAAATCACAAATCTTGAATCAAAGAGCTTGTATCAATCAACTTGTATGGTTTCTCACTAACATCTCAATTGGGCAACCAAATTCTATTCGGTCAAAGAAAATAACCTCTCCCCCGGCCCCCTCCCAAAAAAATACAATCCAATTTAAGGTTTTCAAAACCTTCATTGCTTTGCTTTAGCATGCAATGGATAGCTAGAAGGGTCATTTAAGATTGAATGATAAAATTTGTCAAAGAAGGAGCACAGCATAAGGGAGGTATTAAACACAAAGATTAACGAAAACAAGGTTGGAAATATGGGGCATGCAAGAAGAGGTCGCTTGGAACTCAAGACTTTCTATCCTTCCGTGCACTTTCCTTTTTTCCTCAATGTGGGGGGACATTGAAATTAATATAAGCCCACTTTTGTCAACACACCTTATATATTTATGGGCAAGATGAGTTTCGCTTGCGCTTAAATTTTTTGTCCTGCAAAATCATGAATGGGACAAAGTATGTAACAAAGCGATAAAAACTTATTTGTATCACTTAAATGAATTCAATGGGTTATTTGAAATGAAAAATAGTGCGATGACTAAACTTTATGATGAAATAGATTACAAGCGTGTTAAGTAGTTTATACTTAAAAATAAACTTGTTTTTAAGCATATGGAAACGTAATCATCATTAATTGTATTCGACTAGTCATCTATGTGTTGGACGAATTCCAATTTATTTTAGCAATTTTGTGCTCACCCAATCTTTGAACTTATCTCAGTTTAATTCCTTAAATATTACATTTTTAGCAAGAACTAATCCCTTGAGCTTCCAAATGATGCTACCAAATTTAAGCAAGATCTAATCCCTTGAACTCTGGCCATGAACCTCTGGTCCTGATCAAAAAGGGGGACGGGAGGAGAAGGGGGTTCTAGTGAGGGAGGGTGGAGGGAAGGGAGGGAAGGCAAGGAGGAAGGAAGAGAGAGGAGGGGAGGGGGGAAGAGGAAGGAGGAGGAAGGAGAAAGAAAGAAGAAAAAGAGGGAGAGGGAGGAGAGAGGACGGAAGCAATAGGGGCAGTGGTGGATGGTGGCTGTGGGTAGAAGTGGTGTATGGTGGGTGATGGTAGGTGAAAATAGAAAGAGGGTATAAATTTTTTGTTTATTTTTAAGTGTACTTGAAATTGTGTGTGTTTTTGGAGTTATTTTTATGCTCCAAATGCGAAACAACTTTTGAAAAACAACTCCAATCCAAGTAGAGCCATGATCTTTTTGAAATGTGTTTTCCTGAGAATCTCATGTTGCTCCGTCCACTGATCTTGTTAATACCATCCATTGACTTCACTAATCAAATGAAACAAACATAAATCCTCCTTCTTTTTTTTTTTCTGGTATAAGTGAGAGATTTTGAATCTAAAATTTCCTAATTACAATATCTTCTACTTTATCACCCCATCATACATCCTTTATTACCATTGGACTACAAATGAGATGAATGAAAAAAAAAAAAAAACAAAATGAGATGAATGACAACAGTGACACACACACACATATGTATGTATGTATATGTATATATGTTTTTTCTTGTGAGTGTTTGTGTCTCTTTCGATACACGGTTAAAAAAGTTTTAAAAGTGCCAAAATCAAGTTAAAACAAAAAGAGAAGAAAAACAAATGAAATGGACAAACTAATCATCACCTTTGCATCGAAATCCTTATCAAAGTAATCGTTAATGGTGCATCCGATATTTCTCAACAAGAAAGACACCAAGAAAAAGAGTGCCAACATCTTCACATCAGGAAGGCTGCCGGTGTTGGCCGTGAACGCAAGCGACCACATACATGGCCATGCAATAAAAAACGTGCCGATGGGCTTGTGCAAGCGGACGAGGTAGGCGTAAGGCCGAACTTTTTCAGGAAAAGCTGATTCGATCCAGGAAGGAGGAGCAGGTTTTTCTTCCTCATCTTGCTCTAATGAGTTTGATAACGCTGAAAAGTCTGGAGCTTGAGTAGCTGAGTTGTGGCCTCTACCAAGAAATCTCATGACTGAGTTTTGTATGCGGTAAGGGTTGATTTTGCAGTGTGACTCGACTGGTTTCATGGAGCGTTTTGGGAGAGCTATGGAGGGATGAGATTGATGGCTCAAGGAGATGGGCTTAAACCCAAAGAAATTGTGAGAGAGAGACATAAGCTTTTTAGTTTCCTGTTGTTATGATCAAACAAACACATGAAATATATAAATATATAGTTTTGTTCTAGTGTTTGGTTGTTTGCTTGCATATCTCTTCTTTTGAAAACGTTTTTGGTTAAAGCATACACATATTTTTTAATTAATTTTTTTATTTTTAATTATCTTTATATTTCACATGCATTTTATCATAACAAAGTGCTATTAGATTATTAAAAATAAAATTTGAAATAATCTTCTATCCAAATAAATTTAGCTTGATCTATTACTATCGAGTTAGCGGAGTTGGCCACCAAGGAGAACTTTTAAACTCTCTTTGGATGTAGATCATGAAATCAATTTCCCAATTTCCTAAAAAAGTTTTGCGCATATCAATGGTGGTTTAGTCTCCTGTGTCAGAGGGGAAAAAATAGCTATAGGATATTTTCTAACTTCGGTCAACCGTGACTTTAAGCCTTCCTAAGCTAAATTGCGATAAACAAAATTAATCAATTTAATTTGCCTACTGAACACAAAAAGGTTCACCAAATATAAGAACTACAAATGCTTTTCACAAAATTAATTCAAAACAAAAAGCTCATCTATATTCTTTTCAAGGTAATCAATTTGATCGTATCTTCGTTGTTGTGCTTCATATTAGGACTTATGAAAGAACCTTGATGTGAATGATATGGAAAGAATGGATTTACTTGCTTTAACAAATGTATATTGCTATCTTTGAAATTAGATTCATTAGCCAAGTTACACAACTGTGTCTATTTTTCATAAGTTTTTTTAAATTTTGTTTTAATTAATCATGTTTTACTTCAAGCCAACGGTAATTGGTCACTTTGCTTCACCAAAGGATGTGTGGTCAATTTTTCAAACATGGAGGGTACTAAGTGAAATTGTCAATAACTGTGACTGAGCTTTTGAAATTATCCCTTAAAAAAAGTTGTACCAGACATTCTTTTTAATTTTATTGGAACGGGATGAAAAGTAGCCAGTAGGTTTCCACCCCTTTGTTACTCAGAATTGGAACCAAGCTGCACTTTATTTTGGCTAAACAAAAGTTTAGGAGGAAGGAAAAATTATCCCATTTCAATTTCAGGGCATACTGCTAACACATGCTCAACAATTTACCGTAATACTCAGATTGTTGTTATCTGTATTTTGGAACCCGAGCTTCTTTTAGGAAATGCAAATTAGTCTTACCAACTGGGTCAACTTCGACTAGTTACATTTTGTCGCCCAACATGCTTTATCCAAAACTTTAGAGACTTGTGACATCACTAAGCTCTTGTACTTCTTTTATCCTAAATACTTCCTTTGCCCTATTGAAAGTATCATTCTTTCATTTTGGAATGTTCTAAAATGTTTGTCATTCTATTAAAATCAAAATTACTTCTGATCTTTTTTTTCAATGTTATATACACATTTATCTATATTTCATACTAAATTCAGATTTGAAATCTAAATTTTTGAGGGTAAACTTAAAAATTAATTCAGTAATATTACTACAAATCCACAATTCATAAAAAATTGGAATCCCAAAATGGGATAAATGTGTTGAGAAGGAGGGAGTGATTGGATAGTCGCTTGACATTATAAGTTAGTTTGTTCCTGGGACAATTTAAGCATCACCAGCACTTCCTTGTGCTACAGTTCCCTAGTCACGGGCACTTCTGCCATGCAGAAAGCATTAGGCCAGTGGAAATGGTGAAACCGATAGAGAAAAAAGAAGGTATGATTCTACTGAAGACAATAGCAGCAAACCCTATATTTGATACAAATCTGTAGAGTGGAAAAAATCAAAGAAAACTTGGTTATCAGTCATCAAATAAAATTATAAAAATATGCCTGGTAATGAGCATGGACTTTTTGGTGGAGTTGGTGTATCACTATAACTTGTTTCTGAAAATGAGAAGGTTCTCTTTGGCTGGAAGCTACAAGATTTTCTGGTTGAAATTGATTTTGTAATAATGTCCTCCGTCAATTTTCATTTTAAAACCAAGCAATTTACTGTTTTACAATTGATAAGAAGAAATCAATTTGGTCAATTGAGGCTCATTTTTACTTAATAAGGTCCTTTCCCTTCTTTTTTTTTTTTTTTGTGGGAAATAAAACAATGGGAGGAAGCTATTCTAAGGCCTTATTCTTGCAACCTCTACATAGATAAGAAGGTTAAAATTTGGTCAACAAGGTACCAATATAGAGTTTATAACCCAGTTGTCCATTCTCATGTCATATTTTTCAGCTCAAATGTATACTATTTCTTTACCAATGAGGTCCTATTGACAAGCATTACTATCAAGGGGGAATTCTTGGATGGACTTGTGCATAGTCACATTCATAGACGTTGTGGTCACCCAGTGCATAAACTATCATCCATGAGACTTATAATAGCTTAGCATTTGAATTATAAAGGTTTACACTTCACGTAATGGACCATGTTCATCTAAAAATATGTGACTAACAAAGGGTCCATTATTGGCATTAATACAATCGAATTTTTCTACCTATCCAAATGTACAAAATAAATTCTCCTATTTCTTTGTAAAATTTACTGCGCCATTGCACAAAAGCATAATAGTACATGATTTTACAATTTTTTAGAATTCACCGGTAAAAATGATTGAAAATCACATTATGTCTACGTGACAGATGCAAACATGAAAAATCCTTAAAATCAAGAAAACCAACCATCATTTTATTTGTATTTATAGTATAAATCGTAGTGGCTTTAGAGTAGAATTTTAACTCAATTGTCAAGTATATATACGACCATCGTACGTGTCAATGCATTATACAAAACTAACGGTGTCAAGTATACAAGCATTGCGCGTGTCATTGCAGCACACAAAACTAACGGTGGAGATTCACTCGAGGGAAATCCAAAGGTCCACACTTGTAAACTACGCTAAGAGCACCGATTGCCAGTTCAGTTTTCTTCTCTCTTCAAACACAGGATCTATCAAGAATTTAGAAGCTCAAAAACTCTTCTTCATGCGCTTAATTCAATCAATTACAGGAAAAAGGAAACACTATAGAATTTTCTTGAGGGGGGTTAAAGAGTTTAGAGCTTCATAGTCACGGTGGTAAGTCTAGCACTCTCGCTTTTGCTCTGTACAAAATTCATCCTTTTGAAAATTTCTCCATTTCTTGGATTGCTATATGCTGTTTATTCGCAAAATTTCAGCAGTTTACCGAGTACCCTTTTGAGTTTTGTCTGCAATTCCGCCTAAGAAGTTCAGTTTATACCAGAAATTGTCAATGCATTGTTCTGGATACCAGCACAATTCCATGCTACTTTTTCACCAATTTTTTGGCATTTTGCTCAATTATTTAGGCAATTGTTCAATTGGTTTGTTTTAATTTCATATGGTTGGCAATGTTCTGCAGTATCAGATGAATTTCAAGTTTGGGCTCATTAAGTTGCTTAAGGACAGTGAGAAAATGCATGAATAATGAAAATATGAATAAAATAATTTGGGTCACCCTCATTTTGGTTGAGTATGCTAAGAATAGGATTTTAATTTGGAATCTTGTTGCAGTTTTCTTATTTGTTTAATTGGGCAAACATTGATTAATGGAGTTGCAGTTTTTCTATGTGTTTAATTGGGAAAATTTTGATTAATGGAGTTGAAACTAACGCTCTGTTACTAGTTTTAGCAAATTAAATAATCTGATTGATTATGCGCGTGGGAGAAGAGAGCGTGTTGTCATCCCGACTTCATTCATGTTCATAGGTGTATGTTGGGACTTTTGATAACCATAATTCAAAGATGAAAAGGTGATAGTAGAAACGCGATTGCACATATTTCTGGTCTTTTTTTTCACAATAGCGTATCAGGAACTTGTTTCCAAATGATATATTCACTATATAATCTGATGACATTTGTTTGGTGAATTCTGTTTCATTTGCTTTCTAAAAGTTCTGTCACTGGCTTATTTGAGTATAAACATGTTAGGCTGTTGAAATGTGTATTTACTCAAGGCCTTCGAATAAGTTATCAGTTTAGTTACTCAAGCTTCCTTAGTGAATTCTCCGTTGCGTATTCTCGCTGTTTCTAGCACAATGTAAAACAAATGGATTTTACTTACAAACTTGCCATGAGAATTTCTCGATGAGATGAATAAGAATCTGATTTTTTCCCTCAGTGGATGTGGAAATGCTGGTCGATGATGGTACCAGAAGATTACAAACTGCTGGATGTGGGGAAACAAGTCTATGTGAAGTTGAAAAAGGCCAAGAACCATATGAAGATATGGTGTTTGAATCTGAAGGAGCTGCCAGGGCATATTATGATGAGTATGCTCTACGGACAGGCTTTGTTACTCGAGTATTGTCATCGCGTAAGTCTGAGAGAGATGGATCAATAATATCCCGTGGGCTTGGATGTAGAGGAATGCACAGTCATAATTCAGCAAAGGTTGCTACTCAAAAGCGGGATAGACGAAGGGAAGGCTGCACAGCAATGATGCTGATTAAGAGAGAGAAGCCTGGTAGATGGGTGGTTAGAAAATTCACGAGGGACCATAATCATCCCTTGGTGGATTCTTTGCCCAAGAGACGTCCAACTTTTGTAAGTTTCCAATTCCTAGTTTGTCTGCCCATTATTTTGCCTTTAGTGAGTTGAGAGTTTGATCTGCTATTTTTTTAGCAACTGCCTCTGTATTCTGAGATAGATGTATGGGCATTTGATCTCATCTACTTTCCTTATATTGCCTCAACTGTCAGCCTATACTTGTAAACGTTTATTCAAAGGTCAATGTGAGTTTTTTTTTCATGTTTTATAAATTTGTAGTCATTGAATGCAGAGGCAAATGCTCCTAGCAATTAACAATCAATTGTCTGTACAAAATGATTGCTTTCCAAAAAAAGAGGAAAAGGCCATTATGGATGCCACTTGCATGGGCATAGGTTTTCTGGGCATGTTCAGAATAGTTACTTTCTGGTGCTTTTGGTGCATAGTTAACACTGTTATGAGGTGAATTGCTATGCGGATTAACTACATAAAAGATATTGCTTGCTCACCCTAGAGTTTTTGGTATGTGGATTTCAGTTGATTATGACCTTTAGAAAAAACAGTGCTCAAGAAATTAAGGTGAAAGTTAGAAGATAAAAGACACTATCCACAATTAGTTTATCACCCTTTTCTCCATGATCCAGTTTAGGTATTGGCCTCTCTCTGTCCAAACAGTGCATAGCATTCCTTAAATTTCTTCTTACATCATGGAAAGTAGAGGGCTATCAGATCTTAAGACGTCAGTAAGTTGAGAGACAGCAATGGATCTGTACATTTACTAACTTGTTATATTTTCACTTTTCTTCTTTTGCCACTTCTTTCTTCTGTTAGGCAACAGTTGTGACATGACCCAGATGTTTGTTTGTTGTTTCCTTTTGGCCCAAGTACTTTAGATTATTCTGATGACATTCATTCTTTTCTTACGTGTTATGGTTCTTTTCATTTTCCAAACGAAAGAACTTCACCAATATCACCAGACTTTCAACCTGAAAGTCTATCTCTTGTTAATCTAAACTGTCTTTCTGCAAAATCAATTCCTTCATCCTCAAGTAACTTTAGGCTTTCTTGATGAACCATCTGTGAGTTGTATGCAGAGTAGAACTCTTGAAGCTGCTAATCTTGAGCAATGTAATGAAGCTAACTGCATTCAGCATAAGCAATGATTGGCCCCAGGAGGCACTAAAGCACTTGGAGCAGTATTGAGACCCTTGACTACTTTGATTGATCAGTTGATGCTTTCCAATGCAACAGATATAATTCACAAATAGTTGGAAGAAGAGAAAAGAAAAGATGAATAATCTATGATTAACTAATTGGACTGCTAATTCTTCTAAGTCTGGGTTAAATGAGATTTTTTTAGTACCCTAGTCATGGTAATGTGAATGGTGGAAGATGAGAGGTAAGCAACCCATAATCTTACAAATTGACTTTTTCTATTTGTATTCTACTAAAGCTGTTCTCCAGATTATTGTAGTTTTTCTTTTCCCGTTTTATTATCATTTATATCTTCTGATTTTCAACTCTTTTTATTTGAGTATGGGCTGATATTACTAGAGTTTGTTGCGCTCCATTGTGGCAAATTACATATTGTATGATTATCAAGGTGCTTTAACATCATTATTTAATTAATGATCCTTTGGATATTTTGAAGGATGAGAAAGATAAAAGAATTCAGGAATTAACAGCAGAACTTCGGGTAAAGAAAAGACTGAGTGCAGCATACAAAGAGCAGCTACTTAGCCTTGTGAAAGACGTAGAAAACCATAATGAACATCTTTCAACAAAAGTTCAAGCTGTTCATAACAATTTAAAGGAACTTGAAGCTAGACGACAGGAGCTTGTAAACTTTAACTCAAGAACATATGGTGAGTTCATTCATACCATTACACAATATCATGCTTTGTTCTTTGTATTTTTCAAGTTCTCTGTGTAATTTGTAAGCGTCAAAGCCATTTTTTCTACTACTATTTGTTGCAGCTTTCGACCTCGTATCTTATTGGCTCCTAGCTAGAAGATAGTTTGTCTCCAAGTTGTTAAGCTTTGGTGGACTGTTTTATTCAATGTATTTCTCATGCACCAATGTGAATAAGGACTAAAGTTTTTATTTGAAACAAGGGAAAAAAAAAAAAAACTAAATTTGAGCATACCATGTCCTTTACAAAGCTGATGTCAAGTACAGGGACTAGATCTTCTGTGCCGTGGGTGGAAACTGTCTTTAGGATTTCTCAGATTTAGATTTGTGCTTATTCTTTGTAACTCCCCTCACTACCTTTTTCTTTTTCACCCTCCTTTTCCCCATACTACAAACTGACCGTATTACCTGCTGTCATATTGGTATTTACTTTTGTGCCAAGGCGAAGATGATTGTCTGAGCTGATTTTAGAACTTTTCATTTTGTGAGATTGGTTTCATGCTCTTATTAAAGACATTTAAGAGCTTGAAAAAAAAAGTTCCCTCGTCATCTTTATTTTCAATTTATTTGGAAGCGAAAGTTCAGAATTTCAACTGGCCAGACAAGCTTTTCAGCAAGCACTGGAAACATATTTACAAATTCCAAAACCATGTCTACACATGTTATTTTTGATGTCCAGCAAAACCACAAGTATATTAAGAAAGTGAACAGCGATTCAAATTTTTGTATGCATGACAAAATTGGAAATGCATGCACATTTTTGTCTGCTTCATACACATTTTTGCTGAAAATAAACTGTCTTAACATGTTCGAAATCTCAACTCGTTGCTCTTTGACCTCATATGTAGGCTCTTTATTACATTTTGATCAATCTATAGCAAGTGATTGATAGTTAAACATGTCTTATTTCACAAACACATACTGAATCTCATGTGACCATGTGGATGCAGGGAAAGGGTAGGCATTAGCAGTGCCTGTACAGTTTCTATGTTGCTGACTTACAGCTGACAGCATGAGAGCTGCCGTAACCCACAACTTCTCTGTTCATAAAGACTATAATGATGTTGCAGGCTGTTGAAAACAAGTTTTGCAACTCATTTTCATCAGGTATAAAAAAGACGGATTATTTGTAGCCTGCTTGGATGCAAGATCTAGCTGAAGTTGTAGTATCGTACTTAAATTAGAGGCATTAAACACTCTAAGTCTTGCTTCCACAACTGCAAGGCTTCTTGTTTACTGGTAGGATTAACTCATATAAAGCAATTCTTTAAATGGGAATCCCCCATGAGTTGTTATGAATATAAACTAGCAATTTTTACCCATGCAGATGCACGGTTTTTGCTTTTCTGTCTTAACGCAGATCTATGTGGTTGCAAAATTTTACCATGTGAAGTGTTAGCAATTGAATTGAACATGACTACCTGGAGATAATGAATGTAAGAGAGTTCTTAAAATTACTATCCAGTAAGTTGCTTATTAAGAATTTAAGATTTGTTAGATTTGAATGCTATATAAACATCTGAAAGATAAATTGAGCTTCAGACAACGAGTGGAAATTAAAACCGTAATATCCTAAGGCTCTATTTGGATTTGGCCTTTTTTTGAAAAACTAGTTTTTCAAATAAATGTTATGATAATGCACTCTAAAAATACCATCAAGAACACTACCTTATATTTTAAATGTAACTTACAAAAACACAAAAAGAAATAAAAAATAAAATATCAGATTACCTTTTCCACCTATCACTCCCCTTCGCCCTTCTCCACTGCCACCTCTGCGCTTCCCCATCTCTCTTCGCCCCCTCATTCTTCGTCCCCTTCCTCCTCCTCCCTTCTCTCCTCCCCTTCCCTCCACTCCCTCTTCTTCTCCTTCCTCCCTTCTCCTCCTCCTTTCCTTCTTCCCCTCCCTCCCCTCCCTTCCCCACCCAGACCCCTGTTCTCCTTCGGCCACAACCTGTTCATGGTTAGTTTCTAGTCACAACCAAATCTGGTCTCAACTGAAAAAGTTGCTCCTCCAGCGGAGCTTAGAGATCTAGGGGAAGGGGAGAGGGGAGGGTGGAGAGGGGAGAAAAGAGAAGGAGAGGGGGGAGGAGGAGGGGAGAGAGAGGAGGGAGGAGGGAGAGAGAGAGAGAAGCAAGAAGGGAGTGGGCGGTGGCGGTGGTGGTGGTGGGTAGTGGTGTTGAGTGGCGTAAATTGTAAATAAAAATTACCTAAAAATATTTTAAATTTTAAAAATATCTCAAAATACATCCCAAAACATCCTCCAACAAGATCACCAAAAACATTTATAGTAAAAATTTTTCATCTACATTGTTGGAGTAAATTTTTTCAAAAATATCTCCGAAAACAACTATTCACTCTCTCTATGGGTATGATATTTGCATCATTAGATTCCTCCTGTGTACCTGGGTTTTTCTCTCTCTATGAGAGCCTCTCTCTCTAGTTTCAAAAACTAGAGCTTTATCTCTCCAAGTGAGAGCCCTCTTCCTGAAAATCCTTCTCAAAACAGACTTATTCCATTGTAGATTTTCTTCCGATCCTTAAATCTTTGTATGACTTCTCATCCTACTGCATTTATTAGGAATCTTAGCGGCTGCATCTATAGATCTCTTCTTTCAGCTAAACCGTACCTTCCTAAGCAATTAAATCACCCCTTCTTCTTGTCTTAAAAGCTTCCCTGCCTGGCTTTAATTTATTTTGCAACTCATCTTCCGGCTCTTTTTAATTTCACCGATCTCCCTTTTCTGGCCCACTCTGGGCCCCATCCGAAGCTTCACTCATCACAGTAGAAAAGCCAACCTTCACCTCTCTAACTCCGAAGTTTTTTATCTGTAAGTACAAACTTGGCAAAACCTTTTTCGAGTCTAATTTTCTTCTTCTCCTTGCAGATCTGGGGCAGATCTAAGCAGCTGATAAGGTAAATCTTGGGAATTCCACTTAAAATCTTGTTTGTAATGGCTGAGGAGCTAGCAACCATCCTTCAGAGATTTGCTCTGTCTGACAAGGAGTGTAGCGAAATTATAGTTGATGATGCCCAATGTGTAAAAGGGCTCGAGGAATGCAAACTGAGTCTTTGTGGCAGAATAATGGGTGACAAAATGACTAACATCACAGGGATTAGGAATGTAGTCAACCAGTTGTGGGGATATCCAAAGAAACTAGAGGTGGTTGAACTGGGTCCGAATTTATTTCAATTCAACTTCAGAGAACTGGAGGAGCTGCTCAGAGTGATGGACAGAAGGCCGTATTTAATTGACAACCAGATACTCAATCTGCGAAAGTGGGAAGCTGGTATTGACAAGAATCCATCAGCCTTTGTCAATGCTCCGTTGTGGATACAAGTTTGGGGCCTACCAGTGCACTGTGTCACTAAGGATATTGGAAGGAACATTGCCTCTGTCTTTGAAGAGGTACTGGAGATTCTGATACCGCAACGAGGCAGCAAAGAAGGCAAACATTTGAAGCTCCTCTGCCTGCTGAATACGACCCAACCGCTCTTGAGAGGGACCACTGTGAACATTGGTGGGAAGGTGCAATGGATAGAATTTAGGTACGAAAGAGCCCCTGATTTCTGCTACACTTGTGGAAGAATTGGGCACGGAGAAAAAGCTTGCAAGATGGAAACAAGAGTAGCAATAGAAGGCGAGTCAAAACAATACGGGGCATGGATGAGAGCACAAGGAAACAGGTCTTCCCCCCAGAAACCAAAGCAAACCAAGCCAACTACAGAGGGAGAGCGGCATGGGGAAAAAGAAGCAGCAAGTCTGAGGAACAGAGCTGACAAATGTCCAGACCCAACAGGAAACTTTAGGCCTAGTTCCAGTACCATTGGAGAGGAATTCAGACTAAAGCTGAGAAACCTAAGCGACATTCAGAAAACCATGGAAGAAGATAAGGACAATACCAGGAACTTGGAGGCAGCAGGATACCCCTTGCTAGATCAGGTGGGCTCTCCTTCATTGATAGAAGTGCACCAGCCAACCGAAGGTGGTGTGACACCCTCACTCGCAGTGGCTGAACAAATGGAAACAAACAGCCAAACTGATAGGAATCTGACTGATAAGGATACCCCTGCTGCAGCTATAGGAATGGTACTGGATACCCTAGGAAATGAGGAAGAAATAACGGAGATGAGCAAATCCTCCAAATCCAGTGTAAGGCCCCGGAAAATCCCGTTGATTAAACGCAGAAGTAAAGGAGCAGAACCACAAAGAGCTGCTCTTGCTCCAATCGATTTGAACAGTATCAGAGGTGACTGCTTAACGAAAAGGAAAATCTGTGAAGATGAGGATTTGCAATGGACCATGAGAGACGGAGAATGTGATAAGAAGCAGAAATCTGAGATGATAACGTCTTCGACCTGTGTTCTGAGGGTGGAGGGGGCCAGCCACAATTGGCTCCCCCAAACCCAATGAGTGTTCTGGCGTGGAATTGTCGAGGTGCGGGGAGCACCTTGACAATTCCCCAACTCAAGGAGTCTATTAGACTCCACTCTCCGGATGTAGTTTTCCTTTGTGAAACAATGAATAAGGGTGATGTGTTAGATAAAATTAGGAGAAGGATTGGTTACGACAAGTTGGTTTTTGTTGATCCTGTTGGTAAGTCTGGTGGCCTTGCGGTGTTCTGGAAAGAGAGTTTGATAGTAGATAAAATTCTTTTTTCGGAATGCTCTATAGAAATTCGGATTTCGGATCCATGCTCGGGGTACACCTGGTGGTGCATCTGTATTTACGGGAACGCGGATGAAAAGAAAAGGAACGAGCAATGGAATATGCTATCTGAAAGAAAGAAATTTTGGGGCAATAACTATGTCTGCATTGGAGACTTCAATGACCTGGTCTCCAATGAAGAAAAGCTAGGAGGCAGCCCAAGGCATGTGCGAAGCTTCAGACACTTTAAACAATTCATCAGAGTTACTGAGTTGGTTGATCTTGGTTATGAAGGTTCTCCTTGGACCTGGACAGGGCTTAGAGGCAAAGGGATGGTAATAAAGGAGAGACTTGACAGGGCTTTATGCTCAGCTAGCTGGCTCCAGCAGCACCAGAACGCCAAGCTCAGACACCTAGACACAGATGCATCAGATCACTGCATGCTTCTTCTAGTGCTAAATCACAAAGAGAAGTCCAGTTTCAAGAGAAGGTTTCAATTTGATCAACGATGGGCTACCAATCCAGATATTCAGGCAGTCATCAAGAATGCCTGGGAAGCTGAACAAACGGGTCACAGGATGTTCAAAATGTCCAAGAGAATCAAGGAATGCAGGACCAGACTCAGAAGCTGGAGCAAGAGCTTGTTCGGAAATACTAAGAAGGAAATCCAAGGCCTTAAAGAGAAGATCAAGCAACTGCAGCACTCAAACACTCAAGACAACACAAAGGCAATTCAAAAACTGAAGGAAAAGATGCATGAAGCCTACGTGAAAGAGGAGAAATATTGGAGCCAAAAATCAAGGGTCAAATGGCTCAAAGAGGGAGACAAAAACACTGCTTTCTTCCATGCTAGTACGACTATCCGGAGAAGAAGAAACAGAATTAAGGCTTTGAAAAATAATCAAGGACAGTGGTGTGAAACCGAGGAGCAAATCAGCAAATTGGTTGAGGATTACTTCAGGGACCTATTCACTACTAGCAATCCGGGAGGCTATGATGAGATTTTAAGTGGAATTCCGAGAACTATTACCGAATCAATGAATAGATGCCTGACCAGATCTGTTAGTGATGAGGAGATAAAACAGGCTCTCTTCTCAATGCACCCAAACAAAGCCCCAGGTCCTGACGGTATGTCACCCTTTTTCTTCCAGAATTATTGGAACATAGTTTCAAAAGACATCATTGACTTTGTGAATTGCTTCTTTCAGAACTCATGTATGCCAAAAGCGACTAACGAAACTTTGGTGACCCTGATCCCCAAAATTGATTCACCCACTGATCTTAAGCACTTTAGACCTATAAGCCTCTGCAACGTTGTCTATAAGATCATCTCTAAAATTCTGGCTAACAGGCTTAAGAGTGTCCTGAGTCGTTGCATTAATCCAGCTCAAGCAGCTTTTGTTCCTGGTCGTCAAATGCTGGATAACATAATCATTGCTCATGAATGCATTAATTTCTTGAATAACAAGAGAAAGGGTAAAGATGGTTTCATGGCTCTAAAATTAGACATGTCTAAGGCTTTTGATAGAGTAGAGTGGCAATTCTTAGCTGAAATGATGAACAAGATGGGCTTCTGCCCCCTGTGGATTAAATGGATCATAAAATGCCTCAGCTCTGTTTCTTACACTTTTAACATCAATGGGGAAAAAAGAGGCTATGTAATTCCCTCTAGAGGGATTAGACAAGGAGATCCCCTTTCCCCGTACCTTTTTCTCATCTGCTCTGAGGGGCTCTCTAGCCTACTTAACTTGGCTTTGGCCAAAAAAGAAATTACAGGAATGAAGATCTCCAGGAACGGGCCAACTCTGACGCACCTCTTATTTGCTGATGACTCCCTACTTTTCTGCAAGGCGAAAGGGGAAGAGGTGCTAGCAATCAAAAGGATTCTGGAAGTTTATGAAAAAGCCTCTGGTCAGCAAATTAACTTGGAAAAGTCAACTGCTTTTGTTAGCAAAAATACCCAGGCAGCTGACACCGAGCAGATCAGATTCCATTTGGAAGATATTCAATTGGTCAAGCAAGGAAAGTATTTGGGTTTGCCGCTGGTTATTGGAAGGTCCAAATCTCAGGTTCTTAGCTTTATCAAAGATAAGGTGCTGGGCAAGATTCAAGGATGGAAAGGGAAGCTGCTTAGTCAAGGTGGAAGAGAGATCCTTCTCAAGTCTGTGGCAATGGCCATGCCAACCTTTGCTATGTCCCTCTTCAAAATCCCAGCTGGAATATGTAAATGCCTTAGCTCTTCAATGGCGCGCTTCTGGTGGGGTGGAAATTTAGATGATAAGAAAATTCATTGGATGAGCTGGGAAAAACTTTCGGTAGTCAAAGGAAAAGGAGGGCTGGGATTTAGAGACATCCAATGCTTTAACAAAGCTCTCCTCGCTAAGCAGGTCTGGAGGATACTAACAAAGCCAAATCTTTTCATGTCCCAAATTCTGAAAGCGAAATATTTTCCCAACTCTTCAATTCTCAAGGCTAAGAAAACTGTCAACGCCTCCTGGCTTTGGAAAAGTTTGCTGGAAGGCATTCCAATCATCACCAACGGAACAAGAGTCAACGTAGGAGATGGAAGGAACATTAAAATTTGGGCAGATAGCTGGATACCGGAAGCTCCACTAGGAAGAGTTACTACTACCAGGTCGATGGATTGTGAATTTACAACTGTCAACCAATTGATCCACAAGGCGCAATGGAACAGGGACCTAATATCAGATTTGTTCAACGCAGATGACTGTAGGCAGATCATGAGCATCCCACTGAGCTTGTTTGGAGGTAAGGACAAAGTAAGGTGGATTCACACAAAGTCTGGGCACTACACTGTCAAATCTGGCTACGACATCCTGAAAACCAGGGAACTTGAAGAAGGAAGTAAACAACAGAATGCTGGAAGCTCAAGTCGTAGAAGTGCTCAGTCAAGAGTCTGGAAAATACTTTGGGGGCTAAATGTTAAATTTAAAATTAAACACTTCATCTGGAAATGTCTCCACAACATCCTTCCAACCAATGAAGCACTGTTTAAGAGAACAAAAATTGGAGATCCGATCTGCAAAAGGTGCGGTGAAGACATTGAAACAGTGGAGCATTTACTTTTCTTTTGCAGTAAGGTTCAAGATACTTGGAAAGCCTTCCCAATCCAATGGGACGGCTTGAAAGCTGATCGATGGAGTTTATGGGACTGGTGGTTAAAGCTTCAAAATGCTGAAAACAGAGTTGATGGAAGGGATCACATTGCAATGACCGCTAATCTGCTTTGGAACATCTGGAAGCACAGGAATGAGGCCAATTTCAACTCGAATCCTCAATCTAGCATTCGGGTTGCATCTAAGTCAGTGGAGGAGTGGTTTGAGTATCAGAAAGCTAACTCTGCTGACAACAAACCCAGCTTGGCACAAGACGAAATCCAGACCTTGGGAACCCCTGATGTCCCTCTTAATTCACAGATTACCAACATCTTTACCGATGCTGCCTTTGATCAGCGTCACCTCAGAGCTGGTCTTGGCATCGTAGCCTGGTCAGGAGACAAGAAGCTTAAAGCTACGCTAGCCATCCCTGTTGAAGGTGTTTCAAACGCCACTCTTGCTGAAGCCTTGGCTATTAGAGCTGCTCTCCAATTGGCTCTGGAGTTGAAGCTAGCAGTGATCAACATTCTTTCAGATTGCAAGGTAGTCATTGATGCTATTAACAAGCTGTCAGACGATGAATCTTGGCTTTCTCTTATCATACGTGATATTAGAAAACTCAAAGATTCCTTTTGGGTCTGCACGTTCAATTTCATTAGTAGAAACTTTAATGTTGTTAGTCATTGTTTGGCAAGGTTTGCCACAAAATTAGTCAAGAATGTTAAATGGGAAGATAGTTTCCCTTTGTGGCTTGTTCACAAGGCACAAGAGTTTGTCTCAGGGTAGTCACCCTCCCTTTGTAGTGCTTGCACTTCTGTTTTATTAATACAAAGCAATTGTTTCGACAAAAAAAAAAAAAAAGATTCCTCCTGTGTACCTGCATAGACAAGCAGTCATTGTTACAGTAATGTGATACTATCTTCTCTATGTTCAAACATTTGAGAACAAAGGAAAGTTAAAAAAGGAAAAAAATACATAAAACTGCATATAGAAACATAGACCCAAATCCGATGACTTATTATACCTTTCATAACAACCTCATGTATTCTCACACGGCAAATTCTTAATTTTGTATAAGCACAAAATTCAATCTAGCATAATATTAAGATCATAAATCCGAATTCAAATTTCTGAACATAAAACTCAATAATAAAAAAAACTCTTAAAGAAGGAATTGCATTACATCATTTGAGGTACCAATACATACAATAAGACAAGGAATATTAAAAATCTATATTGTGCAAAATATGGACATAAATCAATGGCCTTGTGTCCATCATTCCTTAGGGTCACGAGGAGCTCCCAAGGCATCTGGCTCCAAAGGGGTAGTGACTAGCAGAGGTGGTCACTATGTATTTGTAATTGGTAGCAGCAACCTCAATTTGTCACTAAGCGATCTTCACTTGTCAATCCATATTATTATCCCATGACCTAAGTTTCACAATTAATTTAATTTTCCTTTGCAGCTGGAAACAGAATGAAACAAGGGATATTCGTGTATAAAAATATTAGGAGCTTTTTGAATTTTTGAAAATGACAAATATTATCGTACATATTGAAAAAGAGAATATGACGCTATTAATGGGAGGAATCGGGTATTATAATAGCCAATAGGTAAGGGTTCCATCCCTAATCCAGCCAGGAGCATTACTATAGCTGTTACATTACTCTATATTATCAAAAGATGATTGAATTTAATCATTTCCGGCTCTCCAAGTTTCTCAGCCTGCAAAGTCAAATAGCACACAGGAAAAATTAGTGAAATTTGAAAAAAATTCTTTTTTTTTTTTGGTAGAATAGTGAAATTTGCATAGCTAGACATTGTGAACACCACATTAACGAATGGATGATTTGGAAATTGGATGGCTGTAAATGCCTCTAGGACAAAAATCTTCCAAATAGGATTGCACTAAACACAGTTCCACCAAACCATTTATTTGATGCAAATCTTTTGTAGAAAGAGTAGGAAAAAACCCAGTCAGAGATCATGAGGTATATCAGGAAATATGCAGAGCATAGACTTTTATTCTTTTTCTATTTTTTCCTTATGGAGTTTGTGTATCTTCGAGACTTGTTTCTCAACAAATGGTTAAGGTTACATTTGTGAGTGGAAGCATCAAAATTTGTATGAAAGCACCCTTCATTTCCATTGTAGAAAAAAAATGTTCCACTCTTAGGGATATATACCATTAACTTCAAATGGGCTCTATCTACAAGTATTACTAAGAATATAATTATTATAGACAATAGTACACTTAGATTTGTTAAATTCCTTTAATAGTTTTTCTATATTCTTATTACAGGCTTCTTATGGTTTATTTATTTTTGCCATGGAGCCTCCCAGAAAGAAAAGTAATTAGCCCAAAAAATTTCTAAGAGAACTTTCTACGCTAGCCAGAAGAGAGAATCATGATACTAAGGTGTGGAAATAAAGTATAGCATGAGAGAATGAGCCTACGATCAGTCAATGATATCCTAATTAACGTTATCAATTATGTAAAGTTAATAAGGTTGTGTTTGGACTTTGGATCAATGGATTGGATTTGGGGAAGGATATGGGCGGGATGGATTTCAAATGACTTTTGTATTGAATGAATTTGAAATTTTCTAAACTAACCTACTCCATCTCATAGGTGGATTTGATATTTCATTCTTAAAATAAAATTTCCAAACAGTGGAAAGGATTTGGACTATGAATTTGAAATCAAATTCACTCAAATCCACCCGTCCAAATACAGCATAAGTGATTCCAATTTTATCTCCATGTATGAATACCCACTTTCTGAAACAATCTGCAGGGCTGGATAGGTCAACATCCCAAATTTGCCAACCTATCTGACCGGAAGCAGCTGCAAGCAATGCATAAAATGGCTATCCTATAACACTCAACAAATAAGGACATGGAAATAAAAGTATCAAAATCTAATCAAACATGATCTCCTGTTAATTTATACGTGCTTACATATACATGTAGATAAACCTTTTTCACAACGATACATAGATTGTTAGCTTCATATATCCAAATTACAATCAGATAATTGTTGAGTAAGATTTAAAAGGAAAAAAAAGATGAACAGAAAGAAGTAATTACCAATATGAGCATTATATCCATCTAGAGCAAGAGGCGGATTTATAGTAGGGGCAGTTGCCCCCATTGAACCCACAAAAATGCTTAGTATGCATGTGTAAAATAAGAAGTTTGCCTCAATATTAAGATAATATTTATCTACTTATCCCCACTGTTTCTAAATCCCACCAAAATCCTTAATGCATGCATGCATGCATACATACATATATATATACATACATACATGTATACATACATACATGATACATATATACATATATATGTACGATATGCATACATACATACATATATATGTATATATGTGTCATATATGTATGTATGTATGTATGTATGTATATGTGTATGTATATATGTACCTAATGCTGTTAATCGAGTCGAGTCGAGTCGAGTTTTGAATTATCGAACTCGACTCGAGACGCTATCGAGCCAGGCTCGAGCTCGCTCGACTACATAAACGAGCTTTAAAACGTGTTCGAACTCGACTCGAGGGACCCGTTTGTGACTCGAGCTCGAGCTCGAGCACGACTCGTTTATCAAAAACGAGCCAAGCTTGTATGAGCTCGAGCTCGACTCGTTGAAAACAATCAAGCCAAACTCGAAAAACTTGAGCTCGATGGAGCTCGAATCCCTGTCAAACATAATTACACAAGGCCAAAGTAGGCTCAAATTAACACCCTTTTCAGATATCAGGAATCAGTAATCCAAACCAGTACTTCTAGTTATGAAGTAATGAATATCAGAATTCCATAGCACTTCCCAGGTTTCTGGCGCATCATATGATAAGCTAAAGAAGAAGCATAGCAAAACTGCTAACCAAACACAGCAAATCAACTCCACTACATCCATCCAAAGAGTAATTTGACTAAAGCTAAAGCATTTGTAGCATTTGAAACGCTGAATCAGAAACAACGCCTGTGCTAGTGACAAAACGACGGAAAAGCAAACTGAAATAATGACTTTATGAAAACAATCCTCTTGAACCCCTTGGCTATTCTTCATTCTATGACCGATAATTACACAATAGAATGCAAGCTAACTAGAAATTTGACTAAATCCAACTTCATAAAAGACAAATTCCAGAAAAATCCTAGAGAACAAAGTCAATTACAACCACAGATTTGAGAAAATTTTAAACTACAAAGCAACTTAAAATAGGTCCAACTTGGCAAAGTCAACATCAACAAATTCCAGCTTCACTTGAAGAAGCAACTTCAACAATTTCCAGCATCACATATTCCAGAAAATAGCCTTCAAACATCAGGAAGATCAATTTCTTCAATTGTAGATGCTTCGGCAACATCCCATGGCTCCTACAAAACGAAAACAAGAAATTTACAACTCTTAACAAGGTAAGATAACGTACTAAAATAAACCAGCAATAGAAGATATAAATTACTTACACGAGACTTGTTTTTTAACCCATGGAGATTGCGGATCCAATCATTGCCACAAAGTAGCATTTGCACCATTTCGATAGACATAGAAGCACGTCGATCATCAATTATTCTACCACCAGCACTGAAAGTAGATTCGGAGGCCACGGTTGTAACTGAAATAGCAAGCACATCGCACGCCATCCTTGACAATATGGGAAACCTCCACCTTTCCCCTTTCCACCAAGCCAACACATCAAGATTTGCATTTGCATCACAAACATACCTGCCCTCTTCCAAATACACATCTAAATCTGATTTTTCAGGTGGAGCCTTATCAATTTCACTAACAAGCATCTGAAATTTTTCTTTTCCAGTTAGAACATTAACTCCAAGCTTTTTAGCAGCCCCATGGGTAGAATGACTTGAAATTTCTGAATATTTTCGTTTCACCGCTTGCTTTTGTGGCTCCTCAAATGTAAGCATCCACATATTCATTAAAAAGATCATAAAGAGTGCGTTTAATCTCATCAATATACCTAGGAGCTGCATCCTCACCATAAATAACTGGAAAATTATGATTAACAAGGACCATTTTATACCTCGGATCAAGAATAGCACCCAAAGACATCAAGATATTACTTTCTCCCCAATATTTGTTAAATTTTTGTGCCATACTTTCAGCCATAAACCTAATATTATCAGAAAAATCAAGTGCCTTTTCATTTAAAAGCTCCTTAATCTTGTACAACTCCACAAGAAAAAGGTTGGCAGTTGGGTAATAGGATCCAGAAATGATATTGGTGATCTCATAAAAAATCCCTAAAAATTTACAAACTTATTCAACTTTCATCCATTCATACTCACTTGGGACATAGTGAAAGCCAGGATCAATGTCCCCATATCTCGGAAAAACATCCCTCACCTCTAGAGCTGAAGCCAACATTAGATAGGTACTGTTCCACCTAGTTGGACAGTCTAAAATGAGCTTTTTAGAAGACAACTGAAGCTGTTTTTTTATTTTGGCAAAGTCATTCAGACGAGACTCTGAATTTTTCAAATACTTAATCCCCTCTCGGACACTATCAATCACATCACCAATCTGATTAAGACCATCTTGAACAAGTAAGTTAAGTATGTGTGCACAACACCTAACATGAAAAATTTTTCCTCCAATACTTAATCTCTTTCTAAGAGAAAAGTCCTCTTTTAGTCTTCTAATGCATACATCATTATAAGAAGCATTGTCTACAGTTATAGTAGAAACCTTATTCTCAATCCCCCACTCAAGAAAGCATTTACTTAAAGCATCGGCAATAATTACTCCAGTGTGAGGCGGTGAAACATTACAAAAGTTCAATACACGTTTTTGCAACACCCAATCACTATCAACAAAATGTCCAGCCACAACCATGTATTGAATTTTCTGACCAGATTTCCACAAATCTGTAGTTATACTAACCCTGTTGGCACCTTTTAATACATTTCTCAACTTTCTCTTTTTAAGCATGTAAGTGGTCACGCAATCTTCTTTTACTATTTGCCGATTAATCTTCTTATAAAATGGAGATACAGTTTTCATGAATTTGTTAAAAACTACATGGTCTAACATAGAGAATGGATACTCATGAACAAGGACCATATGAGCGCTAACTCAGACTTTAGCATGATCATAAGAAAAATTGGTGATAGAAGTAATACCATCCTGAGGGTCCTTCGTGAAGGATAGGACTTGCTTGTTTCTTTCGATTTTCCTCCACCACCTTCTTTTGGAGACAATTCTTCAGGTGACGATTGTGTTGAGAAGTGGCTCCAGATGCACTCTTGGCAAACAACTCCTTACAGTAATTACACTGAATTTTGAATGTTCCATCGGCTTGCTTCACTTCTTTCATGTCATCCCATATCTGTGACTTCTTTTTCCTTTGCCTTTTTTCAAATGGCTTTGCTCATTCATCAGCATCTTTTTGCCCTGTTTCTTCTCCTTCTTTCGCATGGTCTTCTATCATTTCCACATCAATCTCTTCTTAAATCATCTCATCAGCATTTTCCTCCATCCTAAGTTCTTGCTCTACAATTTCATTTAGTGGCTCCATAGTAGGACTTGATGACAATCCTTGATGCGAATGAAAAGGGCTGTACATACCTATTTTTTAAAAAGGAAGAAATATCATTCAACCCAAACACAAACAAAATATCATTCAAAAAAGTAATGAAAATAGCTGTGTTTTACAACCACTAAAAAAATAAAAGGTGGACTTAAAGGTACATCAGAACCAAACAGCAGGGTATAGAGGCTTGTCTAATGCAACAGGGCCGAGAAAAAGTTGCTGCAGACGTAGAGGTGCATCAAAACAAAGGAAAAGTAGATGCAGAGGCTCATAAATAAAGCACAACCAAGAACTAGTATTAATTTCTTAGACTAGCTATAATGGTGGCACTAATAGATTGAGAGGTGTGACTTATTAATACGAATGTAGCTCTTGCAAAATAACAAGGAATGATGAGACTCAAGAGGGGCCTAATGGCTACAAGATTTGCAAATGTTTTTTCTAGGCATTATTCTAGTTGGAGATCAAAAGCAAGCCGCAAGAAAGGAGATTTAGTAGCTTGACAAGAGAAATATGATTCCGTTTGAAAAAAAAAAAAAAACCTAGCATATCACGGCTATAACTGGAAGCTGCAAAGTATTGGAAATGTGAACTCTTTCTTTGCCAGTTTATTTCTAATTCCTAACTCAATTAGGGATTCAAAATGATCAAGCCATTAAATTCATGATCTCCAAGCCAACAAAAATAATTTATAGTCATAACAATAATTACAACCCCATCAAACTAACAAAGCTAAGCATACAGCCTTCTTACACACCCATCTGCTACTCATGAGCCATGATCAAGCTGCAAATCATGCAAACAAATATGCATATAATGGACAGGGGCATGTATGGAAAAATAAGAAGAAAGACTAAAATCTGGACTGACTACATCTGCATGTACACTCGGAATCTTGGTTGAAAGACATCTATAGCCAGAGCAAACTCAAAGCAATTATATGACATCATCAGACGTTATTCAAGAAAACTAATTTGCTCTACTTAGCACTCATATTTTTTACTTGTAGTCATATTTGCACATAAAATCTAGTAATATATAACAATCACAGACATCTTCAAACATTACTCAGTTAATGAGTTGTCAGTGTACACCGAGAACTGACAATTAGTTGAAGCACTCATTGATGATGTGCTTGGAAAAACAATAGCTTATGCTGATTTAGTTTAAGAAATGTACCCAATAACATCAACAATCAGGCCCATGTGTTAGTAAATCAACAATCACTATTCTAGTTTTCTGGTAGAAAACTATTGAAGCAATTAATCAAAAAACGGAATCATAACTCCACGGAATCAAAAGCAGGCCCAATAAGAGCAAGTTTACTTACCAGAACTCAGTGGTTCTATTTTGAAACTAGCCAAACTACACTGGCTAGTGGTGGCGGCTGCTGACTTGTACTGAAGCTAGCTTCTACTGGTGCGTCTTGGGACTAGGATTGGAGAAACAATTGATGGTGGTGGTTGGTCGTTGAGTGGTGGATTGGCGCTGAGGAGGTGGCCGGCGATTGGGCAGCAATGGTGAGGAGTAGGTAGTGGCCGGATGAGCTACACAGTAACACAGCGGTGGAGAGTTTGATAAGAAAGAACTACGAAACGAAATCTAGAAGAAAGAAACGAAGCCCTAATTTAAGATCTTGTATCATGGCAAAATCACATTTTTGCCCTCCTTAACGAGCCCATTCGAGTAACTCGTTTATTAGACCAAATCGAGCTGGCTCGGCTCGATTATTAATTGAGTAATTTTCGAGCTCGAACTCGACTCGTTTACTAAAATTAACGAGCCGAGTTCGAACCTTAACAAGCCGAGCCTTATCGAGCTAACGAGCTCCTCGGTTCGCTTAACAGCACTAAATTAATGTACCTGTCACACCCCATTTTTTGAAAGAAGGGAAGAAAACCCTCGTTGTTTCGGGTTTTTAGTTGGAAAAAGGTTCTTTAGTTAAAAAAAATGATTTTTGATTTTTGAAAAAAGAAATGGGTCATGGGACTACAAAAATGCGACGATTTGGACCCAAAAACAAAAGTCTAGAAAAGGGTTTTTAGAAAAGTTTGGAGTCGCCACTTGGTATGGAGTTTAGGTGTACCAAATCACCCAAAAATTTTAATTAATGAAAATAAACTAAGAAAACCCATTTTTAGACGACTCCAGGTCTTTGAAAAACTAGAGAAAAAGGTTCGGAGGTCACGGTTGAAAGAAGGGAAAGCAAAGATTCGATGTTACTCGTCTCTAAGGCACCCTTCTAATTTAGCCAAAGCTAGTTGCGTGATTTAGTTAAAAATTTCCTAATTCTAACTTTAAAATTTATCACCTTTGGATGTTATCTATATGGATGCAAAACCTAAACCTAAAGTTGGGTTGGGAGGGGCAAAATGTCTCCTTGAGGTTTGATTGGAATTGATCACATTAGTTGTGTCATCCAAATTTGATCCCTCGAGGAAGTCACGAAAAATGCAAATGATGAGACTCGAAAAAACAGGAAATTAGGGTTTTCAAAAGAAATGCAATTCTTTATAAAAATCTCAAGGAAAAGAAATTGGATTTTTGAAAAGATGAATTTTTAAGTGTAAAAAGGAACTTGATTTTCAAAAGATGAAATTTTAAGAAAAATGGATTTTGATTTTGAATTGTTAAACGGGAAGAAGAAACTTGAATTTTAAAGAATGATTTTGATAGAATTTAAAATAATGCACATGTATGTCCTAAAGAGGGATAATGCAACATAATGGGTGCGGGGAACTAAATTCGTGACTTCAATTTTCCTTTTCATAGAAAGAAATAAAAGCGTGCTAAGGCTAGGAAGCCAAACTCGCTCTTTTCTCTTATTCAAAGGGTAATGCTCTAAAATGCGCTAATCTATTTTTTGACGAAAAGGAAAACTAAATGAGATGTTTCGCATACAGAATGGGAGAAAAATAACATGCAAAATGGAAAAGAAACTCTAAAAGTGAATAGTGTGTGGAATTTGTATCTAATGCATGAACGGCCTTAAGGGTCTAGCATTGGACTAGCCCTCGTCTAAAAGTTCTCACTAACATTGGATCAATGAGAAATCGAAAGGAAAGGCCACAACTAGCGTTGGACTAGTGTGGTGGCGTCAATACATTTACACAATAAACATGTAGACATGATAATAAAGCAAGTAAACACATAAAAACACATAAACACATAACACATAGGCATAATATCTAAATGCAAAATCTAGGAAAGCGATAAACACATAAGCATGCAAACACACAAATAAAGCATGTAAAATCTAATTATTACATTGGGGAAACCTATATACAATTCTAGAGGGGGAAATCAAAATAATAACCTATTTATTACAACTTGGCATTCAAGGCCTCCAAATAATTTACCCAAAATTTAAATAAAATAAATAAAGACTAAAAATGAATAAAAACAAAGGAAAACTTAATTTAAACATGCAAAATCATGCAAAAACACATAGGAGCACATAAGGGCACATAATAAGGGGAGAGAAGTTACCATCCCTTGATGTGATGTCTCAACTGAATGCCCAAATGAGGGGAATGGCTATCTAAGACTCAATGTCTGAGTCAGAAGCTTTAAAAAAAACGGACCAAAACTCCAAACAAAATGATCTTCACTCACTTCCAAAAAAAAGAAAAGCCCTAGTTTTCTTTTCTCTCCTTTCCCTTTTACTCTTCTTTTGATTCCGCTGTTTCTTTCTCTTTTTCTTCACTTTCCTCACTCCAATTCGCCTTCCTCAGCCTTTTTCCTCTCCTCCCTTCTCAGAAAACCTAAGGATCTATTTATAACCCATTTACCCTAGAACCAAATGCTTGGATGCATTTTGGGTTTGTTGGTTGATTTTTGATCATTAGATGGGGTGTTAGGGATTAATGGTGAGTTAGGGATTAACTAAATAGGTTCCTTGATGCTCAAGGTGCAGAAAATACAGCTGGAAATGAGGAGAAAATGGTTGGAAAATGATTTTTTTTTTTTTAGCCTCGATCAGTTACTGATCTACGCAGGACCACTCCATGTAACAGGTCTGCGTTTCAGTTCTAAGCCCCCTTTTTTTTTTAAGCCCTACAAAAATAAGAAAATATGTTATAATAAAGAAATAAATACTAATAGATAAAAAACATGAGCTAATAATTGAAAAAGTCAAAAATTTGGTGTCTACAGTAGCCACTTGGCACTGCTGCTTTTAAATCCTACCAAAATCTTTATATAAATGTATATATGCATGCATCCATGTATGTATGTGTGTGTGTGAAAATTAATAACCATATATCCCCATATTTAGAAATTATTGCTTGCAGCCTTTTAACAAAATATTTAGATGACATCCTAACTCAACAAGTTTATAAATAAATAACTGAACATTTCACCTATTCCTCTTGATCAAAGCCACCAACAGAAAATTTTATTTGTATACTCTTTTGTTGCTTGTTTCTCTATATGCTATCAATACACAAATTCATTTGAAAAGTATTGTTAATTTTTTAGCTATAGATTGAAACTCATCAAAATTACTTTTTCTTCGTTTCATCTTTGCAAAAAGAAAGTAATTATTTATACAATTTTAATTTATATTTTATATTATTTGTTAAATATGTGCATTTCAATTATTGGATAGTCATGTTTATACATTACATTTGCTCCCACTGACTTATATTTCTAGCCCTACTACTATAGAGCAAGACTAGCAATGGCTGCAAATGCAAGACCAATAGTCCACAATTTTGTTGATTCGCCCAATAGCGAACACCCACTTTCACGCAATGTTTTAAAACTCGGACCTGCCGGTTCACCGGTGGCATGACCGGTTCGCGGTTCAACCGGTCCGACCGGCCGGTTCACCTGTTTTGTGTTTTTTTTTTTTTTTTTGGGCATCTGGGCAGTGGCCCAATGGGCACCCAGCACCAGCAGCGGACCAGTGGGCCATTAATGATATTTTTCAAATTTTTTGAGGGAAAAAAAAAGTTTAAACCCAATAACTTTGAATACATTAATCCAAAAGTACTTTATCTTGAAGTGTCTTTTAAAATTTTCTTAATAACATGAAAATTGAACATAAATTTTCTGAAAATTGATAAATGTAATTTCTTTCAACCATACAAAAAAAAAAAGCAAGCCTGAAAAATTTTGAAATATTAGATACATCTTTAACCGAAAATTGGGAAAACAAAAAAAAGAAAACCAACATCAATAAATGAAAAGAATTCAAAGTTTCAAATTAAATACAAAAACTCCACATACAGAAAATAAATAAAAGGAATAAAACTTGTATAGATTATGTTAAAGTTGTGGAAGAAAACTTCAAGAAATTAAACTAAATACATGTAGATTTAAAAAATGGTAAGATAGAGAGGAGGGTGGAGATGAGAAGAGGGAAAAATAGAGTTTGTACAGGAAATTTATTGTAATAACCCTAAAAACTAATGATTAAAAGAGAAATGATTGAGGTGAAATTGGAAGGATGCAAGATTGAATCATCTGATGGTGGATTGATGGAGGTAAAATTGGAAAGAATGCAAGATTGAATCCTTTGAATGTAGAACTTAGTAACATTAAAAACTAGTGATTAAAAAAGGAATGATAGAGGTGAAATTGAAAGTGATGCAAGATTGAAGCCTCTGAATGTAGAAATAGAGAGAGGCATAGATGGGTAAATGGAAGTTTTATTTTTTATTTTACTTTTCATTAGTTTTATAAATTTTTGTATTCACCTAATTTCAAAAATACTTGTTGGTGTGGTGGTTAAGACACTTGTGTCTTATATATATGAGGCTTCAAAATCAAAACTCACTACTACCACATTTTATATTTTCAAAAAATGAAAAAAGTCAAAAAACTGCCGGTTCGCGGTTCATCCCGGTTCGTACAGTTCAACCGGTTCTTGACGGTTTTTTGATCACTTCCGACTATTATAGAGAACCGGACCGATGGCATGGCCGGTTCACGGTTCAACCGGTCGAACCGGCCGGTCCGGTCCGGTTCTGAAAACATTGCTTTCACGTCATCTTCTTTATCCTATTCCCATCAATAGAAAACTCATTCAATTTTTCTTTTTTTTGATAAAGCACCATAATTTCATTAAACTTTCCACTGTAACAAAAGTTAGATCATCAAATATTTACAGATAAAAGCAACAAAATGGATCCATATCCACCAGTCCATCCATGAAAATCAACCTTAAATGGATTTGGATGATCCATATGAATTCAATGGTTTTAAAGGGATAATCATTTAAACCCAATTATTTTGATGGATTTGGATGCATTGTCTATGTCATCCATATGTATCCACTTAAATAGAAAAGAAAAAACACATATTATGATTGCAAATATTTGTCATGAAATTTGTGGGACCACCTATTCTTTCACTGATAGCTTTTTTTGGGGTTAATTACATCTACCTCCCTGTGTTTTAGCTAAACTACAAGTACAACCCTTAGAGTTTTAAAATAACCGTCATCCCATTTGAGCTAACATTTGTTAAACTGTATTAAAATATTATATGTGTAGACAAAAAGATCCTTCCCCCAAAACAGACCCACCACCACCTTCTATCTTCATCCTCTTCCCCATCACCGATACATGCTATCACATCTTCACTGCCTCCCTTACTAATATCCCAAGTCCGAAATCCTGGCCTCAACGAATCCCAAGGTTGTTTTCATATCGGAAAACTCATTCATTCATGCTCACTTCTCCCTCCATTCTGATAACCATACTTGCACCCTTGGACTCTTGAGCTCTCAATCATAGCACTTAAGGGTGGCAATTGGGTTGGGTTGGCGTAGATTTTCATTTATTTGGGTTATACCCAACCTGCCCAAGTTTAAATTGGGTTGATATTGGGTTGGGTCATATTGGGTTAACTCAAACCCATAACCCAAATATGACCCAATATATTATTTTATATATGTTAATACATAATATTCTCTCACACACATTTATATACATAAAATGATTTTTTTTACACATAAATATTGTTTCACATACATAAATATATTTTCACACACTAAAACACTTCCACACATACAAACACACATTCAATTATTAATCTCATTGGATGGAAATGCATTATTTTCATACACACGGACATATTAAAACACACATTAACAAACATACTAACTTTTTAAACTACTTAGATTGACAAATTTAATGCAAAAAATCCTTTTTCAAAGACAAATCAAATAATGTAAAATGTCACTAAATTGAACTGAAGAATTATAAAATTCAAACAAATGTAGTCATCTAAATAGATATTTTTTCTTTCATAATTCACAAGGGGCAACCAATTTTTTAAATATGCAAAATATTATGCTATGAAATCTCCAACTACTACAAAAAATGTTGTTACTGGCAATGACACCCACTTGGGGACACTATGAATGTGAATGATTAAAAAAGTAATTCAAGCAACTATAGTAATTCTTAATAAAGTTGGATCAAACCAGAAGTAAGATACTCAAAATATTCACTTTTTAGTTCAAAATTTTTTGATGGAAAAAAATGATTTGGTAAATAATAAGAAGAAAAAGACAGCTAATTTAATGGGGATGAAGAAAAACTTTGGGAAAATTAATTTGATTTTTTTGGGAATAAAAAGAGATTTTAAGATTGAAAATTTGAATTTTTGTGTTTGATGAATGATGGAAAAATGAAAAATTGAGGTTGGGAAAGTTAAAAGACTAATTTGTATTCCTAACTTTTCTTAGCTTTGTCTAAATTCATATTAAAGAAAAATTAAATCAAAGAACAAGAAAATGGATATTAAAATTTGATGGGCCATTAATTAAGAAAATGGTTGGAGTACAGTAGAAAAAGAAAATAAAAAAAATAGTTGCAGTTGGGAGAAGTGAAATGAGGTTGCCAAAACCAACACTCTTTTAAAGAAAAAAAGGACAAAATATTTGAGTACATACATTTATTTTGTGCTATGTGAAAAAAATTTGGGTTAATGGGTACCCAACTTCAAAACCCAACCCACCCAACATTTACTTGGGTATTTTACACCCAACACCTAATTGACCCAACACCCAACTGACCCAACCCAACCTCTCAAATTAGTGGGCGGGTTGGGTGGATTGTTAGGTTATGGGTTTTCTTGCCAACCCTGATAGCACTAATTGATGCATCTCTATCACCCCGACCACTCAAATGAGACTTTCACAATCCTTTTTTCCAATAGATTGGAGTTGGATCTGTTTAATGCCCATTTTAGATCTACATAGGAAGCAACATTTATGTTCACGGGGTTTCAAGGCCCAGGGTGGCATGGGAAGAAGATTTTGGATTTCCTTTATTTTTTCTTATATTAAGCAAATTAGAAATACACTGGTGGAGTTAGTGGTGGTTTTTGGAATATGAGTGGTGGAGGAAGGAACTTTAGAATAAGAGCGGTGGATGAAATAGTGAAGGCATTTGTTTTTCTTCCCTGTACTTTTCTTTTTCTATATTAGTTTTTTAATCCTTTCCTTCGTATGACATGAAGGGATAATTTTGGACTTCTATGTATTTCTTGGTTTGATTAGGATAAATAACTATTTGAAAACTAACAGGAAGGGGCTATTTGTTATATTTATTAAAAGTAAAAGACGGTGACTGTTATTTTTCAAACTTTAGGGGGTCTTCTTGTAGTTTCGCTAAAGCAGGGGAGGTAGATGTAATTAACCCTTTTTATATAAAAATCAAATTTCATTAACAAATTGTTGGAAATCATCCAACTTGATTTGATTTACATCTCTACCCTAATGGCAGGTTACGCATGTACTTAAAATAACAAATTTGTAATTTAACAATAGATATAGTAGATTTGCAAGATTTTGAACAGATTTGAAAAATACAAGAAATTGTCAAATTAACTTCTAATAAGATAAATCACTATAGCTTCCTTCCATCCATGTTGCAATAGCCAAACATACTAAACAACGGTTTCAAGTTCTAATAATGACAATGAGATTTGTCGAGATAGATCAAAGACGCAAAAATATTCTAGATCTGATAACCATATCTGAAATAAATTCGAATCAAACAACAAAATAAAGATAAAAGGAAAATTTTCACTAGAAACTTTTAGAAGAAATAGAAAATTGTTACTAGAAATTTCTAGAAAAATTAGATGACTTTCATTAAAGAACTTACAGTCCATTTAGTACATGGGATGACACAGGACATATGATTGATTACTAATCCTGTGTCATCCCATATTTGGTTGTATTTTATATATGGGATGACACAATCCAACTAACCGAATTAATTTGCCATATGGGAGATAAAATAATCCCACGGGAGGAGGTGGTATGAGTTATCCGGAATGAGGTAAGAGGTGGGATGATGATAATTGACACTTATTTACCATATTAATAGAATAATACTTTATTCAAACAACTATATAAATCTATAATTCTCTATAATATTATCTAAATTTTGAACTAATTTGTCTCTATTAATCATTTAATAAAATTTTTGACAAATTTGTCCTTACTAATAAAAAACAAAATTTTGGATTAATTTGTCCATATTAATGATATATCATAATTTTGGACTAATTTGCCTATGCCATTAACAAAATTAGACTTTTTACTCATTTATCCATATTAATGAAATAACTAAAATTTTGGACAAATTTGCCCCTATTAATAAAAAATTATGTTTTGAACTAATTTACCCATTTTATTGAAATAAATAATTTTGAACTAATTTGCTCCTATTATTAATAAATTAAATTTTTGGCTAATTTGGCCCTACTAAGATTCTAAATTGATTCAACCTTACTAAAAATGAGAGTGAATTTTTATATTATTTTGGCCCTATTAATTAATTATATAATCATATTTTCTTGGTCAAATTTAATTCATAAAAGGTTAGAGATATGAATTGAGACTTGTGAATCCATTTAATAACGTTGAACTCTGCTTATAATCACACACATACATGTGTGTATTTGCAAGTCGAGTTTATATTTATTAAAACTCGAACACCCCTAGTTGTGGGTCTAACAAAAAAGATATTTTGGTTTATAAATAAGTAATCCCACCTCATACTATTTCCAACCAAATACAGGATAAATTTATATTCTAAGACATCCTATCCAACAAAAAGCCAACCAAAGACTGGATAATAAAATTACTCATCTGAGAATGACTCAATTCAGGATGAATAATTTGAGGATAAGTAATCCCCTCTCATCCAGTCCATAAACCAAATGCATCCTTAGGAGAGACTTTGTTGAAAAAATATAATAAAATAAAATCTATGGGAAGGGAGACCCCTATCTGAAGATGGTTTCCCTCCTGAAAAGGAAGGTCTTTAAAAAAATGAGAAGAAGTAGAGAGAAGTTAGAGAAAAAGTAAGGTAGTATAGCTTCCTTATATGACAAAAGTGTTAATTGTATTTTCTTGGTTTCTAGTTTCTAGTCTTCCTCGACCTTTTTCAAAAATGTATTTTTGGTCTCTACTCCTTTTCTTAATTTTATAAAATGTCACGTAGAAATGGCTATAAACTTGCACGTTCTTAAGCAAGGACGAAGCGAGAATGCATCGTATGAAATCAAAGTAATTTTAATTTTTTTAATTTTCTTATTTATTTATATAAAGAATTTTTCTAATGAGTGTCCTCGTGTACTCATTTAGACACATAAATGATATCTAATTTAACAGGTAAAACATACACTCATATTTATTACCTGTGTATTTAAATACTTTCTCGAATTTAATTTCACTCTTAAAACATTTGAAATAGGCTAATAGTAGAACTTGGGAGGTGGCTAATGTTAGAATCAAGATAAACAGTGTATGGTAGGAAATTGTTAATTCAACTTGAAATCTTGCTGAAAAGTTATAGCTTCCTAACAAATTTTACTTCTATCCACTGTAAAGTTGTATTCATTCACCCAAATGTTATAATAATGCTGTCAACTTCTTAATTGGTCATTACTTTACATGATGATATTTAAAACAATGATGAAAGGCTAAATTGAACATAGTAGCTAAGATTTTCTTGGAAATAATAATTTGAAGCTGCTTTATAAAGAGCTGAAATAGAGTAAAAGTACAACCATTCATTAGTACTAAAAGGTTTTTAGGTGATTTAAAGCTAGAAATTCTGCTGTCTGTATTTGTTTGGCAAAAAACATTTGGATCTTCAATTTAGGAATTGGGAACGTAAATGGATAAATGGATGAATCATGGTTTTATATTAACCAATTAAATAGCATCCATTTAGATCTATTTATTAAATAATTTTAATTGGACTGGATCAATTTGATCCATTATCCATTTAGCTAAACCTATTTATCAATCATATATCTATTTTGCCACTTCCACTTTGAATTGTTGGAATAAACATAATTCAGTAGGTCTTCTATTAAATAAATGAGGTGTACCACCCATGTTACACACCCTAATATATTGATACCTGCTTTTTTTTTTTAAATGATCATAATTATATTTCTAATTAAGTTAAATTCTAATGGAGAACAAATGTTAGTGCACCAGGGTTAATGAGAAGACCCATACATAGTCCATCTAAAAAGAGGATTAGACATTATATTTTGGAAGAATGGGGCATCAAAATATGCAAGGATTCACTCTCTAATGGACAGCACAGTTGGGATTAGGATCTCTGCAATTGTTAAATCTGAGTAAGTGCAAGGCCCATTGATGGTCCACATCTGGGCATCGAATTTAGTATTGAAAAACAAAAACGTTTCTTTAAGAGTTGACGACCTAGATTTACGCTAATATATATACACTAGGCTTCAGCTCCCCGAGTGTTACTCGGGGTGGCCGTTTTAGTTGTGGTTGACTAAGCTCAAGTATTTTATAGCAGTGTAGAGCTGGTAGATTTAGCTTGTATTTTATGTGGTAAAGTTTAGAGCATGTGTTTTTTTGTTGTCTTAGCGATGAATATGTTTTTGAAGTTAAAAGAATTAATGAAGAAAACTGTAAGGGAGTGAGTATTTATTGTAATCATATTAATCTTTTTTAGCCACCATTAATGTGATTCATTTGGAGATAGTTTGAAATTGAGTGGTGTGGAGTTGGCTTAGTATATTGTTTTGTCAATTGTTCTTTGGCTGTTTGGCTTTTTAGTATATGGAGATTTTGCTGGATGTATTTTTGTTTTGGTGAAGTGGCGTTATGTGTATAATTGCATAGGTGGAAACAGGAAAAAACATAATGGCAAACAGTATGCAAAAAACAAGAATTTAATAAATAATGTGAAAACAATACCTGAAGTCTGCTAGTGAAGCAGGAAGAGCTAAAGTATAGGCAAGCGAATCTAGTGATGACAGTTGAGTAGACAGAATGTAAGCTACAGAAGGTAGAATCTGAGGTAATAGATAGAACGACCTGTGGGAAATAAAAAATAAGACAGTGAAGAACCACTTTGTAGTGGTTAACAGTGGCTAATAAATCTTTATAGAGTGGCTATATAGGTTTAAACGCATAAAAGCGTAGATAAAAACACATTCACACAACCATAAGTTGTGATGAATAGAGACATGAGATAACTATATAAGGATTGATGCTTAGGATTGAATAAGAGCAGTAGCCAGTTATGTAGGAAAGAGCTGTATAGTATAGATCAATATTAATACATAGGTAGACAGAGATACACACACACACAAACAGATAGATGAGCAGCTGTAGAGATACATGATAGACACAAAAATCAAACTATTTAAGAAGTTGGTCAGGATATTTATTTGTGTATGTAATCATATATCAAAGGTAGAAATACAAAATCATTTAAGGAGCTGCTGAGGTTATCTATTTCTGTATACAATGTTTATTATATTTGAGAGCAACACAAGCTCTCAAATAATGTAGTGTGTAGTATCGGATGAGAAAAAAGGGGGAAAAAATAACCAATAAACAAACTTTGTGAAGAAATAATGGGTAAAAGAGTCTTGACAATCAGACAAAATTTTGTAAAGGGAAAGACAGGTTGATGTAGCAAGAGTAAGAAGGCTGAGAAGTAACATTGATTGCAACTGACATTAAATGCAAATGAAATACAAAAGGAGAGACACACAGGCAAGAGGGAAATAATGCTGAAATGAGGTAAAAAACAAAGATACTAAATTAACAGCTAGAAATAAATGCATATAATCACAGAGAGGAACACATACAGCACAGCAGATGTAAAGAAACCTTCAAAGAAGTATCAAAGTATAGTAAACAACTAAGAACCAGGTGACTGCAAATAGCAATGGATATGCATATAGATAGATGTAGAGGTAGACAATGAGCATAAACGTGGGGAAAAGTTGCCAGGAAGATACAAATAGAAGAAGCAACTGGAATGAAATGAGGGAAAAAAGAGAAAGTTGGTTATACCAGACTAAATGTACTTGACTTTATTTGGACTTCCTTTCCACGGATTTATTGAAGAAGATTGAATACAGATAGATGTATACAGGCAGTCAGAAACACAGATATACAGAGGCACACACACATATATGCATATTTGTTAAATATATATATATATATGTGTGTGTGTGTGTGTGTGTGTGTGTGTGTGTGGATAGACACATACATATACATAGAGCCAGAGCATGTCTTTGTATTTGTATATATGGATCTATATGTATATAGGCATGTGTACAAAGATGTATCTATGCAGTACACTACGAGGGAAAAAAAAATACAAATATTGGCTCTCTGCATGAGAGAAATATGTGGCAAATGATATAATTATCTTTTTTAAAGAATGCACATAATCCTTAAACAGTTGGAGAGTAAGGAGCATTGAGAATTATTAATGCTGACAAGACGTTATAGTTTTTGATGGTTTAGTTAATTTATATAAATATTAAAGTCCAGTATCAGAAGAATGTATGCTAAATAGTATAATGATTTATTTCCAAAAACCACAGAAGATCTGTAAAGAATTGAAAGCTAAGGAGTGATGGTGATTACTAATATTAGGAAGTAGTTATGTATTATAATCATCTAATTGATATATAAATCTTAAAGTCCTAATATTGAAGAAAGTCAAATTTATATCAAAGATAATGAATCTATATTAAATATTAAAGTGCAATTTGTCGATTTTCATAACTGAATTAGTTTATAGATATTAAAGTAGTGATATTAGAAAAAACACAATTTATATAAAAAACAATAAGCATGCATGCAGAAACAGACACAGATATACATGCATGTCGACAAGAGGTTGCAATTTTTGATAATTCAATTAATTAATAAAAATGTGGTTTTTTCCCTGAATAGCAAGGCTAATTTTTAGACAGAAGGGAACTAATAACCATTTATTTATACATAAACATGCGTAAAAATGTGTGTCTATTTATATATATATATATATATATATCTATATATCTGTGTATATAGATATCCATATACATGAATGCTAGATAAAAATTTGATTTTTTATTTTGCAGTAACTCATAACAAGCAAATGGATGTTAAATGCTATAGTGTTTTTGTACAATATTATTAAAAGCAATATATATATACATACCAATCATCATTAAAAGCAATATATATATACACACATTATTATTAAAAGCAATATATAATAATTATTAAAATAATAATTTTTATTATTATTAATTACTATTAATAATTAACAAGTCCCTTTAATATATATACATGTGGCTTTGATTTCGCAGCAATCAAGTTTGGACGAATGCATGCTTTGTTTTTTTTAAAAGATGCAGATAATTTTTATATACCCAAACAGTAAAGAATGTGAGCACTTGTTAATTATTAATAATAAGAAATAGATATACATTCTAATCATGAAATTAAATGTTGATTTGTGTCTATATACACACACACACACACACACACACACTGTAGAGACACACACACATATATATATATATATATGTAAAAAGGCATATGAAAACGAAAATCACATGGGGAATAAATGTGACACTGCAAGTTAAAAAAAATCTGAAAGGGGCACATATACATAATATACATACACATATATAAATATACGTTTAAAAGTTGAAAGATTATATATTTCTAAAAATATATATACACATATATAGATATACATTAAAGGGTTGGAGGATTATACATTTCTAAAAAGACTATAAAACAATATACATGATAGCTCTTCAAATCAGCATTTAATTTTTTGGCATGCCACAAGGACTAACACTACAGCAATACACATGATAGCTCATATCAGAGCTTTTCAAATCAACATTAAATATCCGAAAAGCCTATAAATCTAGAGGCCTACAAGCTAAAAGAACCAAGTAAATCTGTTGGTAGCAGCAGTAGCATTCCGGAGGCACCAATTAGCAAACAGTTCCGACCGCAAGACACATCCCAAGAATGAGTATGAAACAGGTGAAAAAACATACGGGCCCAGCCCAAAACACGCCAATGCCACAACAAAAGGCCGAAAATGAAAGAATGCAGCACACAAGTATAAAAAAGCAAAAACAACATCCAGGCCCAGCCCAAACACACCCAAGGCAGGACAAAAGGGCAAAAATGAGAGAACGAAAGGCAACAAACACCAACAACAAAAAGCGGACGGCAGAATCAGGAATAGGCCTGCCAGCAAAAAGACGGAACACCCAACTCAGAAGGCAGAAATACCCGGGAAACCGCGACAAAACACTGTTCAATGGAGATCCCCGCTTTAAGTATAAGGAAGATATCAGCCCATTGCAATTGCTCTGGCAATTTCAAGAGAAACAAATTCGTGCATTAATCTTGTTCATTCCAATGTCGTGATCCCTTTTGAAGCATTACCATGGCTTCATCATTTCTCAAGAATTATACTAGTACCTTAGAATAATATATATATATATATATATATATATATGTGTTAACTCGACAATTTGTTCAGAATTAAACACATTAAGACATTTAAAAGTTTGTAAAATTTTATGAAATTTTCAGTTAGTCAAAATTAAAATGTACATGTGACACCGATGTGAAACTTCTAAACTAGATTTTAACTTTATTTCTTCTGTTACAGTACTATAAGGCACAATATAACCATCATCCACCACTCCCTTGTGCTATACTTCATTTCAGTTTTCCTTGGCCTGCAAAGTCGAGAAGTGTCGCAGAAAATAGAAATGTTAGTGGAATTTGTGTAATTTGACATTTATTCTCACTTCCGCAGTGCTTTGATAAACAGAAAACCAAAAGACAAAGGAAAATTTTGAAAGGAAGTATGTGAATGAAAGCAGTTGGAAATTGGGCGTAGAATAAAACAAAATGTATTAAATAGTTGTAAATACCTTTATGACAAGAGTCTTCCAAACAGAATTGCACTAAAGACAATACCACCAAAATATATATTTGATGCAAATCTGGAGAGTGAAAAGAATAAAATAAAACTTAGTTAACAGATTATAATATGTCCATTATAGAAGAAAATGTTCCTCTCTAAGGGTTAAAACCAGAAACCCCAGAGGCTTTATTATAGGTATTAGTAAGAAGGATTTGATTAGAGACTGTAATACAATTAGATATTTGCCAATCCAACAATTCATGTATATTATCTTTTCAAGCTTTAAAAGATTTATTCACATTTGCTCTGGACTTACCAATAAAGTAAAGTAATTAGCTCAAAAAATTCTAAGAGAATGTTCTATACCTAGCCAAAAGAGAGAATTATGATTTGAAGGGGCGGAATTTGATTTTAGCATGAGAGGATGAGTTTATTGTAATTGCCTAAAAGCATCAATTATGCAAAGCCAAATAATAAATTAATTTGAAATCCTTCAAATTTTATCTTCATTAATAAGTACCCACTTTCTGAAACAATCTGCTGGGTTTGACAGGTCTACATCCCAAATCTGCCAAGCTATTTGACCGGATGCAGCTGCCAGCAATACATAAAATGGCCATCCTGTAACACTCAAAAATATATAAACCTGAAAGTTAGAATAACCAAAATTAAAATTAAAAATAATTAAAGCTTCAAAAAGAGCTAAAAAGATGAGAAATATATTGTTAGCCAAATCTAGCTGTGGAATAGCTATGAACGTAAAATGATCAAAGGATTGGGAATATATTTTGTTCGAAAAGACATCGGGAAATATGGTTAAATAAAAAGAGAATTGGAGTGATGCTGTCTAGATTATCTTAGGTTAAAACTGTATCTTGCTAGAAAGGGTGACAATGGTTTGGCTCCCAAGACTAGCTGGTGTTGTGGATTTAAAAATAGTAAAAGCAAATAGCAACAAGAAATAACGTCTTGTATACAAAAGTTGTAAGCATATTTACACAAGTAGGAGATATGTTTGCTCTTTTTTCTTTTAAATCTTTTTAGCAAGGTAACGGTAGATCTAAAAAGTGAAAAGGGAGAATACAGATTTGAGCTCAATATACCAAATATCTGGGATCTCAATTTTAGCTGCAAGATAGAATTACTCTAAAATCTACCTAAGCTACAGTCTAATCAAACATGACCTTGCAGCAATTTAGCATAGGGGTGAAATCGAGTCGAGTCGAACTCGAGTATCTATATACTCGAGCTCGAACTCGACTCAAGGAACTCAAGTTCGAGCTCGAGTTTGAGCTCGAACAAGCTTGTAGAACCAAACTCGAGGTCGAAGTCGAGGTCGAATTACTTATTAAAACTCGAGCTCGACTCGTCAAGTTTGACGAGCTGATCGAGCTCGAGTACTCGAGCTCGGGGAGCTCGATGAGTTGATCGAACTCGAGATCGAGCTCGAGTACTGGAGCTCGTGAATTCGAAATGAATTGAGGAAAGCAAATAAATATTTTCTTTTTTCTTTAATCTTAATTCATTATTTGCACAATGAAATGACGTTTTAACCCTTCTATAAAATTATTTCTAAGTTGGTAAAGATTGTTGTATATTTAACTAATAAGCCTAAAAGGGTAAATTAATAAATACAATATATTAATTATTAAATTATTTTTTTAATCGAATCAAGTTACTCGAGTACTCGTCGAGCTCGATATTTTTCGACTCGAGGTCGACTCGATTTCTTCCATCAAGTAGCTTGAACTCGACTCAAGCTTGACTTTGACCGAGCTCGAGTCAAGTAGCAAATCAAGCTACTCGAATTTTTTTCACCCCTAGTCTAGCATACTTATATAAATCAAGAATTTCCACAACAATATAAAAAAGTTAGTTTGATTTATAAACTCTACAGATGATTATTTTTAAAAAAATCAACTATCATAAATTATAATTAACTAAAGATGAATATAGAAGTAAATACCAATGTGAGCGTTAAATCCAGCTACAGCAAGACTAGCAATAGATGCAGCTCCAAAACCAGTAGTCCACAATTTTGTTGAATCACCTAATAGCAAAGCGGTAGATTTCACACCCACTTTCACATCATCTTCTTTATCCTGTTGCAATCGGCAGCATATATAGGTACAAAATATACGAGTCAATGGCTCAATGCAACCACTGGGAAAATCATTCAACTACTCTTTCTAATATTGCATCAATATCGCTAGCGAAATGGAGTTTAATAGCTTCAAGGATATTGAACACAGTGGGAAAAAAATGCTCAAATAATTCATTGTCTATGCAGCATCAGATAAATTGATTCCAAGGATTTAGGATACTAAAATACTTCTCTGCCATTCTCATTTGGCAAGTGCAAAGGTTACCTCTTCCTCTTTTTTTTTTTTTTTTTTTTTGAAAAACTGACCTTTTCAAACATTTTTCATGCATAACCAAGTGTATGTGTTTAATTCTTTCCTTAAGTTTCACCTTTCTTTGTTACAATGTAATTGGCCAAGTCTTTTACTCCTTGATTCCTTGGACACAAGAGGGAAAAAAAATAATGATAAAAAGTTAAGCAATAGGTAACAAAACAAAGAGATAAAATCGAATAGAAAAAGCAGGGTGATGTATTCTATTTGAAAGCATTTACTAAAAAGTTCATGCGCAAAGTAACTAACTAAGTAATATCTATTCTTACTTTTTATAGTACCTATCCAAATTTCATTTGGTGCCATAGTTCTAAGAAGTTGGAGAATTTGGGGTTAGACCGCCTCTATTGTTACAATTGGTGACAATAGGGTACAATGGAGACACTGATATAACTAATATATAGAGTAAAATAATAAATATAGAAACTAACAGATTTTCAGATACAAATTTTATTGAAAGAGAAAATTGATTCTATTTTTTAATCTTATTGTGTTTGTGTCTATATTTGCTATATTAATATCTATATTTGTTGTACTTGCATCTACAGTGTAACACTACTGTAACATTTGGGACGTGAAAAACAATTACTGTAACTGTCTTTGAAGTGTTTTAGAGAGTGTTTTTTGGAAAAATTTTTTGGGTATTTTTAAAATTAAACATTTAGTTGGGTAATTTTTTGGGACATTTTTAAAATTAAAATTTTATTTGGGGTAATTTTTGGGGCATTTTAAAATTAAAAATTTATTTGGAATAATTTTTAGGATATTTTTAAAATTAAAATTTATTTGGTGGATTTGCAGTGGGGGTGGTTTAATTTTTAAAAAAATATCCCAAATAAATTATTCCAAAAATACTCCAAATAAATTTTTAATTTTAAAAATATCCTAAATAAAATTTTAATTTTAAAAATGTCCTAAAAAATACCCCAAATAAAATTTTAATTTTAAAAATGCCCCAAAAAATTAGCAAAATTTTAAATTATGTGAGATGGCTTATGCAGTGAACCTTTGAAATAAATTTGTTTTTGAATTTTTTTAATTGTTAGTGGGGTGTAAGGAAAATTTGTTTTATTATAAATTTTTGAAGAAACCGCATGTGTGTTATGCGGTTTCTCAAAAAAATTTTGAGAAACCACATTTCTATGAAGATTTTTTTTAAGAAAATTTTTTATTCCACATTATCATAGAAATGAGGCATCCTGAATCAACAAGTCTGAGCTCATGAGGTATTCGAGGAAGAATGAATGAGGCAGCAGAGGAATGGGGAGTTTCCAAGGGTGCCTAAAAAAAAGTTAAAAACTCAAGAGGAGATTTACGTGGAGCGGAGATTTCCTTTTTTATGTCTTGGGACTCAAAAGAAGGAAAATAAATAAGTGTGCTTATATAAAAAGTATCCAAGTTAGGGATAATTTGGTGAATTTCTTTATATAATGTGGAATCTATCATATATGTATTGCAGAATAGATTTTTTATCTGGAGTCTCCATAAGTTAAAAAAATTCTAATCCCTTTTTTAGTATACTTTAATATTTTAGATAATGCATATAAATAGAATATAAATTATATTCTAAAACAATAATCTTTTACTTTTTAACTTATTTTTCATATAACTATTACAAATAATTTATTAATTTATTAATATTTTAAATATAAACTGGTGCATGACACGGGTCATAATTCTAGTAAGAAAAGTATTAGGTATGTAGGGTTTTGGCCGATTTTTTTCATGAATAGGATCGCTGAATCATTGGTATGCGATGACTGAGACAGTGTCTTTTATTTTTGAATTTTCTTTAGTTGCCAGAGTTGCCAGTGCTTGTCGGCCTGAAATTTTTTTTTAAATTATATCTAGTTTCAAGAAATCGCATCTCAAGTGTGCAATTTCTTAAAAAGGATGTGAAACAGCCTACTTGAGATGTGGTTTCACATTTTTTTTTAAAACTTAGAATGCAGTTTTTTCTTTTCTTTTTTTTTTTTAAATTCCTTCATCAAAATGCACCATTTTTTTTTTTTTTGGATATATTGACATCATCTATTAGTCCTAACCAAGATAGTCACTAACATAACAAGGGCGTAAAAGTCAAAATTAATGTCCATAGCAGATAATTGCTGTATAAAATTTCTTGGCTTCTCCTCTCTTAATGAAATTGATGTTTCTAGGACTATTAATGTATTGTTTCCAATGGAATTCATCCACCAATAAATCAACATATCACAAGACTGAAACAAAAACAATTAAAGATACAGAGAAGATACATGCAATTATCAAACAGGAGCAGATTTGTAAAAATTTTCTTAAAACCTTCATAGAAACTGCATATTAGCTATGCGGTTTCTCAAAAATTGAGAAACCGCATAACACACATGCTGTTTCTTCAAAAAAATTATGATTAAAAATTAAATTTTGACACCCACTAACAACTAAAAAAAATTCAAAAACAAATTTATTTCAAAGGTTCACCACATGTGAGATTTTCGGTGACTCTATTTTTAGAAAGTCATCTCACCAAACCCTATATTTTGAATTTTTTATTTTTGACATTATTTAAAGAAATTCACCCAAAAATACCCCAAATAAATTTTTAATTTTAAAAATATCCCACAAAATTACCCCAAATAAATTTTTAATTTTAAAAATTCCCCAAAAATCAATTTGAAAAATGCCCCAAAAATTACCTCAAATAAATTGTTAATTGTAAAAATACCCAAAAAATACCACAAATAAATTTATAATTTTATAAATTCCCCAAAAATTACCCCAAATAAAATTTTAATTTTAAAAATACCCCAAAAAATTATCCCACATAAATTTTTAATTTTAAAAATGCCTCAAAACATACCCCGAATGAATTTTTAATTTTAAAAATATCCAAACAAATTACCCCAAACAAATTTTTAATTTTAAAAATATCTCAAATAAATTTTTAATTTGGATCTGAGGAGGGGAGGAGGGGAAGCGAGGGAGGGTGAGGGGAGAGGGGAGAGAGAGAGAGAGGGAAGGTGGAGAGGGGAGGGAGAGGGGAAGGCGTGTTGGTGGTGGAGGGGTTGGGGTGGAAGAACAATGGATAATTTTTTTTATTTTTGTATGTATAAGTTGTTTTTGAAATATTTGTTTGAATTGATGTTTTTGGAATTGTTTTTTGTTGGTGTATTACTGTAGCATTTAGGATATAAAATACAGTTTTTCAAAAATAGGTCCAAAAATAACGAATCCAAACGGATCGATAATATTCTATTCTATCCGTATATTAACCTATACTATGAGAAAGGGGAGAGCCTATAGAGTAAAGAGGCTTTTGCATCTACAGTATACCTGATGTGCAGAAATTGTGTCAACCTCCAGAGTCCAGAAGAAGCAACCAACTAGGACTGGGATGACAATAGCAAGATCAAGACTTCCTTGAACAGCAGCCCACGAGTACAAAGCTCCCCAATTCGCAGTTAGACCAAGGTGGGCCTGAGGCTGCATTAATATATTTGAACTTCTCAATCAGCTCAATTTTGTTTTTTAAAGGGATAGCCAAACAAAGTGAATGGAAACTGAGAGATTGTTTTTACGAACTACTAAGACATGGAAACAATAGGTTTTCATTTTCTAACTTTTTTTTTGAATGGGGGAGAAGTGAGATTTAAACAGCGGGGATGAGAAAAAAGAAATTAAAATCCAGAACCTCTAAGTAATAGAAACAATGGGTAAAGGGCAGAGAAAGAAAATAAGCATTTTTTTTTTTTTTGGTTGGGGGAAGTTTGGTATAAAAGACAACTAATTAAATGAAATCTAACCAAGGAATTGCTGTCATGAATCCTAATTTTTTTTTTATTGTGATGATCAATATGAAAGCTTAAAAAATGTTGAATAAGATGCTACTGATAAGCAAAATTAAAACATAACAATATTTAGATTTGATATTAATGTTCAAGAATTTGTATATGTATAGATCCTGAACTACAATCCAGGGTCAAATTTAAGGTAAAGCAAAAGAAGGCTTATCTAACTGATCATTAATTTGGAATTTTTTTTCTTTTCATGTTGTGGTTGCAAAATAGTGTTTCTTTTAATGTACTGGTAATATTCGACTTCTAGAAAATCTATACGAGTCAATCACCATCAAGGTTACATGAACTTCAAAGAAATTAAAAATGTGTATGGAATAATATTGAGTAAATGAAACTTTTAGAAAATTATAGAGAACATTGCATCAATATTGTATCTAATGCAAAAGTGTTTCATCTAAACAAATATTTTAGTATTTAAAGTTTCATTTTAAAAAAGTAAATGTTATCTTGGACGTAATTAATAGGATGGAAAAAAAAACAAGAGATGCAATACCCAATAAGTTATTCTCTTCATGAGCGGGTAAGTGAAGATCAACGGCAAGGATGAAACCCATAATATACGGCTGTATATAAAGAAAAGACACAAATCACTACATTAGAATTTCAAGATGCCCAAAAAAATAAAAAACAGAAAAATCGAAAATAATAATTAATTAGAGCCTAAGCAGCAGTCTAGTATTTAACATGAAATTAAAATGCAGGAGTGAATATCTAGATTAACTATGGTAATTAACTTAATAGTCAAGAAATTATCTAATATTATCATCTTAATTATTGATCTGCTAGTATTTTCTAAAATTATAATTTAATGAATTTTGAAGTGTAACATGCCGAAAAGATAAAAATATTTTTTTAACACAATTAAAAAATTTTCTCTCATTTGTTCTTACAAGATAAAAGAGATAAAACATTCTCTCGACCAAATAAGAGGTAAAAATAACTCCATCAAAGTGAATGACAAAAATGTCAGAAATTTTGACTATTCATAATGATGCAAATTTTAAATCCAAATTAGCACCATCTATTTTCACCACAAACGGGTAATTTTTTATAGTAAAAATTTCTACCAAGCCCTATAAATGTTATGGACTCTTTGGTCAATTTATAAGGTTGTGGATTTAGATTATAGAGATGTGGATTTAGCTCCACCCATACTAAAATCAACACCCACTTTTTCCCATTTTCCTTTCCATTTAAGCACTAAAGACACAGGTATGGGTGGCTATTTATTGTTCCAGACTTGAACGAGATGTGGCTGCTTTAATCGCATGTTTAGTCAACGTTTTTTTTTTTTTTTTACAACTGGACCTATATTTGGGGAGAGGGATGGACTTAAGGTCTTGTTTGTATTATCATTTTCTAAATTTTTCATGAAAAAATATAATGTAACGATGTGATGTATGTGAAGTAAAAAGATGTTTGAAAAAAGTGATCACAAAAAACGTAAAAAATTTTTGTTGAAAAATTGCAATCTATACAAGATCTAAGTTATTGAGAACTCGAAAGAACCTAAACAACCTCCGAAAACATTTCAAGAAATCCTTAACAATGCAAGTAATAGGTTTCAATCCCCTAATCTACACCCAATGAGGAACCTTTGATCCTCCTAGGGCCCAGGTGAGCTAGCCAAATTGGTAGTCAACCCAATACCGATTAGAACTTAAGCAGCCATTAAGACTGCAGGTAGTGGTTGTAGTCTTGTAGACCGCATGGGGATGTTATGGTTGTCGGCTGGTCAGCAGAAAGGAAAACTAATTGATGAGAACTGACAACTAATTAAAGAAATATCAAGAAGACCATAATGCAAAGATATGAGATAGAAGCTTAGAAGATATGTCGGGGCGGGCACACACACACACACACACACACACACAGGGGTTTTACCATGTAATTTTGGTCTTTTAACTATTTAAGGTCTCAAATAACGTATTTTACTATTGTACTTATACAATTAAATATTTTAATTTTGGGATTTTGTTAATTATTACATGTTAATTTGTCCAAGACAAAAAAGAAAAGGAGGAACATATGCTTGTGCTTCTTCATAATTGGTAACTAGTTGCAAATTGACTATATTGTGTGAAGTCTTCTTTTTTTTTTTTTTTAGCAAATCTCGTAAACAGAGGAGAGATGTTACCTTCAAATTTTGTTCATTAAAAAAAATTAAAAAAATGAAGGAGACAAAATTACAAATTGTTGAAAAGCTTGGACCATAGTTTTTCATAGAAAAGTTTTTACATATTTTGTGAACACATTTTTTAATTATCATTTTATCTCATATACATTAAATTACTATAATACATTCTTTTTTACAAAAAAACTCCTAAAAATAGCAATTGAAATGTGCTCTAAACCTTGGTGAGAATTGTCATTTCAATATAGCTAGGGTTTTTGTCTATAAGTGAATTAGTAGGTTAATACTAGTTCCTACTTGAGGCCTAGGACAAGAGTCAATGCTTACAAACCTTAGTTCATTTACTGGGAGAAAAATTCCATATCCGAGTAATACTTGAATCCCAAGAAAACAAAGTGCTTGAAATCCTGTTATTGCCCCAGAAGCAAGTGGCCTTCCTTTGGTTCGCTCAACCTGCAATACAGGTATAGGCTTCAGAGAGTAATGATATGGCCCTTGTTTGGTTTACATTTAAATATTTTTTGTGAACATATTTTTAATTATCTTTTTATTTTGCATACATCAAATCACTATAGTATATATATATTTTTAAAATTTTAAAAATAGCAATCCAAATGAGATCTAAGCAATTATATTTAGAACAATGATTGTATGAAAGACGTTGTGATTTTGAACAGGGACACAACATAAAAGTTTGATAATTTGAAAGAAATCGTGAGAATGTAAATTTAAGAATAATGGCAAAGTTAGATTGAGAGATTGGTTTATATTAAAACGTTAGACACTATTTATAAATGATGTAACTCTAAGAATTACCCTGTCGTCGATAATTTTTTTTATTTGTATTTATCATATTACAAACAATTACCGCCGTTGTATATAAACCAAAAAAAGGAAAAAACTACTGCCCTCGTAAAGTTTTTTTGCTTCTAGAGAACAAGAAAATAGATTACATTTTTTTTTACCGGGTGAAAACTGAAAAACATGTGAATTTGTCACTTGCTCTGTACATCCAAATAAAAACATAATTTCAGATTCAGTAATCAAATGGAAAAGGGATCATCATCACCTGTGCATCAAAATCCTTGTCAAAATAATCGTTAATGGTGCATGCAATATTTCTTGACATAAAAGACACCAAGAAAAAGAATGCCAACATCTTCATATCAGGAAGGTCGCCGGGGTTCGCAGTAAATGTAAGCGACCACAAACATGGCCATGCAAACAAAAACGTCCCGGTTGGGTTGTTCAAGCGGACAAGGTAGGCGTAAGGCCGAGCATTTTCAGGAAAAATAGCTTCAATCCAAGAAGAAGTGATAGCTTTTTCTTTTTCATCTTTCTCTAATGTCTTGTCTGCGGCTGAAATTGCGGAGTTTGATTAGGTAAGTTGAAGCCTCTGCCAAGAAGTCTGGCACTTTTTATCAAAGAATGGTTGAAGATGGCTGAGTTTTCCAAAGGGCTGATTTTGGAGTTTGATTTGGCTGGTTTGATGGAGGATTTGGAAAGAAAGATGGACGGAAGAGGTTGACGGTTCAAGATGGAGACTGGGTTAATTCTAGAGCAAGTTTGGGAGGAAGACATGATGAGCTTGGAAGCTTGGGCCATTTTCTTCTTGTTAAGCCAATTGCATGTAGTTAGAAGTTTAGGATGTTGCTATATATTGTGATTTGATCATCTATTCGGTATAAGTACTGCTTCCTATACCAAGGGAGAGTTTTCAAAAGTTTGAAAATCAACGTATACAGGTAGTACCGAAATTCCATGTCTAAACATATGCAATAATATATAAATAAATAACAAGTAACAGTCATATAGGGAGAATATTCAAGAGTCAAAAGTCTTAAAATCAACATATACAAATATTTTACAAATAGTACTGCTGAAATTCCATGTCTAAACATATGGAATAATATGTAAATAAATGAATAAACAAGTAATAGTCACATGGCGACAAGTTGGCTATATGGAATCACATTATTGCCTTGAAAGCAAATAATTTCGAATATTTTGGTAGTTTTAGAACTTCAGTACATTTGAAAAGACTTCAAGCCTTTGTAAAGAAGAACAAATAGTGGATGATTTGAGAGTCGAATTAAGAACTTCTGAATTACCTAACTAATTTTCTTACTAGTAGAGTACAGTTTTGGAGATAATGTACTGTGTTAATTTAACGATTGTAATCTTTTGAAGTTTATAAGCATTTAGAAATTCAGCACACCATGAGTGGGGTATTGGGGTTCGTAGGGTCCGTTTGGATTAGCTGTTTTTGGAATTGTTTTTCAAAAATAATACTGTAGTATTACTGTAGTGAAAAACAATTACTGTAGATGTATTTGGATTACTGTAGATGTATTTGGATTTTTTTTTCTATTTTTTTCTTTTCCAAGATTTTTTCCTTTTCTTTTTCCTCCCTCCCCTCTTTCCTCTTCTTCTTCGCCGGCGCCCGCGACGATCGCCGGCAATCTGTTTTTTTTTTTTTTTTCCTCTCTTCCTCTCCTCCCTCCCTCTTCCCTCCCACCTAATCTCCCACCCACCTCCCCTTCCAGTGGGAAAGGAGTGGGGTGGGAGAAATGGAGAGAGAGGGGAGGGTGATGGGACCTTTTTGGGGAGGGAGAGGGAGATGGAGGAGGAGGGGAAGAGGGAGGAGGAGAGGAAGAGGGAAAAAAAAAATAGATCAGTGATTACCGATCCACCTGGCCTTGTGAAGAGAGGGGAGGGAGGAAAGGAAAAGAAAAGGAAAAGAAAAAAGAAATAGAAAAAAAATATAGAACATTGTGAAAAACAAAGGGTTGTTTTTGGGGTTGTTTTTGGTTGGTGTATTACTGTAGCATTTGAAATGTGAAAAATAGTTTTTTAAAAATAGGGGCAAAAACACTAAATCCAAGCGGACCCTATTAACTTCCCCTCTAGTTTTTGTAAATGTCAAAGACATCATCTCTTGATTTCGAAATAACGTGGACCTTCCTTATCATTGCTTTCCGTCCAACTAGGATATAGGATAGGTTTGACTTTATAATTTTACCCTTTTCCGTTTGATTCATATCCTTTGTATCAAACAAACAGAAGGTAGAAAAGACAGAATTATTAATGAAAATTAAAGACTTGTGTTATTGATTCCTGTTGGCTTTTCATTTTCATCAATCAAAATAAAGAGGTATATACATATATCTACTCTGCAAATAAAACAGATTAAAATGAAAATGAGGTGTCTTCAATCCATAACACTCGTTATCTCCTTTAATTTATTGAAATTCCAACTTATGAATACATGAATACGAGATAATAGAACCAAGATATTAACTTAATACTAAGTTAATTAATACACAAAAAGAAAAAAAATAGCTCTAATATTTTAAAAATACAAGCACTTAGTCGAAAAAATAAAAAATACAATTGACAGAGGGCCAACTTCTATAGCTATATATATATATATATATATATATATATATATTATCACTTTTTTTCCAGCCATATATTTTTATGAAAAAGAAATTGTAATCCATCTACATTGATATTCAATAGGTCAGGTTCACCCCATTTACTTATATTAACTCCTCTGACATCCTGGCTTCATTTGATCCAAGAGCTTGAGTAAATTCCAGCAGATATTTTCTAGTCCATTCTACCTTTGTGTGAGCCTTCAGGGTGACTCCATCAAACATCAACCTGTTTCCAGCATACCATCTCCTCCATAACAACACTGCAATAAGTTCTCTTTCCATGGGATGCATTGATTCCCCTGTCACTCCCGTTAACTCTTTAAAACTTGAATCCTAGATACCCCTTTTATCAATACCTAAATATTTCCGTTTCATAACACCAAATCTACAATCAATAAAGAGACATGCCTATCAGCTTCATTTGATCCCCACACCAAGGACATGAAGAATCAAAACCTGTTATTCTTTTCTTCAGATTTGCTGCTGTTGGTAAAACATTCCAGCATAATCTCCACACAAAACATTTTACCCTTTGGGGGCACTTCTAATTTCCACACTGCTCTCCAGAATTTCCTCTCTTCAAGTGATGACAACGCTTCAATCTTTCCACTCCAGTGTTTTAAAAGGTCAATAATCATCCGATATGCCGACTTGACTTAGCAGAACTGTCCATCATTTGTAATCAGTTATGCCATACTCTCTGATCATCAGGCCATGAATGACAAAACGGTATCGAACCTATCATATCCACTTCATTCTCAGGAAAAAACTTTTTAATCAGTTTCTCTCTTCCAACATCCCCCCTGCTCATCAATTAGTTCAAAGACAAACCTTCCAAGCATATAGTTTCGTAGTTGATTTGATGTCGGTGATCCAAGAAGTGGCAAATTGCCACATATATCGGAGCATAAAGGAGAAAGTCCATGGTTCAATGTCAACTATGAGCCCTCAAAAGAAAATGTCAAATATGACAAATGTCAAAGATTTTGCATTATAATTAGCAAGGAGAAAAAAACAGTTCCAAACTGCATTATGTTAGATTTACGCTTTAATCAATTATATCATGTTATTATTCATTTGTAAATTTGTGTAACAGGTATTCTTTAACAAAATTCTTTATCCATGTATCATCATTAGCTGATTGCTGCTTGCTTCGATAATACTCAACCAGGTACATGTGAGGATATATCCATTTACATTCTCTAATTTCCTCCCTTGATGATGAAGTTCTAACGTAATGTAATTCTTGACAAATGATCAAGTTGCAATATATGAGACTAGAAAGTTTAAGCATGTATTATCAGCTATTATAATGCTAGATCGAAATTTAGTCCATAACAACGTTAAATCAAATTGGATCATGTAATGGATTTGGAGTTCTTATATATTAAAATAGTCCATCTCTCCCATTCATAATGTCATATTTATTTTGTTAAGATATTCGATGTTTTTTGTCATTTTTAATAAGTCAAACTCATTGGGATTTTTCATCGAATAGTATCCCTTGTTTCACTCTTTCACATGACACATTTTTCAGATTTCCAATTTTTTGAGGGCAAAAATGTAAGAAGATCACCAACTTCACCAATTTTTGGGTCCGTTTGGATTAGCTGTTTTTGGAGTTGTATTTCAAAAATAGCACTGTAGCATTTGGGGGGTGAAAAACAATTACTGTAACTGTATTTCGATTACTGTAGATGTATTTGGATTTATTTATTTATTTATTTTCTTTTTCTTTTTCCATTTCTTTTTTTCTTTTTCCTCTTCCCCATTCTCTCCTTTTTTTTTTTTCTCTCTCTCCTTCTTCTTCTTCTTTCTTTCTCCCTCCCCCTCCCTCCCATGCCACCTCCTCCCCTCCCCTCCATCCCCTCCCTGCCTCCCTCTGCTTTTTCCCCTCCCACACTCCTCCTCCCTTCCCCCCTCATACCTCCCCTTTATCTTGGATCTGTGGTGGGAGGGAGGAGGAGGGAGAAAGAAGAAGAAGAAGGAGAGAGAGGAAAAGGGAAAAAAGAAAAGGAAAAATGGAAAAGAAAAAGGGAATAGAAAAAAAATATTTGAAATTGGGTGTTTTTGGGGTTGTATTTCAAAAACATTTTGGGGGTTGTTTTTGGGGTTGTATTTGGGGTTGTTTTTACTGTAACATTTGAGGTGTGAAATACAGTTTTTCAATTACAAGTGAAAAACAGGCAAATCCAAACGCATGTGCTTTGTGTTTTCATTTATGTGTAAGAGAAGAGTGATAGCCATTATTAACGGTGCCATTGCCAAAATAGATGAAGGATAGAAGCAACGCCACAGGGGTTCAAAGTTGATGCTTGAAGGAAAAAAGGAAAAATGTAAATTTTGAAGTTAACCGTAAATTTTTTCAAAATTTTTAAGTTATTTCAAACCATTTTTGGTTAAATTTTGATTTACTCTAACTTTTTCAATGTTTTAAAATTTTCTTAAGCTACTTCGAGAAAATTGTAACCAGTAAGAAAGTGTTTTTTCCATCTTTGTCAACAATTGTAGCTGCACGATTTTCTATAATCTTTTTTTAAAACATTCCTTAATAACATTTTTACTATATCCTTCTATTCTTCCAATTATCTTTCGATAAAATATATTCACATTTCAAAAAGTTCTATGGAAAAATAATTTGAGAAAAAATTGAGATAAGAGAGGAATAAGAGTTGAAATTTACATTAAGGCAATGTCAACTATAATTTTAAAAAATAGTAACTAACTCAAATGACTATTTTTGCCCATTGCCATGCCTCCAAAGCACATTTTTGCTCTCTTTTTTTTAAGTGATTACGGGAACCTAATTTACTCTTTTACAAATTGGTGAAAAATTAATGCCCCAATTTGAAATTTCACCTCTTATTCTTCACTTATCTTAGATTTTCCAAGACAATTTTTTTTTTCAAAAATTAACAAAAAGGCAATTCAAAATGTATATTTGGTATGGGATAATTTTAAAAAGCTCCCATAAGGTTTCAGACTATTTCACATAGTTCCCTTGATATTTTAAAAATTATACTTATCTCCTTTGATTTGACACTTTGGTAACCAACTCTTAAAATAGGGTAAAAAAGTTTAATGAATACTCTAAAATGTCCTTATCTTATAAAGTTTAATTTATTCTTCTAATCATTGTAAAGTAATTTGGCACAATTTGATGAGGACATGGACATGCAAGTTGCTCAAGCTAAGGATGATTTGTTACGTGTTCCAAGTGGTCTAATTACAAGGTCTTGTACAAGGCAAATAATCACTTCAAGCATTTGTACACGCGATTAGAGAGCAAATTGGAGACAAGCCAATTAAAGGGATGGAGCCAAGTTTGAGGATTGTGACCTTACTCAAGATTGAAGACCTAGCGTGATTGTTATAACATTGCTATTTCGGTTCAAGCTTAGTGGTTGCCTATTTTGATTGTTAATTCTTAGAATTTTATTATGGGATAAGTGGCCAGCTTTGTCTAGTTGTGGTCCACATTAGTTGTTAATTTGTTAGCTCATTATTTACTTCATTTCGTGAGTAAGCAAGCCTAGTTCTAGTTGGAATTGGTTTCGGCCAGCCTAGCTACTTATTAAGGCCGAATGGTCCAATTGTTGTAAAGCCTATAAATAGGCTTAAACGTTTCTTGTTAAGGGATAATAAGACATATTTTTCCAACAATTGAGAGAGCTCTCTTGGCTTCTTGAAGCAACTTTTGAATACTTTAGAATCTCATTCGAGTATTCATTTTGGCTTATCAAACAAGAATCGCACTTGTTTGTGGTGCCTTCTATTTTCACCCAAAGTTCTAACTATCGCTTCTTTGTAGATTAAGAATCTTTCTTAGTTCATGAACAAGGGATTTTTAGGGTTTTAAGTTTCCACAAACCTACCAAACTTTGATACGTCGTCTAGATCCGAACTTATGGGATACAAGTTCTTCGAAGCGTGGTTGTGTTCGTATCAGCTGGCATCAAAGTTGGTTGACAATATCCAGGTTATATCTCTTTTATTTCTTGTGTTTTTGAGTTGTTTTCTTGCTATTCTTGTTTCAGTTTCAAAGGAAAAAAAGACAACCGTTAGGGCTTCTTGTTTCCATCTTTACGGTTTCTAGTTTTTGCTAGGGTTTTTGTGTTAATTCTATCTGATTTTATTCTTGTTGTTTGTGTCATGTCCTTAGCTTGTTTTGTTCTTTATCTTGTGTTCAAAAGTGCTGAAATTTGTTAGGTCAAAAACAAAAAACAACAACAACAAACTAGCCGCTGGGGTTTTGGTTTTGTCTTCTATGGCTAGGAATTTTCTATTTTGAATTCTGTCCGGCTTTGTTACTTGCTGTTGTGTCGTGGTTTTCTATTGTGTTTGTGGTCTATTTCGTGCTGTGCAAATCATTAAAAAAAATTCATACCAACTTTGTATTCGTGTTGCTGTGGTTGAAACTTAAAGCTATCCAACTTGTTCTTGTTGAGTTTCTTCAATTTTTTTCTAGACTGAAATTCTTGAAGTTCTTGAATTCCTTGATTGATATCTTGAAGTCTTGAGTTTCTTGAATAAAATATGGAAAATATCTTGAAAGCTTTTGACCGAATTTGGAATCCTTGCATTACTTGAAATTGGAGTTCAAAACTTTCAAGAAATCTGTCTTGTTCTTGAAACATTCAAATCATCCTTGAAATTGAGTGGTTTGATCCAAATTTGTTCATCAAAATCAAAGCAATTGTGTTTAAAGAAACACCTTCTAGCTTAGCTTTCCAAATTGTTCAGGCATACTCATAACTTGTTTCCAAATGTGTTACCAAATCGGATTTCCAACTAGTTTCCAAAAGGGGATCCGTGAAGCTTTAAAGAAACAAAGCTGATTTTGGATTTGGTTTCCAAATTTCACATAATCCAAAGTGAAGGGAAAACCGAACTTCACCAAATTGTGGAACAAGAAACAAAATCCAGCTTTGAACTTTCTAAAATGACCATTCGTGTACCAAGGCTTGTTTCCAAATTCTGATCAGCCGTGTGTGAGGTACTTTCCCAAAATTTTCAGCCATCTTATTCAAATTCTTAGAGCCTTCTAAGCTTCTAAAATTCAGCCACGTCACTCTTCCTTCATTCCAGCCACGAATTCTAGGTGTTTTGGCAAAAGAATTCTGCTTTGTTGCTAGTAAAACTATGAGCTCAAATCTGTCTAGCTTGGTTATTAAATTCCAACCACTTGTGTCATCCTTTTTGTTCGTTAAAAGAGTTATTTTAAGTTATATTTCTAGTGTACATTGAGTCAAATTTCCAGCTTGTTTGAGTCACCAAAATCTGTCCAAATCGAGCTGCACTTGTGTGAAACTTATTTGGTAAGTTGGTTGATTACTCTTGAACGATTCTAATTTCTTCAAGGGTGACCTCAAGGGCCATTGAGAATTACTTGGTTAGCTTATTAAGAGTGTTTAAGTGTAAACACAAGCATGAGAGTAAACAAGTGAGGGTGTAAAGTAAGGTTCTATTATTCCTTTCCACTAACAACTTTTACAGGAATATTTTAGCACGTCAAACGAAAGAGAAGGAAATTCTCAAGCATTTGACCTAAAGATGTTTGCTGAATCATTAAGGGGAGATATCAACCATATTATGGAGCAAAAACTCAAAGCCATGCATAAGAGAATTGATCATATAGAGTTGACTCAACGAAACATTCGAGAAGTGGTCAAAGCAAATCACATTTGCGTGAATCCAAAAGCTCTAATTCGGATGAGGAATTTGACATTAGATCAAGGAGATCAAGGCGAAACACCAAATCTAAAAATGATTCTATTAAAGGAATCAAAATGCAAATTCCATCTTTTCAAGGCAAATCAGATCTTGATTCTTACTTGGAGTGGGAGAAACATGTTGAGCTGATTTTTTACTGTAATTCCTATTTTGTGGCACAAAAGATGAAGCTTGCTATCATGCAATTCACCATTTACGCTATTATGTGTGGGATCAAGTTACCACTAGCAGGCAATGAAGTGGAGAACCGCCTATCACTACTTGGGAGGAACTCAAAGTTCTCATGAAGAAACGCTTTGTTCCAGGTCATTATCATCGCAGCTTACACCATAAGTTGCAAAATCTAAAGTAAGGAAATCAAAGCGTGAAAGACTACTACAAGAAAATGGAGATCTCAATGTTTTGAGTCAACATTGTAGAAAATCGAGAAGCTACTATGGATCGATTTATAAGTTGTTTGAGACCTGAAATTGCTGATCAAGTTAAGATGTACCATTATGTGAAGCTTAGTAACATCCTCGAGAAGGCAACCAAAGTGGAGTGAAAACTGAAGAGGAGGGGTCAATTGCGATCCCCAATCAATTTCTCACCTTCTTTCGTACTCCTCAACCACGACAGGAAGAGAGAAATTCGGCCAGCCTTGGAAACTCTTCAAGCTCAACAAAATCGAAAGTCCAACCATCCAAAAGGGAGAAGAAATCGATTATGAAATCTTCCAATGACCAACCAAAGTCACGCAATCGAGACACTAAATGCTTTCAATGTCATGGAATTGGTCACATTGCAAGTCCATGTCCCAATCAAAAAGCTATGATCGTCATATCAAATGGTGAAATAGTTACCGATGATGAAGATGAGTATAAGGACATGCCCTCTTTGATGGATGAAAAGGATGAAGATGATGAAAAGCAGCCTATAGGAGAAACCATGGGACTAGGTTTAGTGGCACGTAGAGCTCTTGCCACACATATTAAGGAGGAGAAAACACAATGTGAAAATATCTTCTATACACGTGGTCTAAAAAAAGACAAAGTATGCAGTGTGATGATCGATCCAGGAACTTGTGCAAACGTGACAAGTTTGTTTATGGTGGAAACGCTTGGATTGAAGATCAAAGAGCATCCAACGCCATATCGACTCCAATGGTTGAATAATTGTGAAGATATACAAGTATCGCACTAGGTACTTGTTCCTTTTAAAATTGGTCGATATGAGGATGAAGTGTTATGCAATGGGATTCCTATGCAAGCTAGTCATACACTTCTTAGTAGACCATGGCAATTTGATAAAGACACGTCTCATGAAGGTTGAACCAATAGGTACAGCTTCATGCACAATGGTAGGAAAATCACTCTTGTACCTTTGACCCTAAGCAAGTGTACAAAAACCAAGTACAATTGTAAAGGGAATACGATCTAGATGCTAAAAACAAGAGAGAAAAATGTGTGAGGCAAAATGAGAGAAAAGTCGAGAAAAAGAAGTGAGGACATCAAAATTGGTAAGGAGAAAAAGGCATTAATTTATTCAAATGTGGAGGTAAAAAAAGAGGAAAAAATCATGTTTGCAAAAGCCAAGGAAGTAAGGAAAGAAATTGCACAAAACTGATTCTTACTTATACTTATAAGTAAGGAACTCTTGTTTTCTTTGAGTGAATCTGACAAAGCTCTTTCAAGTACTGTTGTAAGCCTTTTGCAGGAATATGAGGATGCATTCCTTAGTAAAATTCATAGTGGATTATCGACACTAAGGGGAATTGAGCACCAAATTGACCTTGTTCCTGGAGCACCTTTGCCAAACTGTCCACCTTATAGAAGTAATTCTGAGGAGACAAAGGAGTTTCAAAGGCAAGTGGAGGAATTACTTAGTAAAGGATGGGCAAGAGAAAACTTAAGTCCATGCATGGTACCTGTCATTTTGGTGCCAAAAAAGGATGGTATATGGAGAATGTGCACTAACTGTCGAGTAGTCAATACAATCACGGTAAATGTTAATCGTGATCCCGAATTTTGACAATTACAAAACAATTGAAGAAATTGGTTTAACATTTTCCATTGAGATTATTGCAGCACAGGTCATCAATGTAAGGAATCTTGTTGAAGAATCCTATCAAGAAAAGTACATTGGTCTGTTGACTGTTGGACGCTCGATACTTTGTATCGGACGTCCGATAAAACTCAAAACATCTCTATCGGACGCTTCAACTTGATATGCCGGACGTCCATGACAGGGATCTATCGGACACTTCTTTCGACGTACAATAATCCCACGGACGTTGATAATATCAAGAAGTTTTAAACTCTGGACGCAAGCCCATCGGATGCAAAAAAATGCATCGGCCATCCGATCATTCTTAAGAAGATTTTCGAGCTCACGGTGCTTTGTTGGGCCTAAAGCCTATCGACGAATTTCATCGACCGTCCGATAAAGAACGAAACAATCTATCGACGCTAGTATCGGACGCACAACATGGTGTCGGTCCAATAGTTCAACGGCTAGTTGATTCTTTAACTTCTTCTATCCGTTGACCTCAATACCAAGGCACTTTTTGGTCTCCTATAAATACATGCCTTGTCTGAAATTCAAAGTAACAGTTGTACACTTAGATTACAAGTTTTAAGAGTGATTTTAGCAAAAAAATACTCATTGAGTACGAATTGTTAGTCTTGAAGTGTGAGTTCATTAGCAAGCTTTTCAATTGTGAGTGAGTTGATCAAAAGTGTAGCTTTGTGAGGGTTTTCTGTAAGAGTGTAAAACTTCCTAACTTGACTAAGTGCAGCTTGGGGCAAGGAGGAAGTGATACTTCCATTGTACACAAAGTTGATCGAATTCATTAAGTTGAAGTTGCTTATATTGAGGATTTTTTCTTCAAGCTCAAGTGGAGTTTTGAAGAAGTTTGGTTTGCTTTCTATCATTCTATTTTTCAGCTTACTTTCTGAATTCATTGATTGAAATATCACCTATACTTCTTGGTCTTGATTGCTAATTTGCTTGTCAAATTAATAGAGTAAAAAATTACTTTTAATCATGAAAAAGTGGCACTATTTGATTAGTTCTTAATCAACCTAATTCACCCCCCTCTTAGGTTGTCTTTGGGCCTTACAATTGGTATCAGAGTTTGGTCTCTAGGATCAAGTTTAACCGCTTAGAGTAAAGATGACAACCAACAATGCCATGTTTGTAGAAGGTCAATCAGTCACCAGACCACATATGTTCAATGGATCAAATTATGTTAGTTGGAAAGAACGTATGATTATATTCTTGCAATCTATTGACATTGATTTATGGTTTATTGTTAATGAAGGTCCTTATACTGCGACTATTGATGATCCTATTACTCATTTTCCTAGATTAAAAACAAGAAATGAGTTGACTCATGAGGACAGGGCTAATCTCACATCAAATGCAAAAGCCATGAATGTTCTATATAGTGCACTAGAGTCAAATGAATCCATTAGAGTGAAAGGATGTAAATCTGCCAAAGAAATTTGGGATAAGTTAAGAGAAATTCATGAAGGTAGTGAGGATGTGAGAGAACAAAAGAAGTCCATTTTAGTCACTAAATACGAATCATTCAAAATGGAACCTCATAAAAATATAGACAAAATGTATTGTCGATTCAATGATCTTTTTAAGGATTTAGAGGTGCTGGATAAAGAATACACCCTTGGTGAAAAAAATCGAAAGATTTTGAATGCTCTACCTAAAGAGTGGGAGAACAAAGTAACTGCTATTGAGGAAGCCAAAGACTTGAATTCTATGTCTATTGAGTCTCTTATTAATTCTCTAACATCTTATGAATTGAAGTTTAAAAGTAAGGTACAAGATGAAGAGAAGGCAAGAGCAAAAAGAAGCATTGTTTTAAAAACTGCTCAAGATGAGAATGACTCAACCTCACTAGAAGAAGATGGTGATTGTGATGATAGCGATCTTGCACTCATCACCAAAAGATTCAAAAGAATACTCAACAAAAGAAAATTCAGAAAGGGAGGACCTAGCAATCAAAATCACAATCAGCTCAACACACGATATAAAGGAAGACAAGATGCCAACAAGAAGCAAGGAGACAAGTGTTTAGAGTGTGGGCAGCCTGGTCACTATGCGGCTGAATGTCCAACAAAAAGGAAGAAAGAAGTGAAGAATGAAAGAAAACTAAGATTCAATAATTTCCAAATTACTTGGAATGAATGCAACTCGGAAGGAGAAATCGAAGAAGAAGAGGAATCTGCTCAAATCGCCTTTATGGTTATTGGTGACAGTGAGGTAACTTCTTGCAGTCCTCAATATGAAAGTGATGATGAAGATGATAATCTTGAGTCATTTGTTGGAAAATTGCATGAAAGCTTAAAGGAGTCTTATGCTAGAAATAAAGAACTAAAGCAGAAAATTACCTTTCTTTTGCAAGACAATGAAAATTTGTTTCAAGACAACAAAAAACTGAAATATGACAATGATTGCCTAATAAGAGCTGAAATAGAGTTACAACATGAACTCGATAGAAAAACAAGTCTTTGTGAAATATTTAAGGAAAAATAAAATGACTTGAAAAGAAGAATGGATAATCTAGACATGATCCTTCAAAACAAAAAACAAAATGCTTCTATAAGAAATGTATTGAAACCTCACTTTAATGCTTATGAAAGGAAACTAACTTTTAGTGCAAATGAATTCACAATTCATAGAAAAAGAGGAATTAGATTTATTAAGCCAATTCGTATAAATGATTCTACCATTATGTGTGATTTTTGTTGTCAAGTAGGCCATTTGAAGCATGATTGCTATGTAAAAAGAAACATGAGAAGTGGAATGAAATGGATGTGGTTAGTTAAACATGATTCTAACCGTCAAGGACCCAAAAATTAAAAAGGGTACCAAACTTTCTATCTTTTGTGTAGGTGAAAATTGAAAAAGTTATAAAAGAATCAAAGTGGTTCATTGATAGTGGATGCTCAAGGCATATGACCGGTGATCCATCACAATTCATCAACCTCAAATCAAAATCAAGTGGAAATGTGACTTTTGGAGACGACATGAAAGCCAAAACAATTGAAGTAGGTGATGTTGGTAAGAATGGTGAAACATTTGTGCATAATGTTCTCTTAGTAGATAATTTAGGTTACAATTTGCTTAGTGTTAGTCAATTATGTGATAAAGACTTGTTTGTTTTATTCAAAAAGCATGAATATCTAGTTCTTGACTCAAAATTCAATATCATTTTCAAAGGAAAAAGGTTCAATGATATCTATGTTGTAATTCTTGACAAAATTGATTCTTCTAGTTTTAAATGTCTTAAGATTTCAAACGAAGACCCTTGGTTGTGACATAGAATACTTTGTCACTTTAACATGGATGCGATAAATAAAATTTCCAAAAAGGAACTTGTAAGAAGCTTGCCTAAGATTAAGTTTGAAAAGGATAAGATTTGTGATACATGTCAATTTGGCAAACAAACTAAAACATCTTTTAAACCTAAAAGAAACATTTCTTCATCTAAGTCATTGGAGCTTTTACATCTCGATTTATTTGGTCCTACACCTATTGCTAGCCTAGGTGGTAAAAGATTTTGTTTTGTAATTGTTGATGATTATTCTAGATAGACATGGACTATTTTTCTTGCTCACAAAGATAATGCTTTCAAAAGTTTTGTCTCTCTTTTTGCAAAAGTGTAAAATTTACTTGGTTTACATATTATTAAAGTTAGAAGTGATAATGGTTCAGAATTTAAATATTGTGGATTCTCGAAATTTTGTGATCACAATGGGATAACTCATGAATTTTCTATTGTAAAAACTCCTCAACAAAATGGTGTTGTTGAAAGGAAAAATAGGACACTTGTTGAAGCCGCAAGAACCATGTTGAGTGAAAATTATTTACCAAAATATTTTTGAGCAGAAGCCGTAAATACGGCATGTTATGTAATGAATAGAGTCTTGTTAAGACCAATTTTGAACAAAATTTCTTATGAGTTGATGTTTGATAAAAAGCCTATTGTTGGTTATTTTAAAGTTTTTGGATGCAAATGTTTTATTTTAAATATTAATGAACACCTTGAAAAATTTGATAAGAAAACCGATGAAGGTATTTTCTTGGGATATTGTGAAAATAAAAGGGGATATAGAGTTTACAATAGAAGAACTCTTGTGATTGAAGAAACAATACATATTACATTTGATGAATCTAATGACAATTCTTCCAATAGTACTTGTGTAGATGATGATGTAGGTATTCAAAAGGATCTTGAAAAGCTTACACTTTAAGAAGAAAACAATGGTGAAATGGAAGAAAATTCAAAGGAAAATGGGTCTCAAGGAAATCGGATGCTAGATGAAGAAGACATGGATGATGATGCACCAAAGGATCTTCCTAAAGTTTGAAAATTTATTCAAAATCATCCTAAGGACTTGATTATTGGTGATCTATCCGAAAGGGTAAGAACTCGTTCCTCATCAAAACCACTACTTGACAATTTTGCATTTGTCTCTCATATTGAGTCTAAGAACATTAATGATGCTTTGAAAAATGATTATTGGATAGTAACTATGCAAGAGGAATTAAATCAATTTGAAAGGAATAATGTTTGGACTTTAGTTGAAAAACCTCAAAATTATCCTATCATTGGCACAAAATGAGTGTTTAGAAATAAACTAAATGACAAAGGTGAAATAGTGAGAAATAAGGCTAGATTGGTAGCTAAGGGGTATGCTCAAGAAGAAGGTATAGATTTTGATGAAACTTTTGCTTCCGTAACTAGATTAGAATCGATAAGAATGTTTCTTGCATTCGCTTGTTTCAAAGGTTTTAAATTGTATCAAATGGATGTTAAAAGTACTTTTCTCAATGGCTTTATTGATCAAGAGCTCTATGTGGATCAACCTCTCGGTTTTGAAAGTGATAAATTTCCTAACCATGTGTTTAATCTATCAAAAGTCTTATATAGTCTAAAACAAGCTCCTAGAGCTTGGTATGAACATTTAAGTAGTTTCTTGATTGAAAATGGTTTCAAAAGAAGCATTGTAGACACTACTCTTTTTACAAAATAAAAATCAAATGATTTCCTTATTGTACAAATTTATGTTAATGATATTATATTTAGTGCTACTAATTAGCGTTTGTGCAAGGATTTTTCCACCATTATGCAAAATGAGTTTGAGATGAGTTTGATGGGAGAATTGAACTCCTTCCTCAGACTCCAAGTTCTTCAAACGTGTGAAGGAATCTTTATCAATCAAATTAAGTACACTAAAGAGCTTCTCAAGAGGTTCGGCATGGAAGATTCAAAACAAATGGGAACACCAATGTGTACGTCCACCAAGCTTGAAAAAGATGAAGAAAGAACTAATGTAGATGAGAAAAAATATAGAGGTATGATCGGAAGCCTTCTCTATTTAACCGCAAGTAGACCGGATATTATGTTTGCTGTATGCTTATGTGCTCGTTTTCAATCTTGTCCAAAAGAATCTCATTTGAATGCCGTTAAGAGAATTTTTCGTTATTTAAAAGGAACTATGAATTTTGGTCTTTGGTATCCTAAATGTCATGAATTTGCCTTGTGTGGATATATGGATGCTAATTTTGGTGGTTGTAGGATTGATAGAAAGAGTACTAGTGGTTCATGTCATTTTCTTGGAAATTGTTTAGTCTCTTGGTTTAGTAAGAAACAAAATGCTATTTCTTTGTCAACAACCGAAGCGGAATATGTTGCCGCTAGTGCATGTTGTGCTCAATTACTATGGATGAAACACACCTTGAATGACTTTGGTTTAACATATGATAATATGCCTATATTCTGTGATAACACTAGTGCCATAAATTTGAGAAAAAATCCCATTCAACATTCTAGGACAAAACACATAGACATTAAACATCATTTCATTCATGATCTTGTACAAAAAGGTGAAATTTGTGTGAATTATGTTTGTTCAAAAGACCAAATTGCTGACATTTTCACAAAAGCCCTGCCCTTAGATCAATTTGCTTATCTTCGATCGAAATTGGGCATTTTAGAAAAGGACTCTTAAGTATTTCTGGTCGAATCCTATCGGACGTCCGATCCTGATGAACGGACGTCCGATCCTAATAAACGGACGTCCGACAGTGTTCTTGGTCATTTTCCAGAAAATGCTATCGGACGGATGTGTCAGACGCTTCACAACGTTCGGACGTCCGACACACGAAAAGTCGCACCTTATCAGGTCATATCAGTTCATTTCCATCAGTCAAACCTCATTAATTCGGACGCACATTCCCCAACCAATTGAATTCAAAATTCTAACTTTTCCAGCCAAATTTACATCAATTCTCAAAATTGAAAGTTCAGATTTTCTCTCTAACCCATTACGAACTAAAAATCACTTATTTTCTTCGCTATAAATCACACATCTCTCCACCCCCAAATCACAACCGAAACCATAAAACTTCATTTCTCCTCTTTCTGGACTACCTAATCGATACATTTTCATTCCAATTGCTGGTTCAACACTTTGCATCTCACCTAATCTCTTCATCGTTACTCAAAACACACACACTACACTATGGTGCGGACTCGTGGAGACGAATCTTGAGAGATGAAGATGCTCCTACTCCAAAGGCCAAACGAACTTCATCAAGGATCAGGCGTGTTTCTACTACTGCTCAGACACCCTGTACCACTCAAACAAATCCTCAGGTTATCACAGAACTCACTTCCTTGCCTAAGTTTATTAATGATGAAGCTGAGTCTAGATTTGCTTTATTTTTTCAAAAAAGCTTCATTATTCAAAGGTCTATAGACCCCTCTGAGTTTAGAAAAATTGACCTTGATTCAGTCCTTAAGCTTTTTGAATTCCAAAAATGGTTTCATATCATTACCATGCCAAACATCTACTATCCAGATATGTTGTACCAGTTCTTTGTCAATCTTAGGAAAGGAAACTCTCGTGATGAACTGAAATCTCGTGTAAATGGTGTTAATTTGGTGTTTGACTCTGATGTAGTTAATGAAATTCTAAAAACAACCATCGAATTTGGCTGCAAGAGCAAGATTGCCAATTTCTTTTCTTATGAAGAAATTCCAACTAGCATGAACCATTTCAATGCTAAAAAATTGATGACATATTTTCAATCCCCTTTTCAAACTCCTATGGATGCTAAATTGGAGGATTTAAATCCAAAAAATCTTATCATTTTCTCCATCATATCAAACTTGCTTGTACCTACTGATGGCCATCGTACGGATGCCAATAAAATGGAATTATACTTGTTTTACTGTTTTATTGAAAAAATCAGGATTGATTTTGGTTTTGTCATGTGCAAGTTTTTAATGAAACTTTGCACTGACACAAGACGAAAATTGTCTTATGGAAAGTTCTTAACTCTTGTTTTTGAGCATTTCAAAGTTTCCATCAGTGGTGCATGTCCAAAGGATACAGCCACATCTGTTTTTTCAAAATCCTATTTTGAAAGGAAAAACTTGAAGTTTTTTAATGATGCTTGGTGCACTAAAGAAGCTGCATCTGAATCATGTTCCAAGAAGGCTCACGACACTCCCATCTCTCCTAGTATCACCAAAACCTTTCAATCTGAGGTCATTGAACTGCTCACTGAACTCAAAAGTTATGTTCTTCTTCTTGAACATGGTCTTATGCTAACCATGACATTCGAACAAAAATCTGATTTTTTGGACAAAAGGAATCTGTTGTTTCCTCTTCCCATGGATGAAAGTACCTCTCAAGCAAAGGAACCTCGAACTGACCCTATATTGGAAATTCAAAACGTGACTGAATCCCCAACACCCCAACGTGATCTCTCAACGACTGAAAAGGGAAAAGAACCAGTCACCGTGGAAGAGGAAGAGGAAGATGGTGAAGAAACTGAAGAAGAAAACAACTCAAATTATCAGCTAATCCGAAGACGACCTGGAACAAGATCCACGTCCACGCTTTAGGCACTTTGAGAAGCACTTGCACTTCACAATTAGATTGCACAAGTTCTTTTTGTTCTCTTTTGCTAATGATGGAAGTGTATTGAACTCTTTTGCTGTTTTCTGCTGTACTGATGTGGAGAATCTGTACTCTACTACTTTTGTTAACTTCGTTTGCAGTTATATTAATTTGATGACTTTCATTTCCTTTCATATATGTGCTGAGTTTGTGTGATGAACTTGATGATATAATAGTAATGCACTCTGTTTGGCTGTGTTCGAATGAATTTGGATTGTAGTGTTTTAATATTGAATTTGGACTGTTGTGGATTGAAGTATTGGAATCCTGATAGTATAATATTGAAATTCTATTTAAATTTGGAATGTTGCTGATAGTATAATATTTGGTATTGAAGATTTCATTTTTTACTAAGCACATTTGGCATTGAAAATTTCATGTGTGATGACAAAAAGGGGGAGAAAATCTGTGATTTGAATTGTGATTTGAATTCCTGATTTGAATTCCTACAATTCCTTCCTACACATTGAATTTGACTGTTGAATAATCAAAAGAGTAGAAGTAATCAAGTAAGGGGGAGCTTTTAATCATCTAAATTGCACTATTTATACAAGCCATGCAATGCTTAGCCACTAGATAGGAATTCGAGTAAGGGGGAGCTTTTGGATTCATTATCTTTCAAATCATATTCAATTGTTTTGTCATCATCAAAAAGGAAGAGAATGTTTATCGTGATCCCGAATTTTGACAATTACAAAACAATTGAAGAAATTGGTTTAACATTTTCCATTGAGATTATTGCAGCACAGGTTATCAATGTAAGGAATCTTGTTGAAGAATCCTATCAAGAAAAGTACATTGGTCTGTTGACTGTTGGACGCTCTATACTTTGTATCAAACGTCCGATAAAACTCGAAACATCTCTATCGGACGCTCAACTTGATGTACCGGACGTCCGATAGACAGGGGATCTATCGGACACTTCTTTCAGACGTACAATAATCCCACCGGACGTTCGATAATATCCAAGAAGTTTTTTAAACTCTCTGGTCACTGTCGGACGCAAGCCCATCGGATGCAAAAAAATGCATCGGCCATCCGATCATTCTTAAGAAGATTTTCTGAGCTCACTGGTCTTTGTTGGACGCAAAGCCTATCGGACGCAGGAATTTCATCGACCGTCCGATAAAGAACGAAACAATCTATCGGACGCTAGTATCGGACGCACAACATGGTGTCGGACGTCCAATAGTTCCAACGGCTAGTTGATTCTTTAACTTCTTCTATCCGTTGACCTCAATACCAAGGCACTTTTTGGTCTCCTATAAATACATGCCTTGTCTGAAATTCAAAGTAACAGTTGTACACTTAGATTACAAGTTTTTAAGAGTGATTTTAGCAAAAAAATACTCATTGAGTACGAATTGTTAGTCTTGAAGTGTGAGTTCATTAGCAAGCTTTTCAATTGTGAGTGAGTTGATCAAAAGTGTAGCTTTGTGAGGGTTTTCTGTAAGAGTGTAAAACTTCCTAACTTGACTAAGTGCAGCTTGGGGCAAGGAGGAAGTGATACTTCCATTGTACACAAAGTTGATCGAATTCATTAAGTTGAAGTTGCTTATATTGAGGATTTTTTCTTCAAGCTCAAGTGGAGTTTTGAAGAAGTTTGGTTTGCTTTCTATCATTCTATTTTTCAGCTTACTTTCTGAATTCATTGATTGAAATATCACCTATACTTCTTGGTCTTGATTGCTAATTTGCTTGTCAAATTAATAGAGTAAAAAATTACTTTTAATCATGAAAAAGTGGCACTATTTGATTAGTTCTTAATCAACCTAATTCACCCCCCTCTTAGGTTGTCTTTGGGCCTTACAGTAAAGTATCACCATTCCATTCCTCGATTAGATGACATGTTGGATGAATTGCATGGGACTCTAATCTTTACTAAAATTGATCTTAAAAGTGGATATCATCAAATAAGAATCAAAGAGGGTGATGAATGAAAAACTGTATTTAATTCTAAGTATGGTCCATATGAGTGGTTGGTTATGCCGTTTGGGTTAACTAATGCACCTAGCACTTTTATGCGCTTAATAAACCATGTTTTGCGAGCATACTTAGGCAAATTTATAGTTGTCTATTTGGATGATATTCTGATTTATAGCAAGAGTCTAGATGAACATATTGAGCATTTGAGATTGGTACTTGAAATGTTTCAATGAGAAAGGCTATATACTAATTTCAAGAAGTGTACTTTTTGCACTAATGAGCTTGTGTTCCTAGACTTTGCTATTAGCTCATAGGAAATTTGTGTAGATGAAAGCAAAGTTAAGGCTATTAATAAGTGGCCGATTCCTAAGAGTATTGGTAATGTAAGGAGCTTTTAAGGCCTTGCAAGCTTTTTTAGGCATTTTGTAAAGGATTTTAGCACCATTACCGCCTCTTATAGCAATCATCAAGAAGAACTCTAGCTTCACTTGGAGAGAAGAGCAACATCGAGCTTTTAATGCTTTAAAACACCAACTCACACATGCACCTGTACTTTCCTTACCTGACTTTTCTAAAACCTTTGAAATTGATTGTGATGCTTCAGGTGTTGGAATAAGAGCTGTGTTGACTCAAGATGGGTGTCCCATCGCATACTTTAGTGAGAAGCTCAATGGGGCAGATATGAACTACTGTACATATGACAAAGAGTTATATGCATTAGTTCGAGCACTTGAGACATGGCAACATTATCTACGTCCTAAGGAGTTTCTCATACACACCAACCATGAGTCTCTTAAGTATCTTAAAACTCAACATAAGCTGAGCAAGAAGTTGGTATGATGGACATTTTTTATAGAGATGTTTCCTTATGTCATCAAGTACAAATCCGTAAGACTAATGTGGTAGCTGATGCATTGTCAAGAAGGTATATGTTACTTCTCTTGATTCTAAGTTGCTTGGTTTTGAGTTGATTAAATATTTGTATGAAAGTGATGAAGATTTTAAGGAGGTTAATTGCGTATGCCAATGAGCACCTCAAGGTAAATTCGATATTTCTAATGGCTATTTGTTCTATCAAGACAAATTATGTGTGCCAAAAGGTTCAATTCGTGAGTTGCTTATCCAAGAAGTGCATAGTGGAGGTCTTATGGATCTTATGGGACATTTTTGTGTAACTAAGATGCTTAAAATTTTGCAGGATCATTTTTATTGGCTGCACATGAGGAAACACGTGCAACGTGAGGTGTCTAGATGCACTCAATGTTTGCATGCCAATTCAAAGGTAAATCCTTATGGTCTTTACATGCCTTTGCCTATACCTAGTGAACTGTGGGTTGATTTGTCTATGGATTTAATACTTGGTTTGCCTAGGATTAGAAAGGGCCATGATTCTATATTTGTTGTTGTTGATCTATTCTCTAAAATGGCCCATTTTATTGCTTGTCATAAAACTACTGATGCATCTCATGTAGCTTATCTATTCTTTAGAGAAATTGTGCGATTACATGGTGACCTACAACCATCATGTCTGATCATGATGTTAAGCTTTTGAGTTATTTTTGGAAAATACTTTGGGCTAAATTAGGTACTAAGCTACTGTTTTCTACTACCAGTCATTCCTAGACTGATGGCCAAACTGAAGTGGTAATAGAACTGTTTCTACTATGTTACGTGCTTTAATTAAGAAGAACTTGCGTACACAGGGAAGATTGTTTGCCACATACTGAATTTACTTATAATAGTTCAATGCATTCTACTAATCAGTTTTCTCCTTTTGAGATTGTTTATGGGTTTAATCCACTAACTCCTTTAGACCTAATATCATTGCCCTTGAGTGAGCATATTAGCCTTGATGGTAAAAAGAAAGCCGAGTCTATTAAGAATCTCCATGAGAATGTTCACCTCAACATTGCTAAGTGTACTGAGCAATATGCCAAACATGCCAACAAGGGTCGTCAACGAGTTGTATTTGAGTCAGGTGATTGGGTGTGGTTGCACATGTGCAAGGAGAGATTTCTTGTGCAACGTCATAACAAGTTGCTTCCACGTGGAGATGGACCATTTCAAGTCTTGTAGTGCATTAATGACAATGCTTACAAATTGGACATTCCAGGAGAGTATAATATTAATGCTACTTTCAGTGTTTTTGATTTGTGTCCATTTGATGTAGGTGATGCGCCAGATTTGAGGACAAATTCTTCCTAAGAGGAGGGGATTGATGAGGACATGGACATGCAAGCAGCTCAAGGTGAGGATGAGGTGTTGCGTGTTTAAAGTGGTCCAATTACAAGGTCTTGTGCAAGGCAAATGCGAGCATCACTTCAAGTGTTTCTATAAGCGATTAGAGAGCAAATTGGAGAGTACAAGCCAATTGAAGGGATGGAGCCAAGTTTGAGGACTATGACCTTACTCAAGGTTGAAGACCTAGCTTGATTGTTATAGCATTGCTGTTTCGATTCAAGCTTTGTGGTTGCCTATTTTGATTGTTAATTCTTAGAATTTTATTATGGAATAAGTGGCCAAGATCGTCTAGTTGTGGTCTACATTAATTGTTAATTTGTTAGCTCATTATTTACTTAATTTCATGAGTAAGCAAGCCTAGTTCTAGTTGGAATTGGTTTCGGCCAGCCTAGCTACTTATTAAGGCCGAATAGTCCTATTCCTAACTACTTTAGGTTTTCATGTTGTAAAGCCTATAAATAGGCTTAAACGTTTCTTGTTAAAGGATAATAAGACATATTGAGAGCTTCTCTTGACTTCTTGAAGCAACCTTTGAATACTTTAGAATCTTGTTCGAGTATTCATCTTGACTTATCAAATAAAAATCGCAGTTGTTTGTGGTGTATTCTACTTTCACCCAAAATTCTAACTATCACTTCTTTGTAAGTTAAGAATTCTTCTTAGTTCACGAACAAGGGATTTTTAGGGTTTTAAGTTTCCGCCAAACCTACCAAACTTTGATACGTTGTCTAGATCCGGTCTTGTAAGATACGAGTTCTTCCAAGCGTGATTGGGTTCATATCACAATTACAAAAGGAGTGAGTATCATATTTTTTTATATCAATATTTAACTATAATAGTAAATCTTTTGCTATAAAAGGCTACTTTTCATTAGTGAGTTTGTTGGGGATATAGATAGAGAAGAAAGTATTTATCCTTTTTTTTTCAGTTTTATGGACTATTTTTTTTTTTGAAAAACTTTATAGACTAGTTCAATGATGGAAGTTTCATAGTTTGGTAGTGATGTTGGACCGTCTGTTTTTAATTATTATTGATTCATTCTTGATTTTGATACCAAAAAAAAAAAAAACAAAAGAGCTACAAAAGAATTGGATGATATTAAAAGTTATCAAAAAAATATTACTAATTTACCATTTGATTAGAATAGAGATTAGGGACAATATTAATAGTTATTCTATATTCCTAATGAAATATAAGAGAAATGAATAAGAAGGAAAAGGGAGAAAATTATAAAATCCATCCTTTATATAAACATGGTAACAACTAACAAGCGTGTTTTATTACAATACTAATGTTAGTATTATCATTTAAATGGGTAATGGAGATAGGTGTAATTTTTAAAACTATAGAGACGTTAAGTAAAATTATTAGAAACGTCAGGGGATGTTTCTAATATTACCTCTATTTAGTAACCAAACGTGTTATTGGGGGTGGCAATTTCCGACACAATCTGAAAACCCGACACGAATCTAACACGAAAATAATGGGTTTGGGTCAAGGTTTGGCGGTCAACGGTCGAATTGACCGACCAAAAAACAAACAGTGGTTATTAACGGGTTGACCCGTTTGACCTGTTAAAGGTAAAAAAAACATTTTGGGTCATTTATTCTTCTTATTTAACTTCATTTAGATAAAAAAAAAATTTCGTCATGTCGTGACCCGCTTAACCCGTGACGTCGGGTTCGGTAGTTTGGTCGGATTTGGGTGAGGGTTTGTATTATACTAGCTCAACCCACCCGCCAACCCAAACCGGAATTGATTGCCACCCCTACGCGGAGAACGGTATGTCAATCACAACGCATTTATATTGGCTCATCCAAACCCAACCCATTAATAATTTATCCAAATCAACCCATTAATTTTAAATGAGTATAAATGGGTATACCCATTTAATTGATGGGTAATGGGTTGACTTGACTCACCCATTTAACCCATTTAAGAACAAATACACATTTTATTCAAAATTTTAGTGAGTGATAAGGAGATAAATTTGAATTTCTTATCAATGTAATAACAATAAAATGACATTATTTATTGTCAAATACCATGCGAAAAATCTTTTAAACAAATAAATTATATTTCAAACAAGTCATAAATGGATATGAATGGGTAGTTGGTTATACGCATACCCATTTAAATAAATGGGTATAAATGGGTACCCATTTATACCCATTTATTCAAATAGATATAAATGGATTGATTCAATTATATCTATTATTCAATTATGACTTACCCAAATTACCCGTTTTGACGCCTATCAACAAGGACCAGACCCAAGGGCACAACCTACAGCCCAATTCAACGAAGTTTGGGCCTTTACACTCTTCACCGTCCTCGCCGCTCCCCACGAGCGCCACCACCCTCCCGCCGGAGCATCCTTCCATGTCTCCTCCGGTCCCTTCGAAAATCTTAACAGGTTTGAACATTTTTCTTTGTTTATTCTTCCAATTAATAGCAATTCTACCTTAAAACTAACGGTAAAAAAAATTCAATTTTTTTCAGATGACGTTAGCCTTCTGATGGTTCTGATCGACACTAATCCTCACTTCTGGAGCTCCATCAAACCCCATTTCTCCTTCTCCAAGTTCCTTTCCCACGTAATACCCTTTTTCTTTGTTTATAATTAAATGCCACAAAGTTGTTTTTAATTTATTTAGTAATGGGGCTCTTTTTCTTCTTTCTTCTTCTTTTTTTTTTTTTCGTTTTGGGAGAAAAATTGGTAGGTTTTGGCATTCTTGATTTCGATACTACTGCTCTAATTATATCCCCACTAATTTTTTTAAGTTTAATTTGTATTTGGGTTCTTTTTTCTTTCATTTTTTATTGATGTTTTGGGGAAAAAGTGATGGGTTTTGGCCTTCGTGAATTCAATAATACTGCTTTAATTATATCGCAGTATTTTTTTTGAATTTAATTAGTATTCATCTTTTTTACTTGGGGAAAATGGTAGGCGTTGGCATTCTTGAATTCAATACTGCTGCTGAACCAGTTGAATCAGCTGGTAGTGATTGCTACCGGAAGCAACTCTTGTGGTTATGTTTTTGATTCATCGTCTGGCTCAGTGAGCCAGAGGGCTGAGAGCTTGTTGCCCAAGTTGGAGGCGTTTGTGGAGAATGATGAGGCGTTGAGTGAGAGGGACGATGACTCGGGAAATGGGGTTGGATCCTCGCTCCTTTCTGGTTCTCTTTCCATGGCTCTCTGCTGTATCCTTTGTCGCTTTTCAATTAGCCAGTCAATTATTGTTAAGGGCATTCATATAGTACGTTGTGTATGTACGTCCTCTACAATTAGTAGAGCTTCATATATGAATTAGTACATTTTTCACCATTCATGCTTTTCTTAATGATAAGATGAAAGCTGTATTCTCTTTGTTAATCTACTCATCTAGTGTATGCCCTTTATGATAATTTTACCTAATTCACTTACAATTTGGAAAAATAAGTGAAAAGTGCTGGCTAGGATGGTTAATTCATGAAGAATGTGTAACTTTGATCTATGCATCATAATGGGCTGTTATAGTGACTTTTTTTTTTTTAACCCCACAAAGTATGCGCTTCCTTGTTTACATTTAGCTGAGCATTTTGGATACAAATCAATAGATTTTTTTTGGAAAATATTTTAAAATTACAGTCTTGTTCTCTGTTACCATTTCATTGTGCCCGTATATCTGATTTTCCTTTTACATTTTTTCGTGGATTTTACTAGGATATATTGTGATGAACACCCCAGTTTAATATTAGTTTGTAATTGGCTAGATGTAAAAATGTTCATGTGTATTTTTTCTGCGTGTCTGCAATTCTGCATGTGTGGGTGTGTCTATTGAAGCCCTAGACCTACTAATTCGCGTTGTGTATTTGTATTTTCAGAAGGTGGTTGAGGCAGGGGTGTCTCTGTGTGTTTGTGAAGGGTTAGTCATTGGAATGTAGTTTATTATCTCCTTTCTGCAGTTGTGTGGAAAAATTTAATTTGCGTGAGTGTTTTGTGTATATGACAATGTGTGTGTGCTTGTAATGAACAAGGTGTAGAAATGTATCTGGCATGTAGATGTCAGTGAGAGTACTTGCATGTACACTTCGTTCACACTATAAGCACTTGCAAATTTTTGCATTTTTTTAATGAAAGTTTTGTTGGACATAACCAAATAAATGACTAGATATACAGAGGGTATTTCGATCGGGGCCTCTTCATCCACAGCCACGGGTGAGTGCTCTTTTTGTGATTATCCTATATCAAAATGTTGAAAGTTTTGATTGATGCATATAACTTTTTAGAAAGTAGAAATTAACTAGTTAGCAAAGCCTGGATTTAAATAGTTTCCATGCAGTTCATTGATTTGCTGTATGAAATATTGGTTTTTGTTGGTTTAATAATTTCATTACTGCTTTTAGCAACTGAATTACATGGTTCCTTCCTCTGTTTCCATTTTTATTTTATTCATTTCTCACCATGTGATGTGGATTGCCTCTTGTTTGCCTCCGTGTATGTACTAACATAATGCTGCCAAATGATGGCAGATACTATGCTTGCATGGATCTCCTGATGGACCTGGACAGTAAGTACTTTTAAGATATTTTGGAACATCCATAAAATTTTCTTCGTTGGCTTTTACACTCTTTCACTTGTGCAGATATGTTGCTATCATGAATGCCATTTTTTCTGCTCAACGTTCAATGGTATGTGGTCTATTTTATGAATTTTTTACTTTTAGGCTTATTATAATTCTCAAAATAACATTTGTGCTGTTTCTGAGATGATTTCAGTTGATAATGACCTATTAAGTATTTTAGTTGAATGGACTTCTAGGCATTCATGTTTTTTCTTCTCTTGTTTGCACTACCTGCATAGAATTTGTCTCAGTACTTTTGTTCTCTTATTCCATCTCCCATTGAACCTCATGCTGGTCCTTTCTAAGACAAGCCAGACGCACACTAAGGCTGTCAGTATTCCTGTGCTTAAAATGGGTGACTCCTTGTATTTGGGCGGTAATCTTGGTGAACATGGTGTCCTAGCTACCATTTATTGCACCATGAAAGAAAAAGGTAAATAAAAAAAAAAGAAGTGATTTCATATTGTTGGTGTTTAATGTGAGCACCTTCTGGTTTTCTTGTTCAACTGACTATTCAATGATTTAAATTTGCTAAAGCATTAGGTTCTTTTCATTTCTCATGCGAGATCAGAAATTAACGGAGATGCATTTCAGATTAGCCTTTGTTCACAATAAACATGCTTATTTTGGAACTCATATAAAAGTTGAGATGTTGTACACACCTACCTTTCACTGTGATGCTGATGAATTTGAAGTGTCCTGACATGTTGATATTATGCATTCTTCCACAGGTACCAATTGATTCATGTGTTATAGGAGTCCAGCATTCTGCTTTTCTTCAGCAGGTGTGATCTGCTGTTACATTTTTTTTTTCATTATTCAAGAAGGTGAATGCGAGATTCTTGACTCGTTTTACTTGGTAATCTAGGACAGGCTTCTTATATAACTGGAGGTGTATATCTGAAGCCACAGCAGTTGGATGGACTTTTCCAGTATCTGGCGGTAGGTCTTGTTCTTCATCAGACAATAAACAAAGAAGTCCTTTTTATTACTAGCTTGTCACACTGAGACTTTGGTGATGGTTGTTGGGCTGACATTAACTGTTTTATGGTTTTGATATCATTGTGGATCAGCTAGTGCAACATAGTACAATGCAAATGCTCCCTTATCAAATGCCTGGAAGTGCTTTTGGTTTTGTGGTGCCAGCTGAAAATTAACCTATTTATTCGCTTGTGAGAATAATTCAACTTTAGTGGTTTGTTTTGAAATGTTAGTATCACTAAACAATGATAGAAATAATCTTTCTATTTATTGTGTATAAGACACTATTTATTTGTCTTTAAAACAATAAAATAGCTTGGAGTGAGGGTAGCTCTCACTAATAGCTAGTGGAATACTGGGTTTTACAGCAGAATTCATTGAGCTACTTAAGCTTGTGCTTTCTAGATACTGGGTTTTACAGCAGAATTCATTCTTCTTAAAATTTTGATCTTTAGTTGACCTGTTGTTGACTAGTTAAGTATTGTGTAGTTATTCTGCACCTTTAACTTAATACATTTTTCTTTCATCTAAAATTTTGAGGATGCTTCTCAATTTCCTACATCGGTCTCATTCTGTAACTAGTCACTGCAAATTTGCTGCTGTTGAACAAAGTCCCAGAATCACATGTTATTAGATGGTTAGACTGTTAAGCTATGGAATGCAATGCCAACCAATAGTTAGTCATGACATACACTATCATAGAAGATGAGGAGCAAATTGGGAAGGAGCTAGTTGAGTGGAATTTGAATTTTATACCTCTGTGGGATGCCAAATCTTGGCACAGAGATTCTTCTCCTTGGTGTAGTACATAGTTAAACCTTGGGCATGAACACAGGCTGAATTTAAAATTTGGCTTGACATTGTAATCAAAACCACTATATGAATAATCTAAGAAAGCACAACTCTTGTTGCTTTTAACATCTGAAGTGGATATTTCTTTAGACGTGTCAGCATTTATACTCTGGAACAAAGTGTGAAGAAAGCATAGTTTCCTACTTTTGTAGGAGTCTTTGCTCTTTTTTCATTCTTTAACCATTCCATGCTGTTATCTGGGGCCTTTGATTGTGGTGGTTGAATGCTGATAAAATTAACCAAATGTCATGGAAATGTTATATTGCAATACTTCTCTATGGTTTCCAAGTTTCAAGTCCCACCTCCTCCGTCTCATTCTCTTTATGGTGCCAAGTCACTGCTGGAGTATGTTCATTTGTAATTCTTCACTTTTCTATATCCCACCCCAATCCATGTAGCCCTACTGCATGCATCATGGTGTTTAATGACTTTTCTTGTTTGCCTCTTGTATTTCCTATCTCCTACCAACCCTCCTCACCCGGGGGTCAGTGGTCCTACAAATCTCTACCTCATTCTCTTTCCCTGCCTTTCCAACCCTGTTCCTATCATGCTGCACTAGATGAAGGCAAAAGTTTGCTTAACTTGTTACTCTTTTTATTTTAATGTCTTATGGAATATTCTCTTCCACTTGAGTCCATATGGAGGCATTTAACCGTCATTCACATGAGTGTATCCGAGTTCAAGTGTAAAACTTTTATTTTCCTTAGCATATTTATTGTAGCAGACACTCGAATGATTCTGCTTAATGTAGGCAACTTCAGTTTCTTACACATGTTAAATGAATTTAGCATTATAATTGTTTGTTTTGGTTGGATCAATCAACTTATTTCATGGAACTCTTCATTTGGCTTGTCTTCTATGGTTCAGCATTTTGTAAGTTGCATACAGCATTTTTGGCATGTACCATGTCTGATTCCTTTGCATTTCTTATTAAAGCATTGAGTGACTAATCGCGACTATTTTGTTAAAAAATATGCAGACAGTGTTTGCTACTGATTTACACTCTCGGAACTTTTTGCAACTGCCAAAGCCTGTTGGTGTGGATTTTCGTGCTTCGTAAGTAACTTAGATGTTTGATCTTCCTATTTTGTTTCTCTGTTATGATGAAACATTGATCAGTCATTATTTTAAGATAGCAGTTGGAGAGTTTTTATTGTAGCACCATATTCTTTTAGATGTAGAAACCTTCTGGAAATCACATGCTTATATCAATATTCATCCTAATGCTATTCCAGAAACAAACAATATTTTTGTCTTTGCACATAATAATTTTGCATAATGCAGTGAATGAGCAGTTTTTGTCAGCATTATTATTGTGGATCCCTTATAGGTGCTTCCCTCAGTTGTCTATAAATGCTTGAAGTTAACTGTTCTTTCTGGTAGCTTGGTCCAAAAAACATTCACGGAATCTCTGTTGAAAACAATAGTTTGGTTTGTGCTTGGATTCTGCACATTTGCAATATTTACTACTGTACATGGTTTTGGTCACAAGGAAAAGTTGCTTGTGCGTCACTTTGACATTTTTGGGTAAACTATACCCAGTACAAAGTAAAGTTTTTGTCATCGGATACTTGCAGAATGAGAATTGTCTTTCAAGATAAAAGAATGAAATGCTAATAAGCAATTGCTTTCAAGATTTATGTCTCTGTCTTGCATTGGTATACTATTGGAGATACTAGAGCTAAATTCTGAAGACATATATCCGAATTTTATACAATTGGGATTGATAATGATTTTGGAGGACTCTTTCATTCAGTGTCATCCTTGCAAGTTTGTTGCTTATGTTTTGCAGCAATGTGCACCCACAGTTTGTACTGGCTTACTGCTGCCTGCTTTGCCTAATGCGTCTTGATAACCTGATCAATGAAACTTGCAGGTGCTTCTGCCACAAAAACACAATTGATATGGGTTTTATATGCTCCGTTTGTTTATCCATATTCTGTAAGCATCAAAAGAAATGTTCAACCTGTGGGTGAGTTTCACTTGCTGTTATATGTCTTATTCAAACTCTTCTAATGATGAATTCTGTTTCTAGCCTTTTATATGTCCTGTGCTTGCTTAGGTATCATTGAGGACAGACTGTTATTTTGTCATATTCTCTTCCAAAAAGAAATAAAAGAAATGAAATGCTGACATGCTTGAGCCACTTACAAATCAAGCTGGTTAGGTCAATAAGCAAGAGAATTAAGGGTGTTTTTCTCAGTTGGGGCCTGGGGAAGGAAGGAGAGTTGGGGAGGATATATGGTGGTGTGGGAAACTAGAAATGCCTGACATTTATAGTCCTTACAATGCAAATAGCTACTTGCGTGTCTATTATTTGTAGCTCTGCTTTTATCCTTGCCTTTTGTGTACCTTTCCGCTCGGTCCTTCGATGATTATTTTATCAATGGCAACACATGTTGTAGTTATAAGAAGTAAATTGCATTTGTTTAAGCTGCTTTATATTGCTCTGTGGATGATTTGTTACAATGTCTCCATAAATAAAGGCTGGTAGGAAACGGATTATTTTCTTCTACTGAATGATACGTTGCTCCCATATGTCTGTAGGTCAAATTTTGGTCAGGCGCAAACACAGGATCCCTCAGCATCACAGCAAAGGGAATAGACTCCAGGAGATGCTCGAACCAGAACATTTTCCAGCTTTGCCCTTGGTTTCCTCATCATGCTGTATCCATGAAGTCACACCCCACTCGAGCTTTTTGATGTTGCAGACTAAAGTAAATAACATTGGCAGCATTATCAACTCAAAATATGCTCTGGAAGCTCTTTGGTAATCCATGGTTGAAATATCGCATATTTATGCTGAAGCATTGCTCAATTGGCATTTTTCCAACATGAGATGTTACTTGCTCTCAATTTGTGGTTATTAATTTGATTGAATTGTCGACTGACAAGAGACTGTTTGACAAGGCTTGGTATTAAAGGCTTCCGGATTTTTGGTTCTTTAGCAGGAGTTTTGATTGCACTCCCATTTCATGTATTTTCCTGGCATTGGATTGGTGTCAAACAAGATCCAAGGAAAGTATCATACTAAGCAGTGTAGACTTATAGCCTCATTATCTAACTTTTGCAGATATGTAAATTTAGTTAGCTCTTCATTTTGTTCCTCATTGTCCCTCTTCTATTTCTGGCTGTCAGGGTTGGGGCATAAGCTAGAATGAACTATTAACCGAACCATATATACAGAGGGAGCTATAGCCCTCATTATTATTATTATTTTTTTTTATTTGTGGGGTCTCATTTCCATCTTAACTCAAGTTTTTGTCTAATTGGTGTCCCTTGAACACTTTTCCTCGGGGCCTTGAGCATTGTTATTATTATTATTATTTTGTTGGAAAGAGTAATGTTGAAAATTAAACAAAACTAAAACGGTAAAAAAAAAAAAAAAAAGTGAGTTTGTACGTACAGATGATCAATTATGTGCATTAACCTGAGCTGGTGAGGCAAAATTACTTATGGTTTTTTGCAGTAAATGCACTTTTTCCTTGGAGTGCGAAAGCAAGAAAACCTCATTGCCATCCATTGCAGCAGTTGAAAAAATGTCGTACTTCAAAAAAAAAAAAAATCCATTGCAACAGAAAATTGCAAGTAATAAATAATGCTCCGTTATTGTCCTTTACTTTCCAACATATCAGTGAAAGTAGGCTTTAATTTTCTCTTCGGGTACCAGCGTGCTAAAGAGAAGTTCCTCTCTTCCTCGCTGGATAAACATAGGTGGGATTTGGGAGAACTTGCAGCTGCAGCAAATTAACTGGAGTTCAAAAGTGGAAGAAACTTACACTGTGTTGGCTTTTATATAATAATACATTGGAATTTCATTTAACTGACATTCTAGTAAATATTAGTTCACTATACTTTAGTCTTTTGTTTAATTCTTGATTGTCTTTGAATTAATTTGATATTACATCTTGAAGAAAGATTTTTCTAGATGAATTTTATCTGCTTCACTTGTGTGAGATTTTCCACTAATTCTTCTTTACTCATCAAATCTCATCTCAATTTTTGGCCAAATTGCTACCTTAGCCCGTTTTATTAGCTGTATAATGGAGTTTAGAATTCGTAGATTTTAAAGAATTATGTTTCCGAAGAATAGACTAAAAATTACTATTAGAAATTTCAAGTTTAACCATTTACTTGAAATTTTTATAAAAGCAAAATTTTATTTTATTTTTTTTGTGTGTGTAAAGAAAATCATTTTTTCATTATCCCTTTTCTTTCCTAAAAGATGGATTTCAATTTATTTTCAAATTCATATATCTAGCTTTCCTATGATTCCTCCAAATTCCTCTTAAAAGCTGCGGATCTATTTGTGTTTGTACCTCTGTGTACTACAATTACTGTAATATTTATGACCAAAACTTGTCTACAAATTCCTCCCGTGCGCGATATAGTACTTGTTGACCTCTATATTGAAGCTCATTAACTAAGTTGATTACCCGATGAGGTCTTGGTCTAACGACTAAAGTTGAAAAGCTAGAAATTAGAGGTTTTCGATTCAAATTTCCCTATCTTCTCAAGTCCCATTCTTTTCCTACTAGAAAAAGTTAAAAAAATTATAAGAAAACTAAGCTGATTACAAAAGGAAAATTGAAAAAAAAAAAATAAACGCACTGACTGTTTGACCTATCAGGAAAGCTGTTGTACTATCCTGACCTTGAATCAAGGGCTTAAAATTAGCATCAAAGAACCGATTAATCAACACAAATCGAACTAATAATAACCAACAAAGTGACAAAACATTTGCATATTCATAAAGCTGACTGGCATGTCTGAGAACAAGAACTAGAACATGAAAGAAAAATTTTGTATTAGACGACATTACAACTAAATAATAAAAACAAATTAAAGGATAACTCAACTCTTAATTTTAGAAATTTTCACTTTTGTGTCTATCATTGAATAATGCCATGATTTACTGTCACGTATTGTAGGTTAACTCAACATGAAATAAGGAAAATCCTTAGGGATTTAGCCCATGGTCTATGAATTGAAATCAACAACTGAATGCTTGTAAATCCTATAGCTAGCCTATGATTGCCTGAAGGGAAGTTTCAGATAATAATTTTGTGGGGTCTTTTTCAAAACGTATATTTCTCTCTCTTTCTTGGTACTCATATCAAAAATCACTGACGGTTGATCAAGTTAAACTGCCACTACCCTAATTAAGTGGCCGGCTTTCTCCGGCAAATTCCTCAGATTATTGGTGTTTGGAAAAAAAGTCGTCAATGTGTTGCTGATTTTTTTTGTCTTCTTCATCTATAGGTACCGCACGTCAGACGTGCGGCACCAAGCAGGAATAATTTTTTTTTTATCAGATTGAGGAGGGGGTTTTGTGTAATTTTTATTTTTCCTCTGACAGGTGCCGCACACCACGCGTGCGGCACCGGTCACAAGGATTTCCATGTTTGAGGTGCCGCATATGGCATATGCAGCACCTCAAACATGGAAATCTTGTGACCGTGTGGCACCTGTTAAAATTTTTTTTTTTGTTAATTTAGTTAGCAAAATATCGAATTGGGTTTTTTTTTTTTGTGAAAATGATATTGGGTTTTGTGGGTCTAAATTTTGAAAGAGTAGAAATTAAAAAATTTTTGGTTAAGAGAAAATTGAACAGCACAAACTGAAACTGAAATGACGCAAATCTAGTAATTATCTGGATTGAAGTAACAAAAATTGTGGATAGAATGGTACAATTTAAAAAATCAGTGTGTTTGAATCTTGTATATTAGGGTTTTTATATTGTGTATTGTGAAGATATAAAAGATGTAATATATATACACAAAGTTTGAGAAATATTAAATGGTGAATATTGAGGTTACAATGGGTGATATGGTTGATGGTTAAAAAGAGTAAAGACAAGTCTTTTATTTTATAATTAGATAATGAATAAAGTTTTGTAAAGTATGAAAGTGGAAAAGTTGGAAAAGTTGGTAATTTAGAGGTTAGGGTTTAGAGTTACACGGCATAGTATCTAAAAATAATTCGGCCCAATCGCAGCCTAAAAAAATTTGAGAGTAATAAATGAAGTGTAAGCAAAGAAAAGTTGATTGAATTGTTAAAAATTGAGAATCCAACGTATTTTAGGGTTCAAACAAAAAACAGTTATATTAAGGTAAAGATAGTGATATTAAGAAAATCTTAAAGTTGTAAAATAGACACACAAATGAGAGAATTTAAATAAGGAGTGATTGTGAATATTGGATTTACGGTGGGAGTTGTAATTAATGATTAAAAAAAACTGTCGCACGGGTTTGAATATATTAGGGCTTGGGGTAATAGGGTTTAAGGTTTAACGTTACGGGTTAATGAGTAAATCAAATTACACCTCCAAAATATTATTCATGTGATAAATCTTGAGAGTGAAGTGTTGAAATGTAGTATTAAAAAATAATAGTTATATTAGGGGAAACGTTTATCATATGGGGACAAAAATAGAAGTCGGATTATATATAAATCAATTAGAGAAAATTAAATACTGAGTGCTTTTGAATATTTGGTGCATGGTGGGAGTTATAATTAGGACGTTTAAAAAAAGTTGCGGCACGGGTTTAGAGTTTTTGGGTTTGGGGTTTTATGGTTTACTGTTTAGGGATACATAAGCTTTAGGGTTTTGTGTTAAGGGTTTATGGTTTAGGGTTTTAGGGTTTAGGGCTTGCAGGTTGTTTAGGGTTTAGGGTTTACGGTTTATGTCTAGGGTTTAGGGTTTTCAAGGTTTTTAGGGTTTAAGGTTTTTTAGGGTTCAATGTTTGGGTTGTATGATTTTTATCGTCTTAGGATTTAGGGTTGAGTGTTTAGGATGTAGGCGTTTTCTAGGGTGTAGCCATTTTTTAGGATTTAATGCTTTTGTATCCAGGGTTTATGGTTTAGGTCTAGTGTTAATGGTTTTGACGGTTTGTAGAATTTTTGGGGTTTAGGGTTAGTATAGTGTTTAAGGTTCACGCTTTATGGTTTGGGTATGTTAGGGTTTAGGGCTTTGGTTTAGTGTTTTAGGGTTTTGACATTTTTTTTGTCTATTTTTAGGGTTTAGGGTTTTAGTGTTTAGGACTTGCAAGGTTGTTTAGGATTTACGGTTTATGTCTAGGGTTTAAGGTTTTCAAGATTTTTAGGGTTCAAGGTTTTTTAGGGTTTAGAGTTTAGGGGTTTAGGGTTTTAGGGTTTAGGGTTAGTAGGGTTTTCAAGATTTTTAGAGTTCAAGATTTTTTAGGGTTTAGGGTTTAGGGTTTTAGGGTTTAGGGTTTAGGGTTTAGGGTTTTTGGGGTTTAGGGTTTAGGGTTTTTGGGGTTTAGGGTTATTAGGGTTTTCAAGATTTTTAGGGTTTAGGGGTTTAGGGTTTAGGGTTATTAGGGGATCTTGCTTAATCGGTGAACGGCAACGGGTTCGGCCCACTCCGGCAACGTCCGCATGGCATTAATGATGCCCTGGTGCCTATCAGAGATTATGCAAATATTTTCAACACCTTTGCATACGTGCTGGCCAAGTTGCCTCATAAACCAACCCCAACTTCTAGTTGTCTCCTCGTCAACTAGAGCAAAGGCTAGGGGCAACATTCTGTTAGCAGCATTGTAGCCAACTGCAACTAGAAGTTTAGATCTGTATGGACCCTTCATGAACGTTCCATCTACACAAATCACAGGCTTGAGGTATGGAAATACTGCAATAGCAAGAACAAAAGCCCAGAACACATAGTCAAATATCTGGCATTGGGGGGTGCTTTGTGGATGAAACTCCCAAACAACCGCAGTTCCCGGATTGGTCGAAACCAATTTGTGCATGAAAGCCGGCAGTTCAGCTATCGAAATTGGCCAATCACCGTATACTAATTCAATAGAACGGCGTCTTGCATACCAGGCCTTCTTGTATGATATGTCGTGAAAATGCCTTCACCGCACTGGATCTCCTTTATCCGGAATGCGGACCGTTCTCAATATGGTGGCGAATGAACCGGGCGACCATGGCAGAACTCAACTGTCGATGATCATTGGAATTTGACACGCGAACACGTGTATGTTCTTCGTGAGAGTTACAATCGTCCCAAATTTGGCGACTTTCGATGAAGCTTCTGCCGCCACATCCCGGAGGATTATTTTTAACTTTGCAGATGACATACCATGTGTGCGGGCTACTCTCTTTGACCTTATACTCTCGATTGTGTTTAATTGACCACAATCGGACAGCATTTTGCACGCGTTCCTTCGTTTCAAATACTTGCCCGATTTCCAATTCATTCCTTCGCTCGTCCCATACTTGAAACTTTTCGTATGCACGGCGAGCGGTTGGATCGAAATCCATAATGGCGTCAACACCATCAACATCCCGTAATTGCCCCATCCCGAGGAACTGGTCGAAATTTTGAGAACTAGGGCCTGGAGTATCAAATTGCTGGATCTCGGTGTCATGAGCATCAACCTCGTCGTCGTCATTGCATGAGTCCTCGCTATCTGGTTTGGGGTCTCCCGACCCGTAAGAATCATCATCGTCGTCGTCACACCCATGCACATATTGCTCATCTGAAACAATAGGATTTCGGTAATGTGTTTGGTCACCCATTTGCAGGTTGGTGTCTTCCACGGTAGTAGTTGTATTGCTACACATACCGTGAGAGCCCACACCTCCACCCCTTCTACTCGGGCCAGGGGATGGATGAAATGAACCGAAGTCATGCTCACTGAAGTGTGGGTAATGTGCCGTGGATGCTCCTGTTAACAGGGGGACATCGAACAACATCGCAGGCCAGCTTTCATGTTGCGGTTGCACCTCATTTATAAGTGCAGGACTCATGGAGAGTCGAGCCATCTCGCGCGAAACTGCAGTATCAATTAGTTCAACAGTGTCACCAACATATGTGCTCGTACCACAAGGCTCCGATGCGGCGCCGTATGACGTCGCTCCATAAGCATTTTCGGTGAGAAGATCGAAGGCTGTTGTGCCATATTCTGGCTCATCGTGTGCGAGAGGTGAAATGTTCTCTACTTCTACATACACCTCACATGGAACATGTGGATCAGCTGCTTTCATATAGTACAGACTCTCCACATCCCCATCGTCAACAATTGGAAAGCCGGTAAAACACCCGTTTCCAACAGGACTCTTTAGCCACAGACTAAGTCTCGTGGCATCTCGATCTACACGCATGAGCTTGTAGATTCTATCAACCAACTGATCAAATCGGATAGGTTGTTTTATAAGCATCGCCTTTTTGCACCTCGGAGGGTCGTATGACATTGATCCTCCAGAATGTACAATGGTTCCACCCCAGTATAACTGAATTAATAGGCAGTGGGTGGCCGACATTTGAAAAATCTTCCTAACTGTTTCACGTTCATTAGCCAAATCATATATTCAATTAACGTCTTGACCGTCCATAAATGGGGACTAATACATTACAATCTAATTCTTTCACTAAAGACTACGTTTCCAATATATTACGTATTCAATTTACAACATTACACGGTGGTTACTTTCAAACAACTATGTCTTTTACATTTCATCTATATTTCAAACTATGATTCACACATTTAAATACACATGTTATTCATCAATGAAACATATAAATTATAACATCTAAGGTCTGAATGTCTAATAACATGAGTATGCAAGTTAACAAATTCAATGCACGTGCATATACCAAATTTAGTACACATATTATTAAGCAACCGTGAACAGATTACAAGCACTTCAACTAATCATTCAAAGTCGTTTTCAATGAGTATGCCATGAAAATCCCTCGAAATACAAATACGCTATTTAATAATTAAATGCTCCAAAACATTTACTTTTGTATATTCCTCCAAAACATTAAGTCAAAAGTAAACTATAAAATAAGAACTTACCTTTAATGTCGGGAAAACGAAACGTGCTCAATCACTTAACACACACCACCAGCGAAAAAATCCTCCCAAACTCGGCACGAACTTCTGATGGCTTTCACTCCTGTACAAACATTTCATTAACCAATTATATGCATACTCCACATAAAATTATATTACAGTATTTTCAATGCAAATCGATCATTACATTTCATTAAATCCACCTGAATTTTTCAAATTACGTAAACACGTAATGAAGTATTCAAGCACATTGATTAATTATGCATTACTTTCTTCATATTGGATGCAGGTAACGAACGTAATTAAATATGAATATTAATATAGACATGCATATATATTAGTGATTTATATGTTATGCCTCCAGATTTAACACACCAACACAATTTATTTAAATACTCATTTCCAGGGCTCCAAATTAAATCGAATTAATTTAGTTCCACTAGTTTATATGTACTGCGCGTAAACTACATTAATACAGTCAAAGCACGTAAACTCGATTAATCAGGTCAAAGCGCGTAAACTAATTTAATACAGTCAATTAGGACGTGAAAATGTAAATTTACACATTCAACTACATTAAAAAACAAAAGCCAACTAGACATATTTAATAAAGTCCAATTCAAATATTAAGCCAATTCAGTTAAACTTAGATATAAGCCTAAAGTAAATTGATTAAGTCATACCACTTAGGTTATACTAATACACGTCAAAATCAAATTCAAAGTCAAATATAACATCATTCAACTTTAACTAAATTAATGATGTCAAATCCAAAATACAAATCACTACCTATAACTAAATTATAAAATTCGAACGACTTGAACCAAATTAATAATGTCAACATCACAATATTCCTTTCCATCTGCAATTATTTTATCAACGTCAAACCATTTAAACTAAATTATTACTGTCCAAGTCATATTTAACATTTCAGCAATTAATTAAACTTTTAAAGTCAAAGTAGTTAGACTAAATCAAATGACAAGGGAATAAAATTAATTATCACATTTCCCTAGAGTAACAAGGTCAAAGCAGTAATACTAAAATCTGGTGTCAAAGTATATATACTGATTTAATAAAGTAAATTTTAAATTGTACAATCATTACCTATAATGACTAGCAAGGATTTATATGCGGTGGCACCTGGATCAACTTCGTTCCTTTCGGACTATTGGAAGAATTTGAAGACTTGCGTTCCAGCAATTCTTCAGGTCTACTCCCCAAACTGCTTGCCTTTTCTGCCGGATGAAGAGCAAGCTCAGCAACAGCAGTTGCGGATTTTTCTGAAAGGGACGGACGAATTTTTTTATGAAAGGGACGAATGAAATTGAAGTTCGAAATACTGAGAGGTGCATTCGGAAAGGGAATCCGTCCCATATTTATAGGCGCAGGCGCAACCCTAACCGCTGGATTTATCAAATTAATCCTATTCGTTGGATAGAGGCACCAACCACCTGGGTCTGCTGCCGCACTCTCCATATGCGGTAAGTCTGCAGGTTCGCAGAGCGGAGACTACCGCACTTGAGAAGTCGGTAGCGAAGCTAACTTCTGCCGCAGTGACTGGAGCTCCAGTGTTCCGCCAGACCATCCCCTTTTTTTTTTTGCAACCCCTCCCCCTCCCCTGCAAATTGGTAAAAAATATATATATATAGATTAAGAAGACAAAAAAAATCAGCAACACATTGCAGATTTTTTTTCCAAACACCAATAATCTGAGGAATTTGCTGGCTTTCTCCATATTTCTATAAATATTGGACCACAACATTATCCACTTAGTAGTCATAAATATCCCGCAGACAGCCTCTTGAATCATCACTTGCATCAGCTTCTTAAAATCAACCATCTCTTGAATTGGAGTCCATTATCTTCCATGACCATCCTTCCCTATCAGAAAGAGTGGCCCCTTTTTTGGTGTGTGTTGGTGATTTGACTAAGTGCGAGTAAATTTCTACTCACCAAACTTTGTCGGTTAGTAAATTCCTGTTATCATAATCTGTTTGTTAATATACTTGTTCCTTGTTTGTCGTAGGAGATGACAGGTATAATATCAAAATATCAACAATACTTTTTACGTGGTTGGGACATTTGCCCATCGACTTGATTCCCCACCTTCTCCTAGCCTCTCTCTTAACTATCTTAGGAATCAGGGATAATTCCAAAACCTCGTTTGAGGTTTCTATCAATTTCACTAGGCTCTCTTATTTCAAAAATTTACACTTAATTTTTCTGATTTGGCATTTTTTAGTAACCAAACCTTAAAATGAAATTGACTTGATTAGAAATTTAAATAAATCCCTTAACGTGCCCATATTTAATAAAGTTTAATTTACTTTCTCAAACAATTAGAAAATAAATACATAATAAATATGAATTAGATTCCAAGGAGCTTTCACTTTTTATAGTTTAGATCATAATAAATACGTAATTTCTCACATCACTAAGATATACCCCATCTATAAAATAAATGGATAGAAATTTTTAGATAAGGTATCTAAAAGAATTAGATTCCATTTTTTCATACCATTGTTAGAACATCTTCCTTTCATTTTCTCTGGGAAAACTTGTTAGACTTGGTATATATTTAGGATGTTCTAGTAAGGTTAAGAGTGATCCTTTCATCCAACCACGTCTAATGAATATTTTCTGAAGAAATTGAAGATTGTTCATACATACATGTACACACACATATATATAAACGCACCCAATAATATTCACATATATGTGTATCTAGTAAATAATACAAGAGGATTTCAATAACCCAATAATATTTACAATATGTAAAGTACAAATTTTCATGGATAGTAAAACTTGTTAGTGAAACTATATATGTGTTGCTTAAAGTACTGGACTTGGACTTGTAGTAAATATGTTTGTTTAGTTAAGAATTTCCATCAAAATTATTGCACACAAGCATGTATGTAAATTGACTTTTTACAGATTATTGGGGGTAAAGAAAAAATTTTTCTAAATTTCAACATATACAATGGCAATTCTTTATTTGGCCAATGGAGGTACAATTGCTAATTAGCTGGGTAAAATCAAAAATTTTCAAACATTATTATGCCCAAAAGTGTAAATTCCTTTGCATAGTGTGGCATGGCGAATGTGTCATTTCATGCTTTTCATCAGGGAGTACGGGTTTTATGGGTCGGTGTTTGATAGGTACGGGAAGGACATGGTGAACACATCAAATCTAATGGTGAATTTCTAACAAAACATGATGTGGACAGATTGGATTGGAGGCAATGGACCTGGCTATGAAGACAAAAGCTGTCAGGTCTTGTAAAAAAACTCATGATGGAATCCCTGAAAGCTTTCGAGCAGATAATTTCCTTGAGATGGTGCTAGAACAAAGGAGGTACAACATCTAAATCGAATCTGGAATTTTATTTTGGGCACTCAAGTTACAAGAAAGAAAGAGGGAAGTATTATGGATTTGGTGCAAATTGAGCTTGTTAATCATATTTAGCAACTAACTAGGTGAGTGTTTGGATACGTTATTATTTGGCTTATTTCCCTACTTACATCATCAATATGTTTTTCAATCATATTTTTAGCTCGCATACATCATATTAAAAAAGTGTTACAATATTTAAATAACCAGATAATTCTAAATAATCTACTATCCAAATACCCTCTAGGTTTAAGGATTATCTATTCCCATAGAATACTGTATAATATGATTATGGCTTTCGTGAACTTGTAAACATCACCTTGCAACTATCTTTATTGACAATTATCTGTTCTCATGGAATACATCATTATTTTGTCTTTCATTAGTCCAAGAAAAAATAATTGAAATATCAATACTTGTCACAGGCGGTATACTATCATCATGGTTTTCATGAACTTGTTAATGTCACTTTGCAACTACAATTGTCCATTCTCATGGAATACACCATCATAGTCTTTCATTAGTTTAAGAAAAAGTAATTCGAACATCAGTGCTTGTCACACTCATGCCGCATATTGGGATAATTGTTGTGATGTGACTTGCATTATTGCACCTACCATCCTTCCCCAGCAATATGAATCTTTTGCATGTTACGTTTTAGCACTGCATAAGTGCTAAAGTTATTGTATCCGCCATCCTTTTTTATCTTTTTTCATTATTATTATTATTTGTTAACTAGAGAACTCGCAACTACTACCCAAAAGTGTGCACTAGGTAAACTCCACCTCATGCAATAGCCCGCAAACTACATGAAGAGGTAAGACGCATTAGACAAACCCCGCAACAGGCGCATATTCCAAGAGAGGTTCAAATTCGGGGTAGTATGAAGGCATTGCACCAATTCTACCACCTCGCCAATTTCAAGGAACTTGTATTTACCATCCTTCTTCCTACATAAAAGACCATTTTTTTTTTTTCTTGGCATGCTAGATTGAGTGCTTTATCAACTAACAAATTTTTGCTTACTGATTGATGAATAAATTCCTCTTGCTATTTGAAGATTTTGTTAATTACATTTGTTTGGATAAGAAGTTATTTATCAAAATTTATTTTCTTACATCATCAACACATTTTTCAACCACCTTTTTATCTCACATACATCACATCAAAAAAAGTGCTACAGGTTTTTTTTTTTGAAATTATCTAGGCATAGATAGCATGAATACAACAAAGAGAGGAAAATGAAATTTCCATCTGTGTGTTATTTTAGGAAATTAAATATTTTCACATTTTGTTGTTTTCTCGCTTCAACTTCTTAGTAGCACACCCAAATACTTCTCATTGTGCCTTTAATACACTATCTATTTTTGTTGAAAATTTGTATGATTGTAGATAGCTTCACATTTATACACCACCTCCAAGGGGTATATAGAAGGATCGCCATTGATTTGTTAGGATGGAGGACGCCTCATGTTTCTACAACAAAGTATTAGTCATGGCTCTTAGATTTCTAGATAATTTTAGTAGAAAAAAAAATGTAATGAGTTCAAATATATATCCCTTAAAATTATATTTTTAGAAAAGATTTCACCAGCAAAAATTTTACAGTGTATCAAACATTTTAATAGTCTAAGTGATATTAACATGTTCTATACATTTTATTGATGAAATATATTTTTATGCTAGATATTTTTTTTCCTAAGATCTAATATTTGACTTATTATAATGTTGTTACTTTATTATTTGGATTTTTATATTCTGTGAGTTTAAAACACATGATAAGCATACAAAATAGGAGGTGTGGGACCATTTTAAATGTTAACCATTTTCATTTGCCCCTAAATTCAGGAAACTTTAGTGAAGAAATTTTAAATTTTTCTAAGTAACTAACACTTGAACCCATCTCTTATCATGTGCCCTAAGAACATAGAACTGAAAAAATCTTATTATTTTACTAAAAATTATTAAATGTGTCAAGAAAATTGAAACTACATAACTTTGTCAGCAAAGTTTGTTAGCAAAGATACAACCACTTTTTATGTGTAAAAAATATTAGCCATTCATCTGTACATACCCATAAAGGGAGATATCCAAATTTGATCTTCCATTGTTGAACTAATAATTTGCTCAAATCTAAAACATTCCATGGAAAGTTTTATCCATTTTGGTAGGTTTCTTTTATATTTCTAGATTTTCATTTTGGATACACCAAAATGCATTTTTCTTCTTAACCTTAAGACACCTCTTATGCCTGAGAAGACTTAGCCTCGTTTAATAATCCAATTCAACACTTAAAATTATTGGTTCAGATCTTAACACGTTTAGACGTGTTTGATAACTGAAACTAGAACATCTGAATTAATTGAGTTGCACTGAATCTTCTAGGCAAAACTTACTCCCAAAATTAAGTGATAACCTATTCACTTATCACTTAATGTGATATACATTTAAATATATTAGATTTAGTACTTAATAATTCAATTATTTAATGAATTTATACTTCAGATTTCAATTTTCAAATTTTAGTTTTCAGATTTCAGTTTTATCAAATGCACCTTTAGACAAGATATTGCCTATAATTGCACTTATCGAAAGAGGTGCAGATGAATAAAAACATCATGCACCACCTTCTAAAGTTTGGAAATTTAAAATTTTAAATCACAAAACGTAGTTGCCAAATCGAGATATATAATGCTTATCGAAAATTTATAATCTTATAACACGATAGGTACTTATTAACATGCATTTTCGGTATTAATTTTTAGAAAGGTAAAATTAATTAGGAAAAGTATATAAGTACAAAGAAGTATAATAATTATTAATTTGTGAACATACAGGATTGAATATAGATATACTAATGTGTGTCTGGCATGCGTTAGGAAAAGTGGAAAATTCATAATGTATTAGTAGACTTCATGTAGCTCTGATTTCTTAAATAAACTAGCTATTAGACATTCTACCCAAATCTCCGAACTCTAGAAACCAAATACTGTGCTTTTTTTTCCCCAACCAAATTATTTCTATAAATTGTGGACATATGAGAATACTAATCCGCATGCTAAATACTTCTCAACTTCTTCAAATATTCATCCAACTATTTTTGCACATATATTAGTGTGAATTGAGCAACAAGAATTGATTAATTCTATATTATTATTGCTCTACTAAGCGAAACGAGATCTCGAAGCGAATGATACGGACATTAGAATCAACTTTAGAAGCAAAACAAAAAAAGAAAAAAAAGAAGGGGGTGTTTATGAGACCCCGTGCCACATTGATTTGTGAAAGAAAAAGAGGAATGGTATAAGGACTTGGATTCATGAGTTACCAAATTTTGGACTAAGTGGCTTCAGTCCAAAAGTTGTTGGGCCTGCTCCTTGGACTCAAATCATGACAAATGATACCAGAGCGAATCTTACATGGTCTCTGTGCAGTTTGAGTTTGGACCAGTCCACTGTGGACGGTATGAATTGCAACTTATTTTGTAAGGATAATGATGTAACGTCGTTAAGTGGGGGTGAATGTGAGGTCCATTTCATATCGGTTTCGGTTTGTGAAAGGAAATTTGGAACGATATAAGGACTTGGGTTCATGGGTTAACAAATAACTTGGATTAACCATTTTGGATTAACTGGTTTCAGTTCAAAACTTGATGAGCCAGCCCCTTAGGGCTGGGTCACGACAATGGTTATAAAATGAGACATTTACCTCCTTATCTTTATCACTTAAGTCACCACTTGGGATTTATAGGTTGTTAAATATCCTAAATTAACCATTTTGGGTTAATTGGTTTCAATCTAAATATTGTTGAGTCAATTTTTAAGACCTGCATCGTGACACTGGTCATAAAATGAGACATCTTCCTCCTTATCTCTTATCATTTAAGTCGCTCAACCGCATTCATAGTTTATATATTTTTCCATTCTACACTAACCTTCGAGCGTAAGTGCACGTTGCGGAAGACAAGAGAAGGTGCATTGGGTAATATCTGTTGTTGGCTTGGATGAAACTTTGTCACGATTCTCAAAAGGCCAAGTTTACTATAGTCTAATATTCCATTGTTAATCTAATTGTTGCTGCTATTGTCTGATTTTAAGAGGTTTTTAAATACTTTTATTACTAAAATGTTTATAGAAAAAAACACAAACCTATCCGTCATCAAGCTGAGTCTTGTTAGTTTTAGAGTGGAGATGAACACAAAGATGCAACATGGTAAATGAGATGATTTGAAAAGCATACAAGTGATTGAACTTGTTCTTACTCTTTGGGAGTAGAATTGGAAATTAAAAGAGATGAAAGAAATGGAGAATGCTTTGGTGAAAGGTTTTCTTTGACTTTTTAAAACTTAGGCTGCGAGGCACATCAAATAAAAAATGTGTCACACCATAATAAAAAGTGTTTAATTTCAGCCAACGATTAGGACTAGGCCTAAGTATGTTTGCATTATCATTTCTTTACTTTTTTAATATTTGTAGAATTATAGCAGCATTATTCACAAACTGAATTTATTTCTTCATTATTTTTCTCCAAAGTTCCACAGGTGAATGCTGTCCTCTGCTACAAAATACTTAACTACCTAGGCTGTGACGATCCACAATTGCTAACTAAGTCTACCAATCAATGCAAAAAATCCTATGTGGAGATGCGTCTTTGGGAATTTGCTCAATTTCACCATATCCCGATTTCCCTAAGTATTACACTTACCAGTTTACAGCAAAAGATCACATTAAGGCCGCATTTCATTAAATTGAAATTTGAAATTTGAAATATGAAATCTAAATCCGTTAAATTACTAAATTGTTAAGTTTTAAGGCCCTGTTTTGGGTTGCGGTGTGTTCACAAAAAATGTGCTTTTAAGCATTAAAAGTACTTTTAGGGTGTTTGGTACCTAATTCCTGTCACTTACAAAGCCTAGTTTTTTCTAACTTAAAAGTAATTTTGTTAAAAGCACGTATGTTACAAAAGACTCTTTATAAGTCACCGTAACCCCAAACGAGACCTATCATTTAAGTAATAAGTAAATAGTTTATCACTTATTTTTTGGAATAAGTTTTGTTTAGGAAATTCAATGCCACTTGATTAATTGAAATGTTTTATTTTTTATTATTAGATATCTCTGAACATGTTAAAATGTGGATCCATTAAATTTAAATGTGAATTTGGATGATCAAACAGGGCTTAAGTATTTAGTTTGCTAGTGCTTCCTTCAATTATACTTTTGTAAGCTAGCTTATAAAGGAAAACATACTTTACTTTATGCGATTAGTTATTTTGATATATAAAGAGATTTTCCTTCACCAACTTCATGGGCGTTCGATCAAAATGGTATATTCTTTATTCTTTTTTCTCTCCAAGTAGAGCATTAAATTTATTATATTTCAAATAGAACTTTACAGCTATTGTTCAAAAAAAAAAAAAAAGGATCTTCAATAAGACCTTTTCATGGTTTAATACAGTTTGAGGACATCCAACATAATTGAGTGGAAAATCAATAGTGAACCTCACGTAAGACAGCTACAAGATGAAAAGACTAGAACCTCTTGTTCCTCAATCTAGAACCGAACGTGTAGAGTGTTCTACGTCCTATTCTTTAAAAGTGGAGCAATAATTAAGTTTTCTATATATATATATATATTTACAAAATATTGATTTACACAATAGACACAAACTAAATGATGGCTTTCCTCTTTGATTTTAGAGATTCCTATATTTATATCTATCATTTAAAGATATCATGATTTTTTTAATATCTTTTAAGTTATGACATGATTTTTAATTGCATTTTGTAGATGAACTCTTCTTTTACAGCTATATCTAGACACTGCTTTTCTATTAAATTTACCATATGAATACACCCGGTCACATTCTAACATTAATATGTTTTTCAGATTTTAATCTGGTTTTCCAAAAGATTAACATCTGAAAATCATTGGAAAGTGGGCACAATTAGACGAGCTCTTCTTCTTCCATCGCCCTCTTTCAAACAATGACACGGCAATAATGCAACCACTTCATCACAAAAACTCTCTCCTGGCCCTTGCAGCTTGTCCATGCACCATTTGTTATGTGTGCGCCAACCCACTCAAGTGTCGTACCAACTACAGCTTAAAGGGCAGTAATGGGTCAAAGCTTTTCACCCCGGATAAGATGCAAAATTGGACCGCAAGGTCTAGTCTACTTTGGCACGGGGACTGATTACGGGCCTTAAAGTTAAAATAGTACCATGAATTGGGTGTCTGTGAATCTTCTGCACATAGATTCGATTACCTTCAGGACCATATAAATCAGTGTGAATAATGCACTTGAAGTGATTCTTTTGGCACTTCAGAGACATGACATGAAATAGTGCTACTAAATGACTCCAGTATTTAGTTTTTTTCTTCAAAGATTCTTTTGACACATTTCTCAATAGTTCCTTTTTTTTTTTCTAGGCAACAACCTATGACTACTCCTACACAGCTACACCTAGGGAAGGCGAAAATCCAATTGGGCCAGAGAGCTGTCCAACAACACCTGTTGGATTTAAGAAATAAATAGTGCACTTAACGACATCTCAAATACAGGAGAATAGATTCGATCCCCTATCCACACCCAGCAAGGGACTTAAGCCCTTCTTTGGTGGCTAACTAAGCTATTTAATCACTTTATTACATACACACTTTTCCATACAATATTAGATTAATCGAAGCCTGCCCATTGCTGACAATAGATTCTTTTTATTGCATTTACATTCTTGAAATGATTCTTTCTATTATGTATACACTTTCCAAAAGAAAAAAATATATATGCCTTGATTTTCCCACAATGGATGAGAACATTTTTTTAAAAACTCTTTATGATTCTCAGCACAGCAATCAATCACAAGTTTGTTGCGAATGTGCTGGATTTCAGAATAATCTTCTTCTAATTCCAGAATGCTGATCTTATTGGAATGAAGAATATTGACTGAAGGCATGCTTTGGAATGTTACTCCATCAAACTGAACAGTTCTTCGAAACTGAAGGATTATGTAATCTGGATAATTCTGGAAAAGTTGCTGCCAAAAACTTTTAGGTTTAAACCAGAATAACATTGTCTTCAAGAAAGGAGGTAGATGGTCAATGTTCTGGAACAATAAACCATGGAATTCAATAAAAATATGGAACTGATGAAATAGGTACCAAAATACCCATAACAATGGCTCAGGGAAGTGAAATGAGCACATGATGAAGACTTGAGCAAATGGATAGATAGGATTTATGCCAAAGGGATTTAGCATTAATCCTCCATAAGATCGGAAAACTTCCAACTCATGGTTTATTCAAATCTTCTTTCTGCCATGGCCGAGGAATAGTAAAAATATCAGGAGGTATGGTGGCCGGAAAGGAATGTGGAGGAACAGATCCAGGAATAGAATGATACATCATAAATGGCTTTGGTAGGAGATCTTGTGGAGGTCTGGAGAAGAAGTCTGCCACAAGATTTGAAGTACCCTTAAGGTGCTTGACCTGGAACTTATATTGGGAAAACCAGTTTGCCCACCGAAGTAACTGAGGATTAGGAATAACTTTTTGCTTAAAAGTAAGCATTTTGGGAAAGCTACTCATATCCATTTCAACTAGGAAGTGGTGAGAGATAAGAAAGAAAGAAAACTTCTTTATTCCATTCTTCACCGCTAAGATTTCCTTGAAAGTGGAATGATAGTGGAGTTCAGAAGGTTTGAATCTTCCACTTGCAAAAGCACAGGCATGTCTGGTTTTGTCTGGCAATTCTTCTAGTAAAATGGCACTCCAATATTCATCACTGGCATCAGTTTGTAAGATACGCAATCCGGAAGTAGTAGGAATATGAAGAGAAGGTAACTGGAGAAGGGTTTGTTTCAGAGATCGGATGCTCTGAGTTTGAACATCTGTCCAAGATGGTGGGTTCTTTTTAAGCAAATCTGAAAGGGGAGATGTATATGTGGATACCCTTGGAATAAAATCCCTTAGATAATTCACAATACCTAAGAATTGTTGGATTTGCTTAACAGTCAGGAAAGGATTGAATAGCTTTGCCATGGAAAGATTCAGGAACACATTTTCCATTAGCAACTTTGATTCCAAGGAAAGTGATTTCATTCTGAAAAAGGGTCAATTTTTTCTCCGAGAGCATTATACCAAACTTTTTAATAATCTGGTAAAACTGCTAAACAAGGTGAACATGATCTTCATAGGTTTTACTGAAGAGAAGAATGTCATTGATGAAAATCAAAGCACTATGAAGAATAGGAGAGAAAATATTTATCATAGCCTTCTGGAAAAGAGAAGGGGCAGTTTTTAATCCAAAAGGCATGACCTTCCACTGAAAATGGTGATTGGGGATGCAGAATCCTGTTTTGTATTTATCTTCCAAACAGATTCCAATCTGTCAGAAGCCTGCTTTTAAATCGAATTTTGAAAACCATTTTGCTTTTGGTAACTGAGAAAACAATGTTAATCTATTTGGAATTGGGAATTTGTCATCCAAAAGAAATTCATGTAGAGGTTGATAATTAATTACCAATCTCATTTTGCCTCTTGTCTACTCTGATCTTTTGTTGACATAAAAAGCTTGACAGGACCACTGAGAATCTGATTCTTCAATAAGATTGAAATCAACAAGTTCAAAACATTCTTTTTCAGCAAGAGATAAATGTTCAGGACTCATCCCTGAATGACTGGCTTTTGTGGGATTAATATCCTCATTTTTCTTGAAAGGTAATTTGATAAAGAAATCAGGATTTTCCCACAACCAAAAAATGGTAACGTTTTTAATAAACACATTTTCCAATAATCTTTTTACCTCACATACATCAAATTACTACCATACATATTTTTCCCCCAAAAACTCCAAAAAATAACAATCCAAATGGGCTTGTGTAACTCTCTTAGAAATTGCAATCCAAATGTATACACCTTTCCCATTTGTTTGGATAGAGAGTATTTAAAATAATAATTTGAAATAAAACACTGTAGCACTTTTTTGATGTGATGTGTGTGAGATAAAAAGGTGGTTGGAAAATGTGTTGATGATGCAAGCAAGTAAATTTTGGGTAAATTTTGGGAGAATTCTCCAATCCAAACAAACTTATTTTTTTTTCTTTTCGACAATCTCTCTCAAAAATTGCAATCCAAACGGAATACATAGCCGGCATATAAATTAACATTTATGTTTCACTTGTACTGGTAGGATACAAAAAAATACCAAAACTGAGACCGATTTTGTCTCCATTGAGTCTATATTTCATCCATTGCTGACACCTGATTTGATATAATTAATCAGAGTCTACCAAAGTATACCAAATTATGCATCCAAAAGTTAGCAAGATAACCCAACGGCAGAGTTGAAACAATGCAGTTCCATCTATTTCTTGTTGCTTCAATCTCTTATAGTCTTCACTTTCTGGAGATCAGTCACAGCAAATCTTAAGATGAAGTACGACTGATAATCAAAGGTGAATGGCATCAATTTATCTGCCAAGCAATGGTGGAGGAAAATTTCTCTAAGACTCATAGCCCTGTATTGCATAAGAACTGTTGATGGACATCTTTTGCTCATCCACTCCAGGGAAAGGAAGTGCTACTGTCCTAAGAGGCTAAGACCTCCAAATTTGGCATTCCCAAGATGTCCATTCTCTAATCTATATGTCACATAAACAAAAAGCACAAGAAAAAAGAAAAGCAAAAGAAAAAGAGATAAAGTAGCTACAAAAAGTGCAGCTAAATATGCAAGAAAGTTATTTCTCTATTGCTACAAAAGACGTGACAATCTTTAAAAGAAGTTTGCCCATCCCAGAAAAATGCAGCACCAAGGCTAAACCACATCATACCCCTCAATTGAACTCTCTTTCAATTTGGATTGTCACATGACTGATGTTATATTCCCTCCTAATGTAGCCAACAACTTTGTCCAGCACCAAATCAGCATCAGCATCTTGTTTAATCTTCACATGGCAAGCCAACAACACTTTCCCAACTGTGATTGCCCATATATGCAATTCATGGATTGCAATAACCTCTTCCATCCCACAGAGACCTTCTTCAATTCTGGTAGCATCAATTTCTCGAGGTGTGCTCTCCATAAGAACCTCAAGGATATTTCGCAACATCCTGATAGTGGTTCCCAGCACAATTACAGAAAAAACAAGTGTGCAAATCAGATCGACAATTTTCCATTCTGGTTTATACCATATAATTGCTCCACCAATCATCACCCCAATGCTTTGAATTGAGTCACCTAGTACATGAAGGTAAGCCCCCTGGATATTGATGTTCCATTGCTTCTTTTTATGTCTACTGTTTGACTTGTGTTCACTATCCGAGCAACTCTTTTCAAGGAGAGGCTCAGTGTGATCTAATTCATGTGCATGAGGATGCTCACTATGTCCCTCCTGATGGTGGTGATGTCCAGTTATGCTCACCCCATGAGTATGCTTATGATCGTTCACTTCCTCATTTTCCTTCTCCCCATTGTCATCACCATGACCCTCGTGTCCATGATGTCCGTGACTGTGAGTATGGCCATCTCCATGATGTCCGTGATCGTGAGCATGGCCATGTCCGTGATGTCCGTGATCATGTCCAAGCACAAGAGCCATGATAATGTTGACTACTAAGCCGAAAGTAGACACCAAAAACATGAGGAAGCCCTGAACTTCACCAGTATCATTGATGAGTCTAGCAATGGCTTCGTAAACGAGGATACCAGCAAGAAGCCATATCATCTGGATAGAGACCAATGCCCCCAAAATTTCTATGCGGAAAAACCCATAAGATTGGCGTGGATTAGCTTCCCATCCGGACGCCCAAATAGAAAACAAAGATATTGCAAAAGCAGCAACATCTGATAGCAGATGAGCAGCATCAGTCAAAATTGCAAGGCTGTTGGCTTTAACACCTCCAACAACCTCAACACTCATGAAAACAATGCAGAGTACAACTGCAATCCAAAGCTTTTTCATGGACACTGAACGTTCTGAACTCGTTTTGGCATCTGATAATCCACATGGTGCTCCCTCACAAACTTTACTTGCAGCAAGGCCTTGTTCTATAGCCGGCTTATCAGCATGTATTTCTATCACATGTCCATGCTCTGAAACTTGTGCATCCATCTGAAACAATTTAGATAAAATTATCAGTCAACAGCTCCACAAACACAATCAATTGATGAATCAATGCAGTTGCAGAAAATAGAGATGTAGAAATCTTATACAGGAGTAAAATGCAATAATCAGACAAGCTATCATAATGCTCAAGGATATTTTATTCAGAGACCCTGAACAGCTTGCTAGATTTATAGTCAACGTGAACCACACAACATAGGTGATTGTAATTACAAAAACACTTCACTAGGACAAAGCTGAAGGGAGAAGTCACTCTGCCATTCTATGCAGCCATCCAGTCAATAAACAAAACTAAATCTTGTTAATTCAAGCTTTTGCATACTTTTCTTTCTACTGTCTACACAAGGCGAGAGGGATTCTTTAAACAAAGCCAACACCCAATTTGAGAATGATTAAGAAGGATCAGAATGTCCAAGACATTTCATTAGGAGACAATAAAAGCTTGCTGAAATTTGTAATGAAGATGAACCAAGTAATAAAGGTAATTCTAATGACAGAAACACTCCATTAGGATAATGAAGAGAAGATTGCTCCAATTTAAGTACACGCTTCCAGTAGAGAAACAGAATTAAATCTTGTTAAGTCAATTTTTCGCATACCTTCCATTTGATTGTCCAAATCAGGCAAAAGGGATTCTATCAACTAAGTCAACAGCCAGCTTAACAATATTAGTTATAGAACAAATGACAGAATCAAAACCACTACATTGGTCAAGCATAAACAGAACATTCTCAACCAAATAAAGATGATAACGCCCAAGATTAAAGAAACAGATAAGCAATTAGTACAACAAGAAAAGCTAAGCTCGAATACCAGAGATCAGTGACTCTACAAAATTGAAACACAAAAAGAACGAAAGCCTCAAGCAGGGGAATGCGTCAGCTTACCATAAAAATAAGAACTGAAACAGAAACGTGGAAGCAATCAACCAAAGAACAAGCAAACAAAATCGAAAACCAAAACGGTCAAAAGATACTCCAAATATGGTGCCATCCGCATAGCTCCAAAAAAACCAAAAGCCACAGAATAATACAATAAAGCCGACACAGACAAAAAGTATTGAGATATTAATCCACAAGTCTTATCAAATCCACGAAAGCTTCTTACTTTTCTATTTTATCTAAACTTAATTCTTTACAAAGACTGTTACAAATTTTATGCAAAAGAAAGAAAAAACGGAACACGTATTTGGATGCCAGGACAAAAAGGTGGATAAAAAGTGGGGTTGTTGCCCAAAAGTTGAAGATGACACCCACACCCCACAAACCATAATACATCAAAATGCATAAAAAACCAGTTCTTGAAATTACAGAAAGAAGGGGGAAAAAAAGAACCCTTCTTGGCTATATCACGAATGTACAGGGGATCTCAATTTATCCAGATTCAATATATTATCACCATGCATGAAAATAAACCCATAATGGGTTCAAGAATAAGGTTTTAGTTTGATAAACGAACCCAAAAAAATGTGTAAAAAAAAAAAACCATTAAAAATCTAAACTTCTAAAGTTATAAAAATTACCTGGTACAAAGGAAACAAGTGTTTATGGGGCCTCTGAATATGGTCTGGGGGGACCGTTGAGGCTTTGGAGGTGGGGCGGCGGGGAAGAAGATGGGAGTTAATTTCAGGTACACCTTTCTAGAGGCTGGGGAGAAGCTGGAGAGATTGAGATTTGCAACTTTGCAGAGACCGGGCAATAATAAAAAGGTGTCTGATGAATGAATGAACTCTATGTGGTCTAACGGTAATGATTGGAACGGCAGCAGAAAGAAAGCTCCGATAGGGTTGTTAAATAGCCAAAGGAGAGGACAGGAAAGGGTTCCTCTTTTGCTAAATTGTGTGTCCTGTTATGGCATGATTGCTTCTTTTGTGGGTGTTTCTTAAAACGTTTTGATGAAATATTTTTCTTTGTCTGGTAATGTGCTTGTGAGATGAAGAGGTTGTTGGAGAATATGTGGGGGGATTTTAGGAAAGAGTTGAATAGAATTATTATACTTAGATTTTAAATATTCACTATGATCCAAATCGTTTGTCAATTCTTTGGAATTTTCCTTTCTTTAATAGTGGCAATGGCATGGAAATTGGCATACAATTATTAGCTATTTTAGCCTTTGAGATTTAAAATTTGAAACCAATAAGGACTTGATTTAGGCACTAGTTGTAAAGTAAAACAAGCTAGATTTAGACATAAAGAATTAGAAGTTTTGAATGCAAGTATTTTTGTTATTTTTGAGCTTAGTCTATTGTATATTAATGTTCTCAAGCCGCATCTGGGTTGGTTAGTGTTCAATTCAATTATATAATAGAGTTCATTTTGCAATTGTGGGTTAGTTGATTCTTTTTTTTTTAATAAAAAAGTTTCAATAGGTTTGACTCTAGTTATCACTACGGATCATCAGGGCATATCTCTGGAATTATAGGTTACTTACGGGGTTTTTATAGTTACAATGGGATTCAAACACAGGATCTTTTATGAGAAAGTGTCCAATTCTTATTAATTGAATTAACCTTCATGAGTTAGTATGGCATGGAAATGACCATACAATTATTGGCTATTTTATTCTTTGAGATTTAAAATTTGAAACCAAAAAGGCCTTGATTTAGGCAATAAACAAGCAAGATTTAGACATAAAGAATTGGAAATTTTGAATTCAAATATTTTCATTATTTTTGAGTATGGATTCTATTTTGGTCACCACTATAAATCATCAAAGCATACTCTTGAAATCATAAATTACTTATAAAGGCTCTTATGGTGGCCACAACATTCAAATATACAATCTTTTATAAGAAAGCAAGTTCTTATGCCATTTATGGGTAAGTATTGATTACTTTTGCGAGTTAGTTGATAATATTCATTAGTCCTTTGTGCCATTGTGAGTGAATATGATTACTTACAGAGCTTCTTACAATAGCAATAGGATTCAAACACATGATCTTACAGGATAATAAGATTCAAACACATGATCTTACAAGTTGCCAATGCTTATCAACTAACTTCGTGTTGGTGTGAGCTAGCTGATAATAGTCACGAGTTTCTCATGCCACTCATTGTCGAGGTCAAATTGCCACCTGAAAGGTGCGAGACCGAGGATTTCAAGCATAGTAATCTCATCATATGCGGCTCGTACATCATCTTATTTAGTTGTAATTTCTTTGCATTGATCTTTACTATTATGGATTAGTTTATAATATTACATAGTTCTAGCTATGTTTTGAACTATGTTTTAATAGTCCTCAAACCATTTTTGCCATAAATATGCTGAGTTTAGAATAACCATTGCGGATTAATTTGTAATAGTGTGGGTATAACCTAACTTTTGTGGATTAATTTATGTTGGTATTTATCACACATTTATGGATTAATTTGCAATGTTATTAATTAATGAGTTAATTGTATCTATCTCACCATTATTGCTTAGTTGTAATCTTTTGAAAAAAAATATATATTTGAGTGACCAAAAGCAACGACAATGGATGAGAATGTTGGGCTAACTTTGACTGACCATTCAAGGATTACCAAGTTTTTGGCTGTTTGGAATTCCAAAAAATGAGAACTGTGACTAATTCAATGGGTCGGAGAGGACAAAGTTTTGCTGCTGGAAGTCAACTTAAATTAGTATATCGAAACCAAGTTGATCAAATCAAGAAACATTTGTTTTGATTTGATATGATAAGATCGGTTTTCCTTCCAAGATTACTTTAGTATTTCATTTTCTTTTTTAAAGCGACATCTAGTTCAACTTGACAGCTTCAACATTTTAATCATAAAGATGAATCATATTATTCATTTTAATTAGAGCTTTCAATCAGGATCTCCGAGTAAGGCCAAATTCAGCTTACAAACTACATAAAACTTTAGGATTTTCAAGTTCGTATACAGATTAGAAGACCTTTATTGGGCTCACATTTTTATACGTGTTTTAGACTCAAATTAGATTTAGCTCAAGCCCATAATTAAATATGAAGTTATATATAATATATGTTTAATAACTATGAATTACTATAAATTTATATATAAATTGTTAATAATTTAGATTATGGTATGTATAATTATTATAAATATTATTATATATATTTTTATGTATATAATCATACTTGTACACGGGCCCAATGGGATCTAACAAGATCGAGAATCAGCTCACATTTAATTCAAACATAATATTTAGGGCTAAACTCTTTCAGGCCCAAGTAAACATTAGACTCCAAAGGCATTTTTTGGATTGAGCAGGTCTAGTTTGGATTGGCCTATCCTATCGACATGTATTTTCATATATCAATTCACAAATAACATCTCGAGCTTAGACAAGGATAAACATAATTTTATTATAATGAATTTTCAAGAGTGACCAATTAGAAATGCCAGTTGAGTCAAGTTGGACGAAAGGAATTATGCCTGTCTTAATTTGATTTTCTTCTTTTTTTCATATGTATAAACAAGATTACAATTAACTCATGAATAGTAGCACTGGTACAAACATATTGCACCTCCACAACAACGTTATAACTAACTCATAAATAGTGAGTTAATTTTTTAAATATGTAGTTAATAAGCTCACTTTGTAAAACTTGATCCAAAATCTCTAATTCCAGAATTCTTAACTTTAGTTAATATGCCATTAAAATATGGCCTGATTGGCGACCAGAGTTTACCGATAGTGATCCCTTCGTTTGTTGTTAGGCCTTATTTGGGCAGCTGATTTTACCGGCCCTATCCATCCTAGAACAATTTCCATTAAATAAATTGGTTTATACATCCTTTAGACCAAAAAAAAAAAAAAAAGGTATGTGAAATAAAAATTATTTGAAAAAATAATCTGAAAAAAAAATTGAAATAATATTGTAACATTTGCTGTGAGTGATGTATGTGAAATAAAAATAGTTAAAAATTGTGTTTATAATGCAAACAGAATAATTTTTGCAAATTCTTTTTCTCGAATTATACCATCCAAACGGATAGAAGTAAGTGTTTTGGAATTGACTGCGAGAGTTTAGCTGGCGCTGGGCGGACTAGGGCGGTATTAGAAAAGCGTCTGATTATGAGCCGCTATCAGATTTAGGATAATGATTGCCACAGTATCTGAAAGGCTCCTTTAGGGCTATTAATAGCTCCAGAAAAACAGGGTTGTTAATTGACCGGTTTTTGATATGAGACCCAAAATTTCTTTGTCGTTTGATGTCGACGAGTAATAATATCTTGGTAATCAGGAATTAGTGGATCCAAAACATTCAAGTCAAAGTCGAAATTGGCTTTGCTTTGATTTGATTTTTATAAAGTGCATTTTCGGCCGAAATTACGGAGTGCTCCAGCAGCCTTTTTCCTTTGAAAACCGACGACTACTTGCACTTGGAACCTTCACATACACCGCTCACAGGCAAGGTTGAAACTTGAAAGTCGTCAACCCAAAATCAGATCAAGCACTTACTCCCTCTGTAACAAATTATTTGTCACATTTTGGTATTTCAACTTTTGAAAAATGGTGTTTTGACTGTAATTTAGTGTATTTATTTTTAGAATAATTTTTTTATATATTGTTAGTGTATAATTTTTTTTTACACTAGCAGATTTGGATTATGTCACATAATACAAATTTAAATTTAAAATTCAAATCATGCACATGTGGCATACATTCAAAGCTGTTAGTGTAAAAAAATTACTACATTGTCAACATATAAAAAGTTAATCCTTGTTTTTATTGCCCTCAAAAATTTACAATTTAAATTTGAATTTAGTATAAAATATAGATAAAAGTGAGGATGACATTCGAAAAAAGAGATCAAAAATAATTTTAACTTAGGTAAGATGACAAATATTTTGGAACATCCCAACATGGAAAGCATGACACTTTCAATCGGATGGAGGAGGTACAATCAACACCAAAAAGGGGAAAAAAAACTTTGGCTGGATTTTAGTATCACTTGAATTTTTCTTTCAAGAGAGTATTACTTTAAATAGGATGGGGTTGGATTTGGACCCAATTAGAACGTGATTTGATGATTAGCTGCACTTGAGCATAGCTAGACTTAGATAAAATGAGGCCCGGCCGTTTGACAATAGTAAATAAGTACAAGTCTTATGCCAAATATTAGTAAATTTGGCGAAACGATGTGATTTTTAACAATTCTTTCATCTTAGTACCTTTGACATTTTTGTTACAATGATAATATGAATCCGTTTCTTTATCTTTACATAATTATTGAAAACACTTACGTTTTAAAAAGTATTATGGCCTTTTTGTTTGGAAAAAATTTGGGTTGGCCTGGCGTCAACCCGAAGCTCCAATAAACAAATAGGCTGATATTGGGTGACAGTAGTGAGCTTTTGATGGAGTGGGCTGCGGCCTAAACTGCAAAATTTTATGGTGGGCTGGGCTCTAACTTGTGGAAGGCTGCGTACTACGTCGAATTGATGGGCCTAATACCGGACACTGAAGATCTATAGCTGGCACACAATTACTACATTCTTTAAAAGCTTTGCCGTGGTTGTACATTCGGATTCTTTTTTTTTTTTTTTGGGTTTCCCACTCCTTAATTTTTCCTTCTTTATTTGCTCTTCTTTTTGTTTCTGTGTTCTTAATTGTGGTTGTGCAGTAAATAAAACTACTTTAAAAGCTTAGCTATATTTATTGATTCATTAATTCCTTCAATGAATAAGGAGCACATTAATTATATGCAAATTTTGAAGAAAAAAAAAAAAAAACACTTGTATACCATTGCTGCAATCCTCTTTTCTACATATACACAAGTAGTAAAATAGGCTAAGGTTTCGTTGCTTTTCACGTGTCTTCGTCGTCTACCACGTGACCTTTTTTTTTTTCAATCCCCTTTCCTCCACGCCATGCGGGGCTGCCTTTCCTAAGTTTTAACCCTATGTCAGTTGAAGACCATTCTCTTGGAAAGTATCACCGCTTCTCCTGTGGAGAAAATCCGCCACTCTTTGTCAAACTTCTCCCTTCTTTCCTCTCTCCCCTCTCGCTCCTTTGCCCATTGCTCTATCAAAATATTCTGAGACTTTTCTGTCTATCTCATCTTCTTCCCCTTTCTTCTCCTAAAATCTATAAAGTAAGCATTCTCTTGGAAATAAAATGGTGGATTTTCTGGGCTATGCAATAATCCGATCCAATGGAATCATCAGTCATCGGAGAGTCTCGATGGAAAGCGTGGTGGTGCTGAAAGAGTGGTACGGCCAAGTTGATACTGGCAAATTAGACGACATTGCCGCAACTCAGCTCTTGGTTCCTCTATCCTCCTCAACTCCTAACCTCTTTTGCTTCCTGGTTTCAACTTTTGAATTCTACTTACCTAGCTAAATTTCTGTTGTACCATTTCTTTTAAGTAAATTAAATAGTGAGTTTGGGATCCAGATTTTTTTGCCCCGCTTTGTTTGTTTGTATTCTTTTTGCCACTTTGCTCAGTGATAATTTAGCTTATTTTTCCTGCTCTCCTATTTTATTTTTTTAGCCCTTTCTTACTTGTGTTTTCTGTTCTTTTTTTTTTTTGGTTTTCTTGGTTTGCTGATAATTTATTTAGCAAATTTTCCCTTTTCTATGATTCCGTGAAACTGGAGCACTGGGAATTTGGTGTTCGTCCCATTTTGCTTTCCTATGTTATGTTCCCTCCTCCTCTTCTAGCTTGCTGGTAATTTGGCCTATTTTTTGTAGCCCTTTGTTTTGGATTTTTTGTCTCAAGTTGAGAGTGTTGTTGGACTGAGCTTGTTGCTCAAGGTAACATTTCATGAACCGTGCTCTAATGGTTCTATTAGTAAGTCGGAAAAATTATTTGCTTACCATTTCTATTTATGTTGGTATTCCTCACTTTTGACACTTCAAGGAGATGATTTTGCTTATCTTGTTGCCTTTTTTGTAGACGGAGTAGAAATGGAAGGATTGGAAAATTAAGGTAGAAACTGAAGAAGATGTTGAAGGAGCTGAAAAGCCTTTGACGCCTCATTTAAGTAAATTAAATAGTGAGTTTGGGATCTAGAATTTTTTGCCCCGCTTTGTTTGTTTGTATTCTTTTTGCCACTTTGCTCAGTGATAATTTAGCTTATTTTTCGTGCTCTCCTATTTTATTTTTTTAGCCCTTTCTTACTTGTATTTTCTGTTCTTTTTTTTTTTTTGGTTTTCTTGGTTTGCTAATTATTTATTTAGCAAATTTTCCCTTTTCTATGATTCCATGAAACTGGAGCACTGGGAATTTGGTGTTCGTCCCATTTTGCTTTCCTATGTTATGTTCCCTCCTCCTCCTCTAACTTGCTGGTAATTTGGCCTATTTTCTGTAGCCCTTTGTTTTGGGTTTTTTGTCTCAAGTTGAGAGTGTTGTTGGACTGAGCTTGTTGCTCAAGGTAAACTTTCATGAACTGTGCTCTAATGGTTGTATTAGTAAGTCAGAAAAATTATTTGCTTACCATTTCTATTTATGTTGGTATTCCTCACTTTTGACACTTCAGGGAGATGATTTTACTTATTTTGATTGACATTTTTGCCAATTCTGCATTCCAACCCTATAATTCAACCTTTTCCTACATTTTAGTCTTCCAATTAAGTCTAGATTCTTGTACTTTCATGCACTTTAATCCCTACTCTTGTTTTCTAGGCCAGACACGAATTGACTAATCATAGACACAACGTAAAAATTTAATATAACAATTCATGCTAATTCTAACGAAATCTTAAGCGCGTTTAGGAAAACTTACCGGCTTGTGTGTGTGTGCCTGTCGCGTCTAGTTGATGTCCTGCCTGATCACCTACATTCTCCTCTCTAATACTCTCTAAGATAGTGTTGTCTAACAGAAGGAAAATGGGGAGAAAGAAATCACGTATGTTATTTGTTCTGATGACTGTTTGAGGGAAAATTGTAACCTGACTCCATTTCCTTAAATTTTCTCTCTTCCCCAACTGACTACGTAGTGGGGAGATTTTAATTCACCTTATCCCTTATCCATTTGGTTACGGGGATTTTACCTCCACCCTATTACCACCTATTTTACTTTTACTACTAAATAAAAATGATAATAGGCAATAGTAATATGATCTTTGAGATTAATTAGAAAAAAAATTACAGGTTTTACATTCTACCCCCTTACAAAAAGTTTCGCCCTCAAAACTTATGTACCTTGGTTAAAGAGGTTCGGATATTTATTCTTCATGTCCTCCTCCAATTCCCACGTTACTTCTCGCGGTGTATGATTTGTCCATTGCACTTTAACGTATGGTATTGTCCTCCTCCTTAGAACTTGATCTTTTGATCTACGGTTCTCAGTGGGACTTCCTCTATTGACAAGTTCTGTTTTACTTCAATGGGTTGCTCCTTCAAAATATGGCTTGGGTCTGGTACATACTTTCTCAGTTGTAAAACATGGAAGATGTTGTGTATTCTTGACAAAGTTGGCGGAAGAGCAGTCGGTAAGCTAATGTTCCAATCTTCTCTAGAATTTCGTAAGGTCCTACGTATCGTGGGTTTAGTTTGCCACTCTTTCCAAATCTTATTACTCCTAGGCGCTACCTTCAGATACACCTTTTCTCCTAGTTGAAATTCCAATGGTCTTCTTCTTAAATCCGCTCAACTCTTGTTTCGATCCTGAGCCACCTTCAATCTTTCTGGAATGATCTTGATTTTCTCAAGAGTTCTCTCAACCAAATCAGGTCGGTGATCAGTTTTTCACTACTTCATCCCAGTATAATGGGGATCTACATTTCCTTCCATATAATGCCTCAAATGATGCTATATTGATTCCACTATGATAACTGTTATTATATGAAAATTCTACTAACTTCACTAACTTATCCCAATTGTCTGAGAAATGTAAGGCACATGCTCGCAACATGTCCTCGAGCATCCGAATAGTTCTTTCTGACTGCCCATCCGTTTGGGGATGGAAAGCCGTGCTCAATCTCAAATCAATTCCCATAACCTTCTGATAAGTTGACCAGAATGTAGAGGTAAATCTTGGATCCCAATTCGATATTATGCTTACGGGAACACCATGGAGACACACCACTTCATCCACATATCTTTCTACCAATCTTTCCATTGCCAATCCATTTGGTATTGGTAGGAAATGAGCAGATTTGTGAGCCTATCCACAATAACCCAAATAGTGTAATAGTGCGAGGCAATCCTACCACAAAATCCATGGTTATATGTTCTCACTTCCATTGGGGAATCTCTAAGGGTTGGTTGCAATAAACTGGCAGATCTTTGATGTTCTGCTTTGACCTATTGGCACACCAAACACCTAGCCACATACTCCGCTATCTCTCGTTTCATTCCATTCCACCAATAATTCCTATTCAAATCTCGGTACATTTTTGTCCCACTCGGGTGTATTGAGAATCTTGAATTATGTGTTTCTTTTAATATTTCTCGCCTTAATACTCATCTCTTGGTACGCACAACTGACCATTCTTCCACAGACTACCATCGTCCTTGAGTTCAAACCTATCAAAGGATTCAATCCTAACTTTATCTATAATTTTAGCCAGCTCCTCATCCTTAATCTGCGCCTTCTTGATCCTATCTATCAACGTGGGCGTGAGTACCAAAGCAGCTAACACTGCAGTAGTGGAATCCACCACCTCTATCTCGGAACCCTCCATTTGTTCTTCCACTAAGGGTCCCCTTAAACCTTTTGATTTCCTACTAAGCACATCAGCAACCTTATTTGCCTTGCCTGGGTGATAACTGATGGTCAAATCATAATTCTTAATCAATTCTAACCATCTCCTTTGTCTCATATTCAACTCTTTTTGGGTAAACAAATACTTGAGACTCTTATGATCCGTTGAAACTTCACATTGCACCCCATTTAAATAATGTCTCCATATTTTTAATGCGAAGAATACTGGTGCCAACTCCAAATCATGTGTAGGGTAATTCTGCTCGTAGGGTTTCAGTTGACGGAAAACATATGCGATTACTTTCTCATTTTGCATCAGAACACAGCCTAACCCATTCTTAGAGGCATCACTGTAAATTACAAATCCCTCTGTTCCAAATGGTAGGGTAAGCACTGGGGTTGATACTAACTTCTCCTTTAACTTTTGAAAACTTGTCTCACACTTATCAGTCCATTCAAATTTTGCATTTTTCTGAGTCAACTTAGTTAGGGGCACCGCAATAGTAGAGATCCCTCCAAAACTTTCGATAGTATCCAGCCAATTCTAAGAAACTTCTTACCTTTGTCACATTAGTGGGTCGTGGCCAATCTACTATCGCTTCAACTTTCTTCGGATCCACTGACACTCCTTGAGCCGATATCACATGTCCTAAGAAGGCAACGCTCTCCAACCAAAATTCACATTTACTATACTTTGCTTACAATTTCTCTCTTCTTAGTATCTCTAAAACTTCCCTAAGATGTTCAGCGTGAGTCTCTTCATCCGGGGAGTATATCAAAATATCATCAATGAATACCACAACAAATCGGTCTAATTGGGGTTTGAACACCCTGTTCATTAGCTCCAAAAAAGCAACAGGGGCGTTAGTTGACCCAAAAGGCATGACTAGGAACTCATAATGCCTATATCTAGTACGAAAGGCACTTTTTTGAATATCTCCCGCTTTAATTTTTAACTGATGGTATCCTAATCTCAAATCTATCTTAGAGAACACCTTTGCTCCTTTTAATTGGTCAAAAAGGTCGTCGATCCTAGGGAGGGGGTATTTGTTCTTCACCGTGATTCGATTTAGTTCCTGGTAGTCGATACACAACCTCAAACTACCATATTTCTTCTTAACAAATAACACGGGTGCACCCCATGGTGAGATGCTAGGCCTGATGAACTTCTTATCTAATAATTCCTGTAACTACTCCTTGAGCCCTTTCAGTTCAGCAGGGGCCATTTTATAAGGGGCCTTAGATATGGGTGTGGCATCTGGAACGAAATTAATTTCAAACTCTATCTCTCTATCTGGTGGTAGGCTAGGTAAGTCATTCGGAAACACATCAGGAAAATCTTTCACCACTGGAATCTTATCTAATGATGGCCCTTGTTCCTCCGTATCTACCACATAAGATAAATACGCCTCACAACCTTTCCTTAATGTCCTATACGCTTGCATGGCGGATAGGAGAGGTATCCTATGAATCTTCTTCTCATTGATATTGCCCTGATACGAACTCAATCAGGATCCGCAAAAAGTACCTTCTTCCTCTTACAATCAATCTGTGCATAATGTCTAGCTAACCAATCCATTCCTAAGATGACATCAAAATCACCCATATTGATTTGCACTAGATCCACTTCTAACCTTCTATCTTCAATTTCTATACTATAGTTTGGGTACTTAACATGAGAAACCAAAATTCTATCTCCAGAAGCAGCCATTCGATAGGGGTGTTCCATCCATTCAAAAGGCATGCACAAATGCTTAAAAATTTCTTAGCAACGAATGAATGACTAACTCCACAATCAAATAGCACATACGCTGGCACAAAATTGATTAGAAGCGTACCTGTGACTACGTCGTCCGATGCCTCCACCTCAAAGTCTATCATAGCATGTACCCTCTCATTGACCTTTGGTTTATTATCGAGGAACCGCCACTCTTCTCCCCATCATTCTTCTTATTTGGGCAATTCATTGCCATATGTCCTTATCGCCACATTCAAAATAGGCCCCGATCCTAAGACGGCACTCACCCAGATGCTACTTTCCACAAGTCTTACATTATAGGAAGGTCTACCCCTCAACTGGTCTTGGGGTTGGTCCCGATTCTTCTTTATCAACCGAAACCGACCACCTAGTTTTAGTGCCCTAGACATAGCAAGATCACTCTTAGGTCTCGACCTCTTGTTCCTAACCTCCTTATCTAGTCTCCTATAGTCAACTTCCGTCTTCACACTAGCATCTAGCACCTCGTTAAATGTAGGGGTATAGGAGGTGTTTACCCTGGTCTAAATCCGACGCAATAGTCCACGTATGAATTTGTACTTCTTAAGTTCTGGATCCACCATTGTAGACAGTATAAACCTTCCCAAAGCAGTAAACTTATTCAAATACTGCACTATCGATATCCCAGGGGTTTGTTTCAGGTTTTCAAACTGGTCGATCTTTTGCATCCTAACCGCAGGAAGGAAGAAGTACTTAAGAAATTCTTCCTTGAATTTCACCCAACTAACTGGTGGAGTAATGGTTGGTTCAATAGTTACCCACCATTTGTTGGCCTCACCTATCAAAAAGGGCTTAATTATGAGGTGTTTCATTTCCTTAGGCACTTGTAGTAGCATAAAGTTGTTCTCAATTTCATCCAACCATTTCTTTATTAGATCAGGGTTAGGGGTGGTTCCATCAAAGGTAGGCACGTGGACTCTTTTCATTTTCTCATAATGGAAATGAGTCCCCCCCTTGTCCATGGGTCTGCACGTTGGCAGTTTGAGTTTGGGCCCACATTGCTTGGGCTTAGACTTGCCCTTGCAGTGCTTGGGCTATCCCGTCCAAGCCGCTACAATCTTTATCGGTACCATCATATAAGGCGGGTTCCCGTTGGGTCCATTACCATCAGCCCCACTTCCATGGTTCACACCCCCACTACCATTTCCCAAGTTAGATCCATTGCCACAATTGCTCCCGAAATTCTTGTCTCAATGGGCACTTCATCGGTTTCCCCCACGCCTAATGTTTGGTGCTATGTTCTAAATCAATAAAATGATTTCAACTAGGGTGAGATCGATTGTCATCTATGTACGTACATATATGTAGGTATATAAATAAAGGTGTGCGTGTGTGTATATTTATGAAAGTTGGTTATTATTAAACTTTTTATTATTTCTTTCTGCATTATCATTGAGAAATCACATAACAAAATTGAACGTCAAACAATTCAATAAACATCTCAAACGAAGAAAAATTCTTAATTCCAACTATATGTCCAAGAACCCTAATCTTATTTCTATTTAGGCTCCAATGCACATCAAGTCTAAAACCATTCTAATTCGACCTTAACATCAAGACCGAACTTATTAGTAAACTAATCTAAGAGACCTACTTGTTTAACACTCATAAAATAAACTGCATGACATCGAACTTCTTTAATTCTCCTACTGCTCATCCCCTGAGGGAGCGTCACCGTCCTCTGCGGCCCCATTTTCCTCAGGGTCATCCACTATGGCCTCATCCTCTATTGGGTCTTCCTCTGGATCACTTTCTATCTCCAGATCACTATCAGGCCACAAGTGTGCCCAACCCGGCATGTCAGGGGCAAGTGGTAGGTGATCATCCATCCAGTTGGCCACACACTGTCTCCTTTCTTCATACTTAATGGCTAACACCTGATAAGCAACATGTTGTTCCTCCAATTGGTTGTTTGTCTCATTAAACCCTTCCAACCACGTGTCTGCCCACGCTTTCTGTTGGTCTCTATCCTCCTTCAATTTGTTAACCTCCTCCTGAAGGCGGAGAACCTCTGCCTGTAGGGCATCCCTACTCTGTCTCATGTGCTCTCTTGAGACTATCAATGTGGATATCTCGTGGGTCTGGTCTATCATCCGGTTCGCTAAGGCATGTGCCTTCCTAACTCTATCCGTGGCCCGTTCTAGTTCCTCGAGATATAGGTCTCGGTAAAATCTTTGTCGCTTCCTGAGACGAGCCACGTCACATCCTGTCACATGGATTGGGCAGTTACAGTTTTCATTCTGGGCATGTACTGGGTCAACCATTTTTCTACACAATCACAACACACCATTAGTACTAATTTAGTCTCAAGGTATAAGTATAAGTTTGTCAATTTAAACTTCTAATGCAGTTCTTCCCATTCAATCATAACCTAAACTCTGATACCACTAAAAATGTCACGCCCCTAACTCGCACGTGCCAGTCACGAGACATTCACTGTATTCTCCAGCAACTCTCCAGAGAACACAAGGCTACATACAATCTAACCATCGACTTAAATTGATAAAACAAACAACCATTCATAGTGCGGTAACATTCAATTAGAAATACTTCACATTCTAGTGAGTCCAACCTATTCAATCAATAAGATAACTATAGTCCAACGCGAAAAATAAGAAACATAAAATAAATGCAAACTATCTACTAATCCCTGTCTAACATGGTACTAGTAGAAATCGTCCTCCAACTCCTCAATGTACTATATCTCATAATCCTCAAGATCTGCAAAATGTTAAAATGTGGGATGAGCGATAGTCACCCAATAAATAGTACTACGCCTCTTAGATCGTGCAATTCTTTATTTTCATAGCAAAGTATTTTCACACACTTCCCATGCAGTACAAATCAACAGTAAACTTTAGGAACGTACATATGAGACAAAAGAGTGGAAATTATTACTTGATATTCATGGATACATAATCATGCTTAAAAATTGTGGAGTTAAAAACATTTCACGTAAACTTATACAAGCACATGTAATATCTGGCTACTGAGTACTCAACCTCACTACAAGAAAATAGGCTATTAGTGTCAACAATGACTGTCACTATTAACCGAAATGTCGTCACTGATTACAATTAGTGACAAAAAAATTGTTATCACCCCCTCGACACTAAATCACTGTCACAAAAGCCTCTTATTGACGAAACAAAAAAGTTGTCACTGAAGGTTTCCCATTAGTGACGACTTCTTGTTGTCAATATTGCGTAAGACTTTAGTGACAGCTGATGTCGTCATTAAATATGCTGTTTTGTCATGCCTATAGCCTTCCTAGTTGTCACTGTTGAGACTGAACAGTGACGAGAAGTCGTCACTACTTTTGCAATGCCATTAGTGACGACTTGTTTCATCATTAATCTGACTAGGTAGTCCAATGAATTATGTTGTCACTAGAGGTATGAGTGACAACTGTAGGTTATAATAGAATATCTGTTTTGTAAATTGGATAGTAGGATTCCAGTTTATTGTTGCTCTGTACTATGGAAACTAGCAAATGAACTTCAAATTTATTTGGGGCAAACATGATACAACCAAAAACATGAACGCAAAAAACATTTTCACTAAAGTCAACAACTAATACAAATCTACAAAGCGAACTCATAATTACAATATCATTTGCATAGCATCCATACATGTACATCTGATTGGATTATCCTACCACCTACACATATGCATACTTCAATATATCAAATTTCTCCACAAAATTTAATAAAAAATAGCATGAACTCCTAAGCAAAAACATCCCAAATATGGTCAAACAAAAGCAAATCCCATCTGTGTAGGCGTACTGCATTGAAACTATCAGGCTGCGCATTGAAACTATCAAGCTCACTGCATTGAAAATAAAATATTATATGCATTAGAAGCGACTTTAGTTAGAAAATATGCTATTACAACATTAAATTACTGAATTTGGATGAATAGTCATACAAAACAAGACTCCAACTACTGTCAGCTTGATAAGAGGTAAAAGAATTAGCCAAAAAAGAGTTCCAGCCAAAATAAAGAGAACATTATCAATTATTTCCAAATAGCCTATTTTTTAAATAGAAAAAGTTCAAGTACTGACCTTGAGTTTGGATACTAATGAGGTTGCTACTCTTGTTTATGCTATTACTGCCATTATCAAACTAGAAAATGTTAGAAAACATTAGACTTAGATACATAGCAAAGAATTTCTTCAACAAAATTGATCAAGTGCAAAGAACATTCAACCATTGATTACTGTCAAAAAAAAAAAAACCCTAACAACCTCAAATGTTTCATGAATAGGGTTATTAAATTTTTCACATCATTTGCAAAAGAAATCTTTGCAGCATTCACCAACTCAATTTGATTGCTCTTCATCCTCTTTAAAAAGGTTGTTGTCTAACTTCTTAACCAATAAAGTCATTACCAAAGAACAAATTTCACAGAAATTGTGTCCACAAACACTCTTAGTAATAGTGAAGAAAAATTAAATACAATATACAAAATGAAAATTATTAATAAAGATGCTATCTAGATCACCTTCCCAAGGATTGATATTAAGAGTGAATATTTGTTATTGCTTAAAGATTTGAAGAAGGTCGAAAATATCTACTGTAACATTTGGATCAACAAAACCAAAACTGCAAACCCAAGTTTGATATCCCTTATCCCCAAAGTTTTCAACTTTACCCAAGCAACTCTAGTATGTTTCACCTTTGAAAAAGCACTTATGAAGATTTTATACTTCTTTATTGTGTAAGAACTTGAAAAGCTAGTGTACACAATGCTATTGAAGAAACCTCCTAGTCAATTAATTTAGCATCAAAATTACAAAACTGAAATGGAAAACCACTAACCAAACAGTTTGAAGATCCATAGCTATTAAATCATTCAAATGAGACATCAAAATGCAAATCCCAATGGTCTTTCTCTTCACAATGTACACCAACACATCCTTCCACTTGTCAGGAATATTTCTTTTAACCAAAAGACAAAAAAGTAATGGACAAGCATAGAATCAATAGGACACGGAAAACTGTGAAAAAGTCAATTGTGGAATAAGACTTGCATGTTACTTATAAAGCCGTTAAGATGAGTTTGAAAAGGATATCATCTTTCCCTCTAATGTCATTAATTTCAATAAGAGACCAAAGTTCCTATTAAATAAAATCTATACCAATAACCAGCTCCTAACGTTTAAGATTTCCACTGCATCCTCAAACCAACAACTTCCTTTGCTTTTTCTTGTCTCTTTCCACGTCCAGACCATAATAGACCAAACTCTCACATCTCTTCCATTTATTTACTTCTCCTTTTTCCCTGTTCTTTATCAATTTCATGCTTTAGGTCATTACATAATTCCGGACATGGGCTTCACACATCAAATCAAGGTTGATTTAGCACCAAAACTGATATTGACATAGAAGAGCAACACCGGAATTCTAAATTTAATGTGCAAAATACTTCGTTAATTTGAATGCTTTAAGTAAATAAAAAACACACATGTAACAAGAACTTGCTGATCCTAGTTTTTCTTTGAATAAAAGTCTTTAGCAAGAAACTCATATAATTGTTTGCTTTGCTCCAAGGCTATCAACCAAAATACACAAATAAGCATCCGAATGAACATACAAATAAACATCATAACACACTAGTTGGAAAATAAGAGTTATGGCTGATTGGCCCAAAACAGAGCTCACATAAGGCAAACTTTCATTATTCTATTTATTAAAGTACTATGTGAAAATTTCAAGTATCATGTTATTCAATTTAATTAGCACCACAAATAGAAAGGTACAGAAACTGAAACTCAATGAACCAAACAAATACATTAGATGATTTTCTAGCAATGATATTGTCCATGTACCCAATAACCTCAACAATCACATAACATCATCAGCCAAGGAATCTATAATCAAACCTAACATCATGCCAAAGGGGATTGTGAACTATTAGCTTTAGTCTTCTGAAAGTTCTACGAACTAAAGATACTATAAAATAAGCCCCTCAATTAAGCATTTTTCAATTTCTTGATTAAGCCTTAAAATTATCCAACAAATTGGCTGATTAAACCCTTAAACAATCTTCCGAGTATAGGTCAATTGAGCCCTAAAATAATGCAAAAAATTAGTCAATTAGGTCTTAAAATAATATCATAAAATGGGCAGATTCATTGTATTTCTATTTGACAAACATACGAGCAAAATTGGTTACCTGAAGTTGTTTTCACACTTCAAGCCATGTTCACCGTTAAATTGAAATTTCAGACTGGAGTTGAGGTTAATTGACCAAGTTACTGGGTTGAAGTTGGGGGTTAATCGACTAAGCTATTGGGTTGAAGTTGGGGGTTAATTGACCAAGCTACTGGGGTTGAAGTTGGGATGAACTGAGTTTGAGTGATTTGGGTGCGGATTGGAGTTTGGAATTTGGGTTGGAGTTTGAACCAGAAAAGGAAAGTTATTTCTGAGGCAAGAGCAAGAGAACAATACATATACCTATATCAAGAGGTGACGACACCGTTTTATATTTTTTAGTTGGCCGCCCAATTTTGTTTGAATTTTTGGTTTGGCGCTCTTCATAAACTTTTATATGAAGAGGTAAACAACATCATTTCCCTTTCTTTTGTTTCTTTTTTCGGTTCATATTTTATATGAACTAGAATATCTATTTGTGATGACCAAATGTCATTACTATATAAAACTTTAGAATATGAATATTTAGTGTTTTTGGATAGTATTCTTTTACTAACATAAAATTTTTTTCTGATCTATTATGTAAAAATAATGTTCAAAAAATAAAAAGCTTATTGAAAAAAAGAAAATGGTAGGATTTTAGGAGTAAAAGGTCCAAGACATTACAATCCAACCACTTGGGATGTGCAAATATGGAATTTTTTGATTTGCTGACTGAATTCAATTTCAATTGTGAAATTTTAAATCGAAAAAATTCCAAAATTAAGACCACAAATCGGGTTTTCGATTTCAAAAATTCTTGAATCGGTTTGATTTCGGGATTTAAATTTTTCGAATTGGCACTTAAAGTTTGAATTCACAATTTGAAATCGAAATATTTAGTTCGATTTCAATTTTGAATTGCACATTTTATAAAATATACAAATATTATATACAATATATATAATATTGTATGTAATATCAAAATTTCTATTATATAATAATAAAGCCTGGGAATAATAATTGTTGTATGCTAATTAAATTAGTTATATTCTAATAAAGTTTAACATATCCTGAATTCGGTGAATTCTAGTAGTTTACTGAATTCCGAATTCAATTCGGTATAAAATCGAAATCAAAATTGATGAATTTGAAATCAAAAGCGATCAAAATTTTCAGTGTTCAAATTTTAAAAAATTTTGTATTCATAGTTTGGAATTACTAATTTAAAATTGCACACCCTAACAACCACTAGGCTAATTCTTCTCTTGGTATACATACATACTATGTTAGTTTCCATATTGGAATCGGTTATTTTCCCTGAATTTTTTTATTTTTGACTCATGTGAATTACATATATTACAATGATTAATAACCTTACAATATTTATCTCTCCAACCTAAAAAACATAAAACAATGTTTCAATGTCTCTATACACTTGTTTTTGGTTATATCCATTATCATGTATGCGAAACTCCAAACCCCAACATTAATTAAACATGTGAGCTTACACATATAATAGTCATTTATTTGTGAACTTGTGTTCATTAGTCTTTATTTTTTATAAAATTCTTCAACTTATGCTTAGCTCTTTGCTCAAACTATAGTAATTTCTCTCCATAATTCATTCAAGGACTAGACAAATGATTTATTCATTCAAGGACTAAACAAACAATTTATAATTTTTGAGATGTAAAATATCTACTCATATCTCATTGACATGTCTAATGTGTTTTGTAAATTTATAAAATAGAGGGGTCAAATTACATTAATTTCTATACATAGTTCATTAATTTAAGCACTAAACAAACAACTAACAATATTAGGGGTGTGAATCGGAATCGATTTCGGTAATTCAAAACTTTGAATTCGGAAATTTTCAGAAAAATGGCACAAAGATTTTCGACCTATTTCGCTTTTGATTCCGGTAGTTCCGATTTCGATTTGAAATTGGAATGACTTCAGAATTCGAAATTCTACCGAATTGACCGAATTCATCTGCCATTGACAGAAATCGAAATCTAAATGAATACTTTTAACAAAGAAAGAGCTGGTAGTTTAAGGTATAATACTTTTAATAAAGAAATAACTGGTAATTTATGCATAACATTTCACATTCTTATACATCCTGTTACCATATTTGAATTTTTTATTCATTTATCATGTTTAATCATATCTATAGTTTAACACTAGTTTCTGTATATTTTCTCTTTCAAGAACATGTTAATAAATATTAGGACAGTATATATTAAGTTGTTATGGAGAAAAGCCATAAACAGGCAAAAGCACCTAAGTACTTGGCATAGGAAATTAAGGTTAGCAGGTTTCTGTAAATGTTCGCTATGGAGGATTAAAAGGCCAAAAATAGCTGGTAGTTTAAGATAGAACACTTTTAACAAAGAAACAACTAGTAATTTATGTATAACAAAGAAACAGTTGGTAATTACCAATTCGAAATTGGAATTTCCGATTTCAAAATTCTTAAAACCGAATTCGAACCAAATTCGATGATATCGAAATCAAATATTCCGAAAATAACTTCCGAATTCTGAATTTTTGATTTCGAAATTCCGAATTCAATTTGAAATCGGTTGGTAATTCAAAAAAATTCAAAGATGCACACCCCTAAACAATATGACTACATATCTCATTCATTTTGCAAATTCATAAATTAGAGGGGTAGAGTTATAAAATTTAGGGTGCCATAATAGAATTACAAAGACTTTTCTAAATGTATACTGACAATAAAATGTGGTCACTGTAATTCAATCAGTGACAACCTACAATGTTGTCAATATAGCACGTAATTTAGTGACAACATTTTTTATGTCATCACAAATTTATTTCCCGCCATATTCACCAGATGTGCGCCAGTTATTCTGTGACGTTGCTAAGTGACAAAAAATCATCTTGTCACTAAAAAGTACTGTGCCCATATTAATTAGTGACAACAGCTAAAGTTATCACTAAACAGTACCAACTGTGACAACTTTTTTGTTATCATAGATAATGTTATCACTAAAAGCCGTATTTCTTGTAGTGCCTAGAGATTAAACCCCTTCTAGGAGGACGACAAATAGGTTTCATGACTACTAATTGGTCACATGACATGACATGACATGAGTCAATCGACTGGGCTTTATATTGAACTCCCATGATTAGGTCAATCGGTCGGGCTCTATACCGAACTCCCATGACCCCATACATAGTCAGGACTATAGTCCCTACCATCAATTCCATGACCGTGTAGAGATCTAAAAATCCATTTCACACATCACATACATAGTTCATTTCATTTCATAAAACATGCCATTCAAGCATAATATATAACGTATAAAATATCTCAAATTAAATTACATGATCCATTTTCATATGGGAACATAGAGTTTGCATTCATGAGCTTGTACAAAAAAAATAGAACTTATAAAAGAAAGACATTTACTTGAGAACTTTATAAAAATAAACGGTACTTGAAAAAGTTCATATATAGTGTCTTGAAAACACAGAAGGTAGGCACCATCTACCTCGAATGACTGCTCGTGAAAATAACCTTAATTCTCATCACTGGTGTTGCCTAAAACGAACACATAAGTGTCCTAATTAGTTGTTATTCTACATACATAAAATTTCTAAATAATTCTATAATTCACGTCTGGCCAGTCTTTAATGAAATTTTGAAAAAGTTCCTAAAACGAAACCTTCTATTTACTTCGCTAATCATTTAACTAATCATTATTAATTAACCCTGCATCTATTATTAAAAATTAGTTAATTAATTAATTATTAGCTAATTTCTATTAACTAATTAATTACTTACCCATTTACTTTTGGATTACTAATTAATTAATTAATTAATTTATTTATTTATTTAATTATTATTAACAAAATAATTAATTAATTATCATTTATTAATAATTAATTAATTAATCATTTATCCACTTATTTTTATTCAAGTAATTAATTGTCTAGTATTAATAATTAATTAATTAATTATTCACTTACCTAAGTACTGTTAACTAAAGAATTAATTAATTATCCCTTATTAATAATTCATTAATTGATCATTCATCTACTTATCCCTATCCAAGTAATTGATTATCTATTTTTAATAATTACTTAATTAATCCTTTACTTAATTATCATTAACTAATTAATTAATTAATCATCTACTATTAATAATTAATTAATTAATTAATTATCTATTTATTTTGATTATCTATTATTATTAATTAATTAATTGTTCATTTAACTATTTTTTATTAACTAAGTACTTAATTGATCAGCTATTATTAATAATTAATTAATTAATCATTTATCTACTTATTTTTATCCAAGAAGTTGATTATCTATTGTTAATAATTGATTGATTTCTCCTTTGCCTAATTATTATTATGTATTTTACATTAGTCTTATACTTATATTTGTGTTGGGCCCATTTCTTAATTACCTTTACTTATAAGATATGGGCTCACCTAAAAGAAGTTTTGGGCTTGACTAATTAAGGTTAGGGTCTTTATAGTTTATTTAACTTGGGTTTAGTGACCAGCCCATCGTCCATTTAGTTAACCAAACCCAACCGAGCCCAATTGTCTTCTTCTTCCTTAATCACAAGACTAGGCCCAATGCTCATTTAAAGATTTAGCCCAACCTTTTAATATATCAACCCAAGTTTTAACCCACAATATTTCGGTCCAGCTCAGATTCAAGTCCAACCCGAAAGGGGTTGTTTGACCCATTTCTAAACCGAAAACCCTACCCGGTTTCTACCTGACTCCTTGACCCGTTTCTTGACCCAGATAGCAACAGGGTCTTCTTCTTCTTCTCTCTATTTTTCTTTTTTTTTTTTTTCCAGAAACCCTAGTTCCTATGCTTCCTTCTGCCGCTACCCTCATCTCTCTTTTCTCCATCGATGGCGGCTAAGGCCGCCGGTTTGCCGCCGCACCATGTCCTTGCTGTTGCAGTGGCTCCTTGGCCGCTGCAACCTTCTCCATAAGCCGCGGCCGAAGCTCCCTTCCTCTGGTTGGCCATGGGCCGGCCGTGGCTGAGGTGGCACATCTGCCAGCAACCTTGCTGCCAAGCCGAGGGTCGTTGACCCTCCTACTTCCATGTTCAAGTGCTGAAGCAAACTTCAGTGCCTGATCATTTTTTTTCTTCCTCCCCACAAGTTTCCAATTCTGCATTCCAATCCTATAATTCAACCTTTTCCTATATTTTGGTCTTCCAATTAAGCTCAGATTCTTGTACTTTCATGCACTTTAATCCCTACAAATTCTTGTTTTCTAGGCCAGACACGAATTGACTAATCATAGACATAACGTAAAATTTTAATATAACAATTCATGCTAATTCTAACAAAATCTTAAGCACGTTTAGAAAAATTTATCGGCTTGTGTGTGTGTGCCTGTCGCGTCTAGTTAATGTCCTGCCTAGTCACCTACATTCTCCTCTCTGATACTCTCTAAGATAGTGTTGTCTGACAGAAGGAAAATGGGGAGAAAGAAGTCACGTACGTTATTTGTTCTGATGACTGTTTGAAGGGAAATTGTAACCTAACTCCTCCACTTCCCTAAATTTTCTCTCTTCCCCAACCGATTACGTAGTGGGGAGATTTTAATTCACCTTATCCCTTATCCATTTGGTTACAGGAATTTTACCTCCACCCTATTACCACCTATTTTACTTTTACTACTAAATAAAAATGATAATAGGTAATAGCAATATGATCTTTGAGATTAATTAGAAAAAAAAAATTATGGGTTCTACAGATCAAATAACTCATACGGAATTCAATAGGTTATTTAGTATTTTGTTGTTATTCTCAAACTATTATTGTTGTCTAAACATTCAAGATACTTATGTTTACATGATTTTGTGCACATTATTGTTCATGTATAAAGTAATGATTTTTTGATCCATAAACGTGGACCCTAAATAACTTATATGAAGTTATTTATAAAGGTCTTTTAAAGTAATTAATTAGGACGTGTGATATATTGCAATACATGGAAGGAAGTGTTCATGCTAAGAATATAATTGCAATATTATCACTTTCTAATTAAGCAACTATTAGATAACTGTTAAATTTATTGAGTGATAATGAGGATTTATGGCCATTTTAAGTATCTAGCCATTCATGAGTTATTTGACTATTACATGTAGATCAAGTGGAAGAATGTAAGACTAGTCTCTTTTAGAGGCAATTAAGACCCACATGATTGATTGATATTTTGATTAACTAATTAAGATTTTTCAATCATTAATTGAATATCTCCCATTTAATGGTAATTGATTGATATTCTATTGATTGATATACACTCAATCAAATCAATCAAATAGTCAAAGATATTATTTTCACTCATGAATTATGGTATGATTTTCTTGATGGAAGGAAACCTAGTGATGTTGATATTTGCTAGGAAGGTCCCTAACCTAGCCAATAAATAGCCTGTTATACTCCATCAAACTATGGTCTTTTAGTTAGGTATAAGTTAGAAGTTCCATTATCCTAAACTCCTCTTCTATGTATCTCTTCTCCTACATGTTTTCCTAGTTTCTTCTACATATTTTCCTAGTTTAGATAAGTAGAGGAAGAAGACGAGGAGGTCTGGTATTGATCTCTACTTAACAACAATGGCTAGAGATAAGAAGACACATAGGATATATGTGGTGCTTGACAACAATGGTTAGAGGTAAGTTTATTTAGTTTTCCATTGCGTGGTACATTAAAGTGTACATATTTAGTTTAACAATCACTTTGTTGAGGCCCATAATTATTGACAAAAATATGGGATTCATTAAAGACAATTACACAAGTTGTCACAAAAATATTAATATTATGAGACAATAAAGATTATTGTCATTAAAGTTAACTTATCTATGACGAGATTAGATATTGTCACAAAGTATTGTCACTAAATTTACTATTCGTTGTAGTGCAAACAAAAGAATGGTTTAACTTTTTGAATTGAATTTTTTATATTCAAGTTTTTACTAGTATATGAGATGTAAATTTAGTATAGGTGTCATTCTTAGCCCAGAGTGAGTAATGTATAGATTACGCTCATTTGTAATCGTCCACGTCTTAAGGTACCTCGATAGCCTGGATAGAAACCTTGAAACCCGTTTGTAAAACAGATATTCAATTGGAAATCGTAGAAACAAACATTGAATTGGGAATCGTATCCCTCTTGTGAAATGGACATTCACTCAGGTATCATATCAAAATTTTAGCGAAAATAAAGGAATTTCGGCTGGATGGGGTGAGAATTGAGAGTTACATGCCTAAGCTAGAATCTTTATCATATTCCTAATCTAAGTTTGTCCTGTGCCACTGAATTAAAAGAGGCATAGCTCATCTCCATACGAAATGTTTCTATTATAAAGTGATGCTTTTTTATGGTAAATAGAAATAAGTCTTCCCTTCAGTATTTCTCAAGTTTTAAATAGTTCCAATAGTTGTTTTTGTTGATTTTTCAACCCAGAAGAAGGTCTATACCATTTGTTGTATTTGATGCATGTAATTCTTGCAGTTAATATAATTTTGTGAACCAATGAAATGATCATTGTTATTTCAAGGAAAAAGAATTCTGATTTGAATATTCATTTCTAGTAGTGAAATATACCTATTTTGTTAGCTAAAAGTATTTTTTTAGGGGTTTCCGCAGGGAGTAGACCCTGCAGATTAATCCCCCGCCCCCCGCAACTTGTTGGCAGCAAGACTCGAACCAGGGGCAACGCCCCATTTTCAGCAGTCCCATGCCACCAGACCAAACCCTGAGGGGCTAGGTAAAAGTATTAATTTTGTTGAATAGCATCCATTTGTCACCAATAGCACACCGTGAGAAACATTTATACAATAGCTAACTACATATTTCACTACCAGAATTCAGAAATATGCATTATTTACTGGGTTAAAACTTGAGCAATATTTCACCCAACCAGAAAAAGAAAATATAAAACCACCAAAGCAATCTGAAAAGCTGCTTGGTTCCAACTTCCAATGCTTCTATCCCCCCCAAAAAAAAAAAAAAATTCAGGGCTAGTCATAACTAATTGTAGAACTTTTTTCTTAATTAGCTAACCTATACACCGGGATGGACACCTCCCCAAATTTTATTAAAAATTCAAAAAGTTACAAGAAGGAGACTAGGCTTTACCTCTCAAAAAGTCAAAAACCTAATATGTAAATAAATATTTAAAGCAGAAGTGGGAAACTATACTACATCAACACCTAACCCTTCTAATGGAAGGAAAACCTAACTTGTCAAGATGTATTTCCCCAGAAGCCAATGGAGGAATGGAGTCGATCTGATACAACCTAACTTGTAGAACTATTAAATCAATTATATTTTGCTTTCTCTTACTACCTTCTACTACTAATCATTGTCATTACTCGAGAAAAACAAAGAATGGATTGCAAGGGGTAGAGAGCAAGAAAATGAATCGCATGCCAAACTTTGGATGTGAGTAGGTCGGTTAACTTGAGTAATATGTAAAAGGGTAATTGCAATAAATCCCCATGAAGTTTTGAAGAAGTTACACTTTTTTGCCTCCAACTTTTTGAATAAGCACTTTGCTCCATATTCAATATTGTTGGAGAAAATGTCTTGAAAAATGTGGTTATTAGAAGAAATGCATGTGTCTGTTGGAGTACAATGATTTATCTGAATGAAAAATATTTTGAAACTTTAATGTTCTCTTTTTTTTAATCTTTATTTTTATTGTTTTTTCAAATATATTGTGTGTGTTGAAGTTTAGATTTATATGTATCCATAGGCTATTGGATGTGCTTTTTGGCATTAATGCAGAATAATTGCAATGAGATTAGTTTTTTTAAATTAACAAAACAAAAGTTGTATTTTAGAAGTTCGACTGACTCCCTGAGCTTGCATGAAAAGGGGTAAACACTTATATTTACCTCAGTGGATCATGCTCACAATCAAAATAATCAAGAAGCTCATCAACATTACGTAAAGTGGAAGCAGTGAATTTTTATAACTCATTATTTTCTGAAAATGGAGCTTTTAATGATCAAATGGGAGGTAGATTATCCCAAATTATTACTACTACAGTCTCTGCTGACGAAGCTGTTGGTACTATTCAAGAGGTTACTGATTTAGAAATTTAGGATGCCTTCTTTGGTATGAAAACTGGAACCGCACCTAGGCCGGATGGATTCACAGTTGAGTTCTTTAAGAAGAATTGGAATTTAGTAGGAAGGAATGACATTGCTGCAGTTAAGTACTATTTCAGTCACCAAACAATCCGTAATTGCTTGAACCCACTACAAGAAGTAAGAGTTTTAGTGACAACAAGAGTTGTCACTAAAGGACTAAAAGTTGTCACTTTTTATTTTGAGTGACAAAAAAATGTTGTCACTCTCTTGTCACTAGAGGTCCGTCACTAATTCTCATAGTGACAACTTTTTGAGAGTTGTCACTTATCTGTTATGTTGCATGACAAGAGCAAAAGTTGTCACAGATGAAACCTATTTAATGACAACTAAAGTTGTCACACAGCATGCAAGTTATTGTCATGAAACAAGAAAAAGTTGTCACACAAAACCAACCTAGTGACAACCTTTTAGTACATGAAATAGTGATAATAACTCAATTGTCACTCAATCTATCAAACAAAATCAAACTACTCTTGACCCTTTCAAAAGGCCACTTCTAAACAATATTTGAAAAATGAAATAGATGAATTTTGATAAAAGATAAATATATTAATAATAATACTTGCACCAATTCTTTATAGAATAAAGTTTCATTAGCAAAGCCAAATCAAGAATTTAAAAATGTATCCAATAAAATTTAATTAAACCCATCAATGTTTGTAGAAATTTGGTGGCGTCACCAAAGTTGTGCCTGGAGATGCAGAACTTATGAATATTTTCAAATCATCTGCAACATGGAAAAGTTGACCATTTGAAGTTTGAAAAATATTGATTAGCTATGTATAAAACAAAGTCTAAAAGCATTCAGAAGTTCTGGTTGAACTTTAGGGCCTCAAAGGGGAAGGAAATGGGTGGGGAAGTAGATCTAAAAGCATTCAGAAGTTCTGGTTGAACTTTGTCTAGTATAGCCTATTACTTGTGCTGTAGGATCTTTATATGTTTCTGTTTATGTCTCAGTTTTGAAGTTACCTTTTCCATTTTCTTGTTATATCATGCATGGCAGCATCAAAAGCATCCTTAGCCATGCATTTACAGTTGACAAACTACTGAGACTTTATTAGGGGATCCACCACATCCCTGCTTCTAGAACAGATACCAAGGCAACCATGATGTAGCCTCAAAATATGCAGAAACATTGATATCAATATTACAATAGATTTATACAGAAAGATTAGGAAAACTAGTAAGCAAGATTCTCTATTATCTTTCAAAAATTGAAAAGCTTCTGTCCCTTGACACTATAGAGTTCTCTTATTTCTCAAGCTAACAAGTCATATGAAGTTGTCCAACTTTTCAAAACCTAATAAGCAAACTGAGTGCTACATGTGATTTTCAAGTAAGACAAATGGCTTTAACCTTGAGCACGCATGGCATACTGACCATAATTCATCAACAGGCTAATAATCTTGGCATTCACATCTTCAGTCAGCCTTTAGTGGTCATACTTAGTAAAATTAAAACTAAATAAAGATTCCATATGGTTAAAGATGTAGGACATATGCAAACACATTAATAGTGCACTCCAAATTAAGCAAAAAGGCTGAATCCCACTTTTTTTTAGATCAAAAAAGGTTTACAGAGAATTAGCTAAAAAACATGTAATTCACAGTCTTGCCAAATTAAGCAAGCCTAAAGAGATTGAAACACAGAGACTAAAGATTTAGCAAGACAAATGGAGAGAGTTTGAATACCTCGCCAAATTCTGTATTAAAGTAACTTAATGACGAAAGGATGGCTGCTTGTGTCGTCGTCACATTTTTTGCAAGAATACTAGATTCTTCAATCAGCTTCATAAGGTCATCCACATTAAATTCCTAGCATCCAATAATTAGTTCAATCAGAGATTTGAACAAAAAGTGGTAAATAGCTCTTTGCCATCCAAAAGATAGAAATAAACAAACTATACATTAAAATCAACAATTAGCTAATCAAAAGGCTTGAACAACCTAATTGTAGGATCTGAAATAGATGAACCTTCATGAGGTAGAATCTTGGCATCCAAAACGTGTCCAAACCTGTAGTCATAGCACAATCTTTTAGTTAAAGTTGTGAAGCTGTCAAAGTTCTATCCAGAAAACTCAGGAGACATCCAACCGTTGTAATCTTGAACAACTTTACCTCTGACTTTGAAGATCTTGATAGTGGGGACATCACTGATGGCAAATTCAGTTGCAAGAGCCTTGTTTTTCTCCTAATTTGCATCAACTTCGGACAAAAAGAGCAGAGGATCCTCCTTGATTACAATTGATACAAATTCTTGTTCTAAAAATTAACAAGAGTGTCATCATGTAAACTGGCAATACAAGATAGCATCAGCAGTCCACCACTCATATGCCTAAGAAAAGATGTAGTTATACTAGTCAAATTGAAGATTACTTTTGAATCAAGTTTCTTGCAATGCCCACACCTGTTAGGAATAAGAAATAGTGAAATTGGACCAATACGAATAAGAATTTAAGTCACTCAATGGGAATATAACAAGAAGAAAAGCAAGAAGAATTTAGATCAGTCAATAAATAAAGTTAAAAAAATTAATACTAGACAGAGATCAATAGCAATTACCATCTCATCTCTTCTCCATTAACACCTCCTGATTATTCTAACAACATGGGCAATTGTTGATCTTTTGCTGCAGCTATATGTTCTTTTCATATTTGTTAGCTGGACTATCCTTTCATCTACTTAAGTTTTCAGTTGATAAATTGAGTTTCTAGCTTCCTGCTCAATGTCATTGTGCCACATTAATATCAATTAACTAGTTCAAGACTTAGAGGAGGGAAGGGGGAGGGAAGGACAGGTTGGTATTTAAACTCTATATTAAAAAGAGCTGCAATACCATCTCCATACAAGATTGTTTTGTGTGTGCAATTCGTGCAGCAAAATTTCTGCCGGTCACATATTTATAAACCATTATTACATGTTGAAGGTGGAAATTGGGATTTCAGCTGAATATAACACATTCTAATCTTGAAACAGAAAAAAAATAAATAATTTGAACCGAAAAGTGAGGGTCCACAGCTTACCTTGCGATTGGCCTATAAGCTGAATTAATAAGATTACTCTTCTCATAAACACCATATAGTCTGCCAATAAAAAATTAATAATCCAACTTTGTCAGAACAAAAGAGAAAAAAGTTTGAATATAACTATATATCATTATGAAAACCTGTAAAAAAAATGTATAGATTTTTTGAAATGGGTTTTCTTTTACTAGTATTGATTAAAGAAATTTTACCTACGGAGGATTGAGAAATGGTGAAGATGGAGATGATGATGAAGAGATGGAACCAAAATGGTTGACTCCTGAGATGGCCATGGATTCTTGTTTTTTGTTTACTTCTGTTTCCTCAAGATGTTTAAAAGTTGTTTAATCCTTATATAAATGAGGTGTTGGGAAGGATTAGGAGGAAAATTTGATAGCATTGCTCGATAATCAACTCTAAGGTTCCTTCGTATTATTTGTGAAACATCACACTTAGCTATCATGCAAAATTTTAGGTTGACTTTTAAGGGCCTCAGAGTAAGTAAGCAAGGACTATACAGATGGAGAAGAAAGCAATGGAATTATCAGCCAAATCAACAAATTGATTGGATAAGTGCATGAGACACCTAATATAATCAGGCAACTAACCGGAAAAATATTAACATAACTAAGACCTCTAGCTTTTTTTCTCACCGATTTCCCAAACTGCTAAAGCAGCTTGATTCAAAATATATATTCAATAGATAACCTTTGGAAACTCAAAATCCTAAATCCACTTACCTGCTGATGCCAGATACTAAACCATCATCAGTTTTCTTCACATTGCAGCTAAACTGCCAATATTCAATAACACTGTATTATAAGTAAGTACGTAAATTGACTGACTTCATACTTCCAGTGGAAGTGACTCACCCATTTAGGTTCCTTGTGGACAAAGCTCACTTGATAGTTTGTGTCAATAACCTGTTCCAAAGAATCAGAATACGTAGACATTTTTAACTAATATCCTTGTGCAAAAACAAAAACTTGAAACACATAAAAAGAAAGAACTTAATTGAATAAATTACTGGCATATAGTATAATTTACTTTTCAGAGCATCCAAGTTATGCTGATGAATATTTTTGGTCTTAATAACCAACTTCAAGTCATCATCACCATTTCAAAACCTCAAGTCTTCATCACCATTTCAAAGTTTAAAAATATATTTTCTTCTAAAGAGTGTCCAAAGCAGCATTTAATCATTATTTTAACAGAGCTTAGTCCATTTGACTAGTAGGTAAAGCTTCAAAAAATCAGATTATGTTTATTCTATTCAAAAATTTTTCCAATCCTCATTACAAGCGGAACAAGAAATAGAATCATACCCATATCAGCAAGAGAGTTTGTTTGGCTAGTCACAAGAATTTGAGTCCCAAAAGCAGAGGTCCAAAATTAGAATACACCAAAAAATAACCGAATACACCCCAAATCAATTTGTTAAACCAATGATGCATGAATAAATGTCTGGAAAATAAATAATACACTGAATTGGTCCAAAAAATCAGAATACACCCTATTGTATCTAGTGCCAATTATGCAGGAAAAAACCAAAAAAAAGAAGGAATTTTGAGCTCAAAACTAGAAGAGTAACAAAAATCACAAATTTATGCATCAAAACACAATGCAACTCAACTTTCAAACCAGAGCTCCATAATGAATACTGTATCAAACATACTTGGAAGAAATGAAAGGTTCAGTTGGCTAGTGCTTCTATCAATAATAGCCAAAGACTTCACACATCCATGGACATCGTTGGTGAGATCTCCAGTACCTCTTCAAAAACCTGTGCGAAAAGGAGCAAAATAGATCATCAGTACCTCTTCAAATGAAATTCAATAACAAGATTTACTAAGAATATAATACACTACCTCATATCTTTATTTGGACAATTAGAAGAGAAAGAATTTCATTTAATATAATGCCACAAAGATGAAGGAAGTTTAATTTCAGAACCTAGAAGAGTGGACCATAATCACAAATTTTTTAATCAAAAGGAATTGTAGATTGAATTTTGTTACGAATCACATTAAATTCAAAAAACAACTGAAAACACCATAAGAACCGATGTTACAAATCAATTACTCCAAGTTTTACAATTAATTTGCTTCTCGGAACTAAAATTTCAATGAAAATCAAAAACTATAGAACAAAAAAATATACTAAGAAAGCTTAATTACCTCACGTTCGAATCGAATGAGATCACGGAAAGCCAAGAGATTCAGTGTAGAATTTTCTTAATATTAGACCTAGGGTTTCGTTAAAAAACGTTGCTTTGAGAAGCAATTTCTGCTCCATAATATTTTCGAATTCTTTCCCCATTCGCAAGCGTCCAGAAAATGAAGAAAATCTTCAATCACTTCTCCGAAACCAAGCCGCATTGATTAGAAATAAGAAACAACCATGGAATGGAGATAAAATGTATCATTAAATCTCAAAAAATTTCTTCAAACTCTAATAGAGAATTGAAAAGTGTGAAAAACATGGGGAAAACGCATAAACAAATAGCATTGAGGCTAGGGCTGAGTTTCGGTGTAGAGAGAGAGAGAGAGAGAGAGAGAGAGAGAGAGAGAGAGAGCATTGAGGGCTAGGGCTGAGTTTCGATGTAGAGAGAGAAAGCACCGGGGAGAGAGAGCACAACGGGAGAAATCTATTTTTTGCATTCTTGTCTATTTTCCTTCACATTTTGGATTTTGTAAGTGGAATTGTTTTCATAGAATAGGGAATTGTCACAGCAAAAAAATACATGTTGTGACAACAATTTAGTGATTTTTCTTGTCACTGTATTGAGGCTCATAATTATTGACAAAAATGTGGGATCCATTAATGACAATTACAAAAGTTGTTACAAAAATATTAATATTATAGGACAATAAAGATTATTGTCATTAAAGTTAACTTATTTCTGACAAGATTAGATATTGTCACAAAGTATTGTCACTAAATTTACTATTTGTTGTAGTGACCTTACCATATTTTGACTCTTGTATCTGAGGTTGATAATCCTGTGGGTATGAAGGAACATCGGCCAATTGCTTGTAATTTTGTCCACAAATGCTACTCTAAAGTGCTAACAGAAAGAATAAAGTTGGTCTTAAGTGGTCTACATTCTTATCACGCATGAGCTGGTTAGAAATTATCACAAGAAAGGTGGAACGTGAGATGTGTTCTAAAGGTTGATATCATGAAACCTTACGGCACAGTTAGCTGGGCGTTGTTGGCTGAGGTGCTCCATATTTTCAAATTTCCTTCTGTGTTCATCAACTGGGTGATGAACTGTGCATCAACTGCTATATATTTTCTCATTTTGAATGGTTCCTTAGTTGATTACTTTGCTAGTAAAAGTGGGCTTAGACAGGGAGATCCTATATCGCCATATCTTTTTCTTCTTGTCATGGAAGGATTCTCTTAGTTTTTTGATGCTAATGTGGCAGCTTTGGGGTATGCTTTTCAGAATAGATTTTCAGAACTAAGGATTTCTCACATATCCTTTGCTGATGGTCCATTCATCATGTTATCTGTTTCCTTGACATCATTATGTACTATTAATAACTACTTCAGAAGAATCTTCTCCCATGTCAGGACTTATGCCTAACTTGACTAATGTGAGTTGTTTGTGCCTGTACGTGTGGAGGAGAAGCAAACTCTACAATTAAGTAGCTATATGGGTATGCCTTTGGGACACCTTCCTGTTAAGTACCTTGGAGTGCATTTGATTTCCACCAAGCTCACCACTGTAGACTCGATTTTTGATAAGATATTGGCAAGAATTAAGAGTTGGGCTAATAGAAAACTTTCCTATGGAGGGAGATTGGTTTTAATCAAGTCTGTTTTGAATAGCATTTTTGTGCATTGGGGTAGTATCTTTATACTTCCCAAAACTTTTGTGAAGAAAGTTGAAAGTGTTTTGAATGCTCTAGTTTGGCTGGTGTCGACTTTCAAATCATAAAACTAAAGTTGGTCGGGCAGAGTCTTGTAATTAACCCATGATTGGAATAAAGCATCAGCTTTGAGGCATATTTGGGATTTATGTCAAGAAAAGGATTCCTTGTGGATCCAATGGGTTCAGTTCTATTTGTTAAAGGGTTTGAGTTTATGGGCTGTTACACCAAAGGTTGACTGCTCTTGGTGGTGGAATAAACTGTTGAAGCTGAGAACTGACGGTTATTATTGTATTAGAGTAGTTGCTGGTAATGGTTGTATCACTCCTTTATGGTACGACTGGTGGTACCCTACAGGTCCACTGAAGGAGAAATTTACTGATCAGCTGCTGCATTTGCTTCAATGCTCTGTTGAGTCTAAAGTGTCTAACATCATTCAGAATGGGAGGTGGTGCTGGCCAGAAGGGAGGAGGAGAAGAGGAATACTGCAGTTAATTGCGGCTACACCTTCCTATTTCCTTCCCGTGCATGATAATAATGATGCAGTTAGATGGAATATAGATTCCAACTCCAAGGGTATTTATTCAGCTCAGTCTGCTACGAAACATTTGAGTGCAGTCGGTGCCAGAGTCCCTTTTGGAGGAAAGAAAACTATATACGCCACTCTTTTATCTTATGGCTTGCCTGTAGACGAAAAGTCAGCACTAAAGATAGACTCAGCTCATGGACTGTGAAACGTAGCTCCATTATGTGGTTTTTAATTTGTTTTGCGGCTCCTGAATCTCTAAGTCATTTGTTTTTCCCTTGTTCTCACTCTGCTTATATATGGGAGGTAGTAACGAAGCAGATGTCTAGTTTTCAGGAAAGCTATTGATTGGGAACATGAGGTGCAATAGATTGTTCAACATTGCTCCAAGGACTCTTTTGCTTGCTGTGCTGGTAGGGTGGCTTTTGCAGCTGCCTTGTACCACGTTTGGTGTAGCAGAAAAAAATTCCAGCATTTGCTTTATCCTTCCAAATCTGTCATTCGAACTATCCTGATGGATTTGAAGGGTATTGTTTCAGGTAGGAGAAGAGTTCAATGAATAAGCTGTGAATTAGGAGTTTCTACTCAAGTATTTGGTGGCTAACTTTGTTTTGAGATTCTGGAGATGGCTAATGTAAAGTTCTGAGTTCTGACTGCCAATATTGATCCGAAAATTCTACAGTCCCTTTTGAGTACTATACAGATGAGATCAAATTTATTGTTCATTTCCTTTGTTTGTATAGTTGTATAGTTATAGGTTCAAATTTTTCATACATTTTGCTGTACTTGTTTAAGGGTTCTGCCCCTAACCTCGTGTACTCCATTTTACTTATCAATGAGAAAAATGAGGTTCAAAAAAAGATTAGGCAAATAAATAATCAGGAACCAATATTTTTTTTTTTGAAGTCAAGAACAACGTACACAGATGCTAGTCAAACAGTTGGGCTAACCATAGCCATGATAGGAGAAAAATCATCATGATAGGAGAAGCTAGACCTATCTCACTAGAAGGAACATGCAAGAAATTTACTAAATTCGAGAATAATTTCAACTTGTTCTTTTGACTTAAAAACACAATTGCATTAGAATCTTCAATACTCAATAAATCAGCCTAGCATACAATTTGAGAATTAACAAATTTTGAGAATTAGCCCACTTGACTTCTACAGGAAAGTTCTGTTAATATAGAAGTTCATCTACAATCAATATGCTATCTTTACACAACATATAAATTCAGTATTCTATTTTTCACAAGTTTTGTTTAATCAAACAGTAATACTACAATGAGAAATTTTGACAATTACTTAATTCATAGGACACATTTTCTTGAAGAGAAAACAAGTGAGTTAATTAAGGATGAGACTTTAAAAAATTAAAAGTTCTAAATTTAAATCCCACTTGCCATCACCCACTTCTTATGTCCCACCTTTACCACCTTCTAAAAAAGGAGTTTTGAAAAAAAGTGAGTTTTTTTTTATAAGTGGAAGGTTATGATGCCAAAACCTTCTAATTACAATCCTTTCTATTTTATCACTCAACCCAATTGTATTCTTTACCTAGTGGGTTAATATAATAATTATATGTTATTTACTAATACTTGTATTACTTGGGTTCTAATTCAAAACGGATCCAAACATGTAGATCCATGTCTGGCCCGTTAAGAATCTAAACTCAAATCCAAATATGATGGATCCAAACATATACATCTACATCTGACCCATTAAATATCTAAACTCAAATCCATATATGATCCATTGACAGCTCTATTAAGATACTCACTTACTCATTACCAAGAAAGCCTACCTCTCCTTACCTCTTTATTTTAACGATTTATATTTAAGACAATCCTTTTACCAGAAACCCTACCTCCACTCACCACTCACCGGTATCTTGTTTCCCCACCAGCCTTTATCTAGACGATCTAGGCAAGGAGTACGTTGTCAGTTTGTCTTTTCATGATTTCTAGTTGTTTTGGTAGCGGAACGTACCGTGTTATTGATTCAATATCTTGTCCCATATTTTGAACTTTAATTTGCAGATTTTTGGAAAATCAAAGCATGCATGCTGTATCTAAGTCTTTTAATATTGGTTTAATTATTGGGAGCGGATGACATGAATCCGTATGTGAATTCTTTTTTATAGCTTTTATATATAGTATGATATGTACGCAAGATATTTTACTCAAGAAAAGCTGAAGGGAGTGTTACTATACCAGATTCACTTTATTTTATAATTTTTTTTGGAGAATTCTGAAACCTTGTAAAATTGTAGACATTTTTGGTTTCTAATTTTTTGTAAACGTTCTCCATCTGTGAAACTTTGAACAGATATTGAAGTTGTGAAGTTGCAGTTATTTGAAACAATCATAACCGAGGTAACGTTCTTCTTTCTTTCTTTTTTCTATAAACTCAAAATAATTACCAGATTTTTTTCTTTTATCTGTGATTTTCTTCGAGAAAATTCTAAAAATATGATGAAAAAAAAATTTCCAGGAGAGGGGTTGCTTTCCAGAAGAGGGGTTGTTTGAGGAAAAGAGTTCAGATAGACTCGCATTCCACAAATGCGAATTCAGTTATTATAGCACAAAAATAAAAAAAGCAGAAGAAAAATAAATTTCCACTTGGTTTCCAAAACGTGATTCCTTTCGGTAACAAAACTGCCAGCTTCCCCCTTCCCCAACCCCCCGCTAGACAAAGACAAAATCAGAAACCCTAACAGCAGGCATAAATTGGGGAACACCGAAATTGAAGCCCAAATTGAGGCCAATCTGCAAAGAGGACGGCCGAAATCCATCTTCAGCTGCTTATTGCCATAGAGGAAGAATCCATTTTTCTTCTGCATATTCCAACGCAAGATTGGGAGCGGGGCGCCGGAAAAGCCACCGTCGGACGGCTCTGAGAGGTGGCCAACGACACCGGCATTGCTGCTCCATCCGTAAACCGGTGGCTGAGGTATGATTTCTGGTCCCTTTTCTGGTATCCCGAAGCTCTGTGCAGCCCCCCCCCTTTTTTTTTTCTCCTTTTAAAACCTACCTGATTCTGAGGTTTAAAACCTACCTCTTTTCATTACTTGTCTACAACTGAGTCACGCATATGAAGTTCAACTAATTTACACTAGCTATTGTAAAACTCGGTTTAACTACTTTTCATTTAGTGGAGAAATCTGCTTAGATGGAATTTTTTCAAATTAGCCAGTATAATTCTTGTCATTTTTGGGTGATCACGTATCTGGGCAGTAATTTGTAGTAGCTAACGGAACAATTTCAGCTCATTTTCAAGTTACATGACTGAAATTTGACTTAAATTTTTGCCGTGAAAGACGGCTTCTTGAGTTGAAATCATCAATGCTTAAAATTTAGTGCGACTTAAAGATTTTTCCAAGGCAAGGGTACGGGTGAACCCGAGGACAGAAATGGTGTGGCTTTTAGGCCATGCAATGCAAGAATATGTCCCATAGGTTTTGTTTATTAAATTCCTTTTTAACTCCATAATAATACTGCTTAGAAGGGTCAATGATCATAAATAATCAAATTTTCTTGTCAAGCCAATTTGGTTCTATGATATTCTTAATTATCTTAGCCCTGCTTAAGCTGTTGTTCTCACCTATCCCTTGCATGATATGAAATGTCTTCTATTTTTTGAGTTAGGAGCAAATGCTGATTTTTTGTCCCTGTGTGTCAGACTATAGGTTGCATCAGCTCACTTACAGTCTGGCTTTTGTCTCATGTAGTTATATTGACTATAGAAACTGTGCAGCATTTGCTTTTGCACACTTCCATCGCTTGCTTCTTTCTCTAGTTACATACAGACTGTGCAGTATACGTGCAAATTATTCAGTGCCTTCAAACATGAGCTTCTGTAGAAATCAAAATCAGGAACTTTTACATATGAGTTGAGGCTTTATTGTATCTGGTATTACTGTTTCTCCAAGTCTTTGTCTCTGTTTTTGACAATGTATACTGGGTGATAATGATGATGATGAATAATTCATATACCTGCTGCTGCTGGTTTTGTATTGCACTTTCAAGTTCTGTGGATCTCTTGTATCTGAGGTGTTAATAAGAGGTTAGGAGAATATATGCTAAAGCTATTTACGGGAGGGAAGGGAAAATCTCAGTTTTGAATTTCACCTGGTGCAGTACATGTTGCATATAACTGTTTAAAAGTGATGATCTTACTGCAGTATATCTTCATGAACTACCTGGATAGACGGGTAAAAGGCAAAGATATGTATTACAGTTCTTGGATTCATGTAGTGCAGAAGTGTGGCTTGATATGTGCTATGGTTCGAGATGCTATACTATTATGAAAAATTAGCTAAGAATTTATTGGGAAAAAGGAAAATGCTTCGCTATACAAGATGACGCATAGGCTTCTGCAATTAGGAATAACTGATGCGAGTAATAAGAAGCTGAAGAAGCATATTTGGAGAAAGATATCTTAACTAATGTATAGGAGTTTTTTTTCAAGTTGTTTTATAATCTAAATTAGTTAAAACAGTCATGCATGGCTTTTACTTTATGCTTGCACTATTGGTATTTCAAAACTTTTAGAGTATTGGCATTGATACCTTGTACAACTTAGGTATGACCTTGAGCTTTAAAGCTTATTTGTTATTTGGATTAGAATTGATACCCTAGCATTTTATGATTAAGTTGGGAGTGACAGCTGCAGTACACAAAGGAGCATTGGCTTTCGAAAACCAGCACTTTTGGAACATTTGTGTACAATCTAGTTGTCAGACTCCTTGGAAATTGAGGAGTGCTACTTATCCAATCATATTTTTGCATTCAGTCTTGCTCCTCAAAGCTCTTCCTGTTCTCAATACTTTTGCTTAAGTAGTTGTGATAATTCCTGCCACTGTGTTTTATACTTTATCTGTCAACCTGAGCCTGCCTTTTCATTCATCTGTATTTTAATTCTGTCTGGAAGTGCAGATTTGAATTTCTGTGTAAAGACAGTGGCATTGTGTTACACCTATGAAATTACATAAGTATTACAACTAAAAAAAAGATTGTCTTAAAGATGTAAGGATGAGTTTCAAAAACAGATTATGCAAATAAATAATCAGGAACCAATATTTTTTTTTGAAGTCAAGAACAACGTACACAGATGCTAGTCAAACAGTTGGGCTAACCATAGCCATGATAGGAGAAAAATCATCATGATAGGAGAAGCTAGACCTATCTCACTAGAAGGAACATGCAAGAAATTTACTAAATTCGAGAATGATTTCAACTTGTTCTTTTGACTTAAAAACACAATTGCATTAGAATCTTCAATACTCAATAAATCAGCCTAGCATACAATTTGAGAATTAGCAAATTTTGAGAATTAGCCCACTTGACTTCTACAGGAAAGTTCTGTTAATATAGAAGTTCATCTACAATCAATATGCTATCTTTACACAACATATAAATTCAGTATTCTATTTTTCACAAGTTTTGTTTAATCAAACAGTAATACTACAATGAGAAATTTTGACAATTACTTAATTCATAGGACACATTTTCTTGAAGAGAAAACAAGTGAGTTAATTAAGGATGAGACTTTAAAAAATTAAAAGTTCTAAATTTAAATCCCACTTCCCATCACCCACTTCTTATGTCCCACCTTCACCACCTACTAAAAAAGGAGCTTTGAAAAAAAGTGAGTTTTTTTTTTTTAAGTGGAAGGTTATGAGGCCAAAACCTTCTAATTACAATCCTTTCTATTTTATCACTCAACCCAATTGTATTCTTTACCTAGTGGGTTAATAACAAATCATAATAATTATATGTTATTTACTAATACTTGTATTACTTGGGTTCTAGTTCAAAACGGATCCAAACATGTACATCCATGTCTGACCCATTAAGAATCTAAACTCAAATCCAAATATGATGGATCCAAACATATACATCCACATTTGACCCATTAAAGATCTAAACTCAAATCCATATATGATCCATTGACAGCTCTATTAAGATACTCACCTACTCATTACCAAGAAAGCCTACCTCTTCTTACATCTTTATTTTAACGATTTATATTTAAGACAATCCTTTTACCAGAAACCCTACCACTCACCGGTATCTTGTTTCCCCACCAGCCTTTATCTAGATGATCTAGACAAGGGGTACGTTGTCAGTTTGTCTTTTCAGGATTTCTAGTTGTTTTGGTAGCGGAATGTATCGTGTTATTGATTCAATATCTTGTCCCATATTTTGAACTTTAATTTGCAGATTTTGGAAGATCAAAGCATGCATGCTGTATCTAAGTCTTTTAATATTGGTTTAATTATTGCGAGCAGATGACATGAATCCGTATGTGAATTCTTTTTTATAGCTTTTATATATAGTATGATATGTACGCAAGATATTTTTACTCAAGAAAAGCTGAAGGGAGCGTTACTATACCAGATTCACTTTATTTTATAATTTTTTTTGGAGAATTCTGAAACCTTGTAAAATAGTAGACGTTTTTGGTTTCTAATTTTTTGTAAACGTTCTCCATCTGTGAAACTTTAAACAGATATTGAAGTTGTGAAGTTGCAGTTATTTGAAACAATCATAACCGAGGTTAACGTTCTTCTTTCTTTCTTTCTTTTTTTCTGTAAACTCAAAATGATTAGCAGATTTTTTCTTTTATCTGTGATTTTCTTCCCTACATCTTGTCTCTTGTCTTTTCCCCCCTTTTTGTGTTCATAGAGATCCAGCTTAGGTTATTAATTTTGATGCTACATCTGATGGAGGAGTCGTAGTTAGTAACTGAATTGTAGCAAAATTATTAGTAAACAGCGATTCTATTTGCCAAAAATTTATCAATAATTGATCACTGAAATTTTTAGAGTTATTAAGGCCTCAAATTTTATCTGTAGTATACTGTAACTAATCCAATACACAGTAGCGACCATGCAGAGAAGTGTATAACATAGGGACAGATATATATCTTTTAGTAAACCTTTTATTAGGGTTTGTTAGGGCATTTGCAGCTGCTTGCTACATCCTTGCTTTTCCAATCTAAGGCATACAAATGAACAAATTCAAGAAATTGAATCTCATTTCTTCGCCTTCTATCTCACATGAGCCATTGCTGCTATTCAAGGAAATATATGCAGTTCAAGTATTCGTCAAAATTATGTTGGGTAACATTTGATATGATTGAAACATTAACTCAAATTAGTAATGGACTCGTTTGCAAGAGAAATGTGAACGTCATGTTACAGTTGGTTTTGATATCTGTACTCTCAAAATCTGCATTCTATCTGTAGAGATGCATGCTACTTTCAAAGGAATACAATTACAGACTTGCTGCTTACCTTTTGCTTTCATAATCAATCTCCACTTCACCATTAGTTTTACAGAAAAAATAATTATAGACCTATATCCTTTCACCACCATCTTGGCCAAATTCGAAGGCTCTTTTCTTGTCAATGCTAGAAGAGCCAAGCCCCATTTGGGGAATTTCAACGTTACTATGTTGTTGTCAACTTTTTACATAAACTATTAAATTGCTTTTGTTCTAATGCATAAATCATGATACTCTTTAGATTTCTATCTCTTGATATTTAGTTTCCAAACAAATTATTTGTACTTTGCAGAAGTATCTCCCATTGGATCAGATAAAGATCTTAATTTAGTTTCTCTTCATCAATCTTAGCAATGGAGAAGCGTGATCCTGATCCGGTAAATAAAAATTCGTTCTCCCTAGTTTCTCTAAATTTTATTATCTTGAGCTTCTATATATATTAGGAGTAACTTTGCCAAATTGACGTAATTCAGATTATTATTCTAAAAGTCAACAGCAATTGCTGTAAAGATTGCCCAGGAAAACTGCAGAATGGATTGTTAGAAATCAATGGTAAGTCAACAAATTCTAAACTCAAAGTGATTATTTAGTTTAATTTATCTTAATTAATGCTACAATTGATCAATAATCAGCTAAATTTTCTTTATCTTATGTGTGTACTATGTGTATGCTAAATTGTGCCTTCTATGTTAGGTGTTAATGAAGCTAATGTGGATCCACAAAAGGGGTTGGTATTAATTAGAGGCAATGCAAACCCTTGCATGCTAATTGAGGAAATTGGCAAGATGAACAAGATTGCTCAACTCATGTTCTATGACAAGAAGCCTAAAGTTGAAGAACACCGCCAAAAGAAAGTGAGATTTGCTGAAGAAAAGCATCCGTCCGCAGATGATCATCATAAGCGAAATGTTAGACAAGATGGTGGACACAAACATTTTTCTTGTGATGATGATGATGTTGGTGGTGAGGATTTTATTCATAAGGATATTGAGGAAGAAAATAAGCCTTCATGGGGTAGTGAAAACATTTTTGGGAGCCACAGTGATTGTCCTAGACAGACACATTTTCAGCCAGAAAGTTCAAGGCATGATACTAGGGATCGAAATTACTCGAGGTCGTTTAGGGATGAGCCACCTCTCTATGACCACCAACAATGGAGAATGCGACCACCGCCACCTCCGTCTTTTTTCCATGGTCCGTTTGGGGAGGCCCATGTCTCGATTTGATCACTTTCCCCACTGGTAGTTGCCATGGTTTTAGGTATTGAAGCACTATGTTTAGGTTCTAGTCAATATCATTTCTTACTTCTTTGACGTTGATTAATTTGTTAAGCTGTATTTTTTACACTAAAATTTCAATTCTTCGGTATACTATTAGTAACTTATTCGTATATGTTCTTAAGTGAATTGGATTAGTCTTTTTAAGTTTCATGGCACTAGAAAGAGCTCTCATGAATTCTTCTATCAACACTTCCATTAATCTTGCCATAAAATTGGTCCATCTTTTCCTATATTTGTAATTTAATTGAGGTTGTGACTCTAGTCATAAGATATAATAGAGTAGTCACCTTGAATATTTCCAGCATGGGTCATCCAGGTAAGATTCATCCACAGATACGAAACCTCCCATTTATTGTTTTATTCAACCATTTTCATATTGTCATTTGGCGTAAGGGTTGTCTCACTTTCATCCAACAAGTTTCATGGCTACAAGAATTTCATGGGAGAAATTCTATCATGGTTGATTGCTCCAAACAATTCTTTTACTGGTGTTATTCTTCTTCCTCTCTTTGATTTATCAAAACTGGAATTAACTCTCACTTTTGGATTTAATGCAAAATTTCGCTGGTGGGATGATCCTCAAGGATTTTGCAGTCTTTCCAAATTTGAAGTGTTGGATACAACATTTAACCAGATCACTGGTTCTATACCATTCACAATCTTTAAAAATTCTACCTTGGAATTTCCTCCTGACACATTACACATGACACAATCTCCAAAAGAAGAGGGACTTGAAACATGCTTAATTCAGATGCTATATGTTGGCAGTAATAATTTGAAAAGTTACTTTACTTATTCTTTATTCATTTATATTTAGTTTTGTCACTTCGAGGTTATAATTCTTGTGCTATTATTTCTTGGTTTTTGGACATTTAGATGTTTAATTCTAATCATAGAAATTGAAGGTGATTACTAAATAAAATTTATTTTTTTTAAGAAACACTAATCAAATATCTCAATATTGTCTTTTCTTTTTTATATTATTTGGTTTGTTTATATAACTTTGTAAAGTTCTACACTCTTTTTAAATTATGAGAAACTTATAAAGACCAATTTCATATAAGTGGATGATTCGGGAATTCATGTTGATTAAATAAAATCTATTGATCACCAAAATTTAATTGTCTCCAAAATATATCTACTCATCGTTATTTTATTTCTTAACTTTCAAGACCCAGTTTAAAAAAATTTTTCAATTCTTTCCAATTCAATAAAATTCTATCAAGAATCACATGATGGATAAGTGCTAATTTACCTAACATCTACTACAACCTTAAATAAAATTTGTTGTCTTTTTAATTCATTTTGATGAAGATTTTAAAACTTTGATACTAATTAGGTACGGAAAATAAAGAAAATTTTCATTTTATGTAAGCTAATTTGATGAATTTATAAACTTTTATAAATTATTTAATATTTTCATTTTTCTATATCAATGGCTTGAAAGGAAAAGTGTTTAAAATTGTATCTAACTTATTTGAGATGGCTATAAAATTAATTTGTAATCCTCTCAAGATGCAAAAAAAAAAGTTATTTTATAAAGTATTATGATGATTTTATTTGTTTTGTAAATTATTTGTCATGACAATTAAGGAAATACAATAAAGGGTAACACACAAAACCCCCCTTATTTGAATAAATACTCCCAAATAACCCATACCCTCTTTTAAATTTGGGTATTTCTAATCATAGAAATTGAAGGTGATTACTAAAAATTCTGTAGGTATCATTCAAGAAGAGATAAGCAATCTTCGCAATAGAAGGCTCTTGTCCATAGAAAGAAGCAATATTTTGTGAAGCATACCGGAAAACTTGTGCAAATGCTCATCAATCTAAAGTGCTATGTAATTTGATAATGGAAGCGATAGCTGAACACACGCACCTACCCTCTCCCCAAATTTTTTTAAAAAAAAAGAAAAAAGAAAAGAATTTGCTTTTTCCTGGTAAAAGATGGATAGGGTTTTTTCCATAAGCTTTATTGAGAGATTGTGTTTTGCAAAGAAAAAGGTAGAACGAGCTTTACAATTTAAAACCTTCTCATCAAACATGAAAGAAAAATAAATAAGTTTAAATGCCTTGTTTCCTAGATAAATATAAGTTGAGAATGCTACAACAGGAATTAGCTTTTTTGTTTTGACGTGCTTTTTAACACTTTCTTCTTGTTTTGGAATGACACCAAGAATTAGCAGATTTTTTAAAAACTAGTGTAAATTGCACCATATAATGTATCCAATAACGAAACAGATTTGAACACCAAAACAACAAAGTAAATACTTATATTGAAACGTGCAACACAACAAGTTCTTGTTATTGAAAGTTGTGTCTCACAAGCAATCGCATACATCAAAATTTAAATTACGTGAGTCTTCACAACAAATTATTGTAGTACAAATTTTGATTCAAAAGAAACTTGACAAGAAAAAATACACCTACATAGGCATTAAAGGCAAAATGAAAATAAAGAAATGTTTACTTTCTTGATAATAATAAAAACAAGTGGTGTGCGTTTACTTTCTTGATGCTGAAAACTTAGCTTGATTTAATTGAATAATAGACTTCGGCCGCATGCCAGAAAAGAGTCACTGACCATTAAGCAGCCCATGAACTCTTTTTGCTAGCCTGAGAAAATTTTTGACAATTGATCTGATTTTCTCTCTGTCGATGTCATTGAAAAAGTACTTCTTCACGAGTTATTGTAATTTCATCACATGGTTATACCCTATTTATAAGTGATCATGTCCTTAATTGTTAATTCAATGCCAAATTGCCAATGATACTATGGGAATTTTTTTTGTTTTGTTCTTTGTTTTGTTTTGGCTTTGAATTGCAAATTCTAATATGTAGTTATGATTCGATGTGTCATCCATCAGCTTCTGTTAAAGAACTAAAGAGAAAAGGAAAAACAATGGAATATTGCTGGAAATTTTAACTATAATATTTTAGAATTTCCATAAGAGGAAGTAACTTAATTCAGACTTGAGAGAATTCAAACAGATGCATGAGTCAAACTTATTACTTTTATTGGATAGCATTATTGGGACAATGACAAAGTTTGGATGAGTATTCCAAAAAATTAAAAATTAAATCAGGAACATTCAAATCATGTCACTTTATGGTGTCCAACCCCTATAAATACTTCCAGGCTCGGTTATCAAGTTCAGAAAGTCTTTCTGATCACTGACCTTCAAAAGAAAATTAAAAAGAATGGCATTAAGTTCTTTTATGAGGTCCATTGTGGCAACTTTTCTTCTGTTTTTCATTGTCGTCTCTCCCATGGTGATGTTACAATCTGAGGCAGCAAGACCATCTCGAGGTAATTAAAGCCTGTTAATTATGTATATGCACTAACAGTGTGTACATTATCATGATTGAATGCATGATACATACGTGATATTGTATACTCTCTCACTATATAAAAGATTGATTTATTAATATAGTCTCTTATTAAATTAACTTTATTTATCATGTTAATTGATCTTTTCTTTTTCATCTTTATGTATCCAGGACTTCTTCAAAATTGTCCTGCCTGTTTTGCTTGTGCAACCACCTCCGCAGCCAGGCCTTTGCTGCTGCTGTTTCTGTAGTACGCCTAGTGGTAGAGCTGTAAATGCACCAAATTGAACCGAATTTTTATTGTTTGAGCTCTGTTCATTTGTTGTTCAATCCTAACTCGAGTTTGTTCATTAAAAATTATGAGTTAAAAAAACTGTTCGAACTCAACTCGTTAATTGAATTTCCAACTGAGTTTGGCTCATTTAAATTAAAATGAGCCGAGCTAAATGAGTCAAACCAAATGAGCTGAACCAACGAGTTGAACCAAACAAATTCCAACTATTGATAGAAATAAACGTTCGGAGAATATAGATAGAAGCTGTTTCTATGAAAGAAACTAAAAATAAAACTAATACTACTCATTGAAAAAGCTATTTTACCCTGGAGCTCGTTTGATAACTTACCGAACCAAGTTTTATATTTGAATTCGACTCGTTTAACATCTCAAACGAGTTTCTATCGAGTTCGAATGAGGTTAAACCAGTCAAGTTCACTAACAGTTCGTTTTATTTGCAACTCTACCTAGTGGTCCTATCCAAGATGCAATTCAAAGCAATTTGCCATGAAGGCACCATGCAACTTGCTTGCCATGATCTGTTGGCATTGATTTATGCTTTGTGGGGAAAGAAGTTTCAAATTAATTAAGATATTATGCACCATTAGTAGACTTTTTGTAACATTAAGGAGTAACTCTAGTACTCCCACATTTAATTTGAAGATGTTTAATCTGATTTAACATAATTTGGCTAACTGTTAATGGATGTTTTTGGTATTCTTAATTTCATGTGCCACTCTTTGAAGATCCCACATCCTGAAGTGCAATCAATCACTTAGTTTTTTACATAAACTAATTTCATATAATTAGTCAAAACAGTTTAATTGAATTAATAAACATTTTTGGACCTCTCCACTTCTTATTAACTGGTTTTGACATGAAAATCGAAACTTATTAGGTCCAAAGTCATTCGCAATGGTGAAGTTTTTCCCCCCCTTCCCCAATCCCTAACTTGGGGTGTTAAAGGTCACACAAAAGACTTTGTAGTATGCATCCTCACCAAGCACAACAGGGTAAAAAAAATTTTAAAAATAAAAAAATAAAAGTGAGAGAGAGAGAGAGAGAGATAATCCTTGTTTTGTTGATCCCTGTATTAGTGTTATAGTGGCACCTTCAAATAAATATTTAGTAATTAAGATCTTAAAGACACAATAAGACCAGAAGAAAAAGAAAAAGGAAGAGGAAGAGGAAAACAATAAAAATTTCTAAACTGCTAGGTGTACTTTTCCGGTTAATCAAAAAGGGTTCACTGAAATTAATTGATTCTCAAATATATATAGATTGAATTTTGGAAATAGAATTTATTTTCCCTCCTTTCTAAACTCTTTTTGCTACCCGCATCGCTTTTAGTTTATTCACGCAAGTTTAGGATTCTGGTATTCTGAGTTTTGTTTCACTCAATAACCATGCATGACGCCCAAACAAAAGCTTATAACGAAAATATACTTTCGTGAAGAGTTACTTCACATTGTAAAGAATTAATCTTATGTATAGTAACAGTGTACATACTATCATAGACAATTAGAATTTTTTTTCCCCATTCCACTACCAAACGTGGGGCAAAGTAAAAGAAATTGCACCTCCAAAATCAATCCATTTTGGTCCAATCTAATATATCTGCCACTTTCGTTACCGTTGGCTGATGGCAAAAATATCGAACCTGGATCCTTTCAATTGAGCTGAACTAATCTGGCTGCCGTAAGTGCTGAGATAGATGGGACTTGGGAAGCCGGACGTGCCTAAAATTTTAATTTCTCCACAAAAGGAGCATCAATACAAACTGAATTAAGTACAGATAGTAGACTACAAGAAGAATAACATTTTCTGAATTGTGTTCCTCTAAAATATTTTTTTAGTAGTTACTAGTACTTACTTGGACATTTTTATGACATGATACGAAATAAAAACTTATTATGAAACAAGTTTAAGAAATATTCAATAAAACTTTTCCAAACAGTATTTAAATCACACTTTATCCATATGAATTCCTTTTAGTTTTCGGAAAAAGTTCATGTAAGATGTTTCCGTCTACTTTTTCATTACGCATACACTACTGTTTCCGATAAACTACGAACTCATCCAAAGAATGCAATTTAAATGGAGCCCTCACGAACTTTACCATTATCGTTCATCATCATAAGCTGATGCAAAAAGAGTGGATTTAATTGATCCACTATACTTTTATCATATTATGGGATGAGAAGTAACAGAAACTGTTTCATTAGATTTTATCAGAAAAAGAACGAGAAAAAAAGAGTTTATTTTATTCAGAAAAAAGTCATCAAAATGTCGAAATCATCATGGCAGACCATGAAGAAAACCTGAATGCCCGAGGTGGGGATCAAGGGAAATTTTAAGTGAAGAGAGTTGTCCAAATTCCTTCTGCAAAAATCCCAGATTATACACCAATTATTACAAATCCAATTAATTTGTGTCGTAGGAAACTGACTTTCTTCAGACCTCTTCTTCCTACCGTTCTTCCTCTGACCGTGAAGAGATAATTTAGCTTCAAAGAAACGAGAGAAGATACCACCCTGAGTAGCTCACGGAACCAATTCTGTTGTACATGGAAATTTTCTAGCTGTCTTAAATATCAAGCAATTTGGAAACATGAATTCCTCTGTCACTCGAGCAAAATGCTCTTGCCCATAGACATCAATAGGATACATGGCTATATCAGCATCCTAAATTGGAAAAACATTGAAATGTAAATACGTACCAAGCATGTGAGGTGTAATTAGGCATATTTGTTGAATAGAGTGGAAATATATTCACCTATCATGTATTTTTACAAATTCCCTTTATCTACAGTAAGAAGAAAATTTTAATCTTGATTATATCACTAAGGCTGTACAGCTTCAGAGTTATTTGCAGAAAAGGGGTTACGAATCGATATGAAGATCAACTGGAGTCACGGTTGCATAAGCTGTAACCACATATGAGAGAGTTAAAGGCGAATGCAAAAAATGCTAGAAACGATATGCTAATAGACGCAGTAGCCATCTCTGTGAACTCATCTTTACCCCAATTTGACACCCAATCATCCACCCTGGTTGCTGCTGACGATGATGCTGACATTATAAGATATGCAAGAATCTGCCAGAAAAATGGATAAAATCCTTTCAGAAAGCAAAGAAAGCATGTATAATTTTACCAAATACTACACTATACTCTCTATAAAGGGAGAGGCGGGGGATTGGTGTAAACAGTGTGTGTCACTTTATGTACTTCCAATTTTATCCTCACAAAAATCACTTATTACTTTACTACCTCTACCTATAACTATTTCTAAAGATAACTATCTACACATATTTTGACAAAATAACTGCCTCTAAACATTGTAACTACCCAAATAACCATCATCTGATGGGAAAACATGTTAAAATACCACAATTTACTTTAATAATGAAAATTTTATGTAAAATTAATTTGCGTAAAATTATTTTTGAATTGCACACACATCGCATGTGCAATCAACACTAGTACTCAATATGCAGCAACAACAGATAGGCATTAAGTATAGGTTGACGGTACTTGTATAAAGGAGCCTCAACAAATTAATGTGTACAAGTCAGGTGTTTGAGGCATGTTCAGAACACAACATTCTTGAAGGCACAACATTCTTGAAGGCACATTTGGAAATATAACTGTTACCAAATCAACTACTTAACAAGTCTCTTTCCAGCTGAAATTTAAGTATATCATTCCTTTTGAGCTTGCTTCGACTCAAATGAAATTGAAGCAATGCCAACTACAGCACTATCTGAACAAACCGAAAATCAGACCTCAAAATTTCTTTGTTCTGGGACAGGAGAATCAGGCCTCAAAAATGGACAGATGATACAACTATAGGAGCCAAAGAAGTTTTATTCTGGATATTGTTTTGTCCTTCTAGATCAATAATCAGCCAGTTATTTTCTATTTATAAACCAAACACAGCATGCTATACTGTCACGGTATTCAAAGAAATCATACGTCTTCAGCATTAACACTTGGTAAAAGATAAATAACAAGCTAAAAGATAGTACTCCCCAACACTCTAGCAAGTAAGTGGCATTGAATTTCCTTCTCACTATGAACCAAAAATTAGTCAGATTAGTGATAATTTAGGTCAAGAACAAGCAAACAGTAGCACGGTCGATCCCCTTGCTATACCATGCTTTATTTAGCTATTAACAAACATACAAATTAAGAATTGAAACAGACAAAAGAATATAACACATAAGATCACCTGTAATTACATCATCAAGAGCATGCATTTACTCATGAAAATGGGGGAAAAGAAAATTACCACATAAGCATTGTGAAGAACAATACGTGAACAATACTTGCCTGATCCATGGAGAAATCAAAGAAGTAACGCAGGGGCTTGAAATGACATGATTTCCAGTAGCCAAATAATAAGCCAAACAACAAGCTTGAAACCCGGAATATATAAATCCAATCACATTTACCCCAACCAAATACCTGCGCCAAAAATTATTTCCCTCAATAACAACCATAATAAGAAGCAATCTCTTTGACTTGTACATACTATCACCCAATAAGTTGTTTCTTTTCTTCCAAAACCCCTTTCAAAGACACCAAATTTACAACACAACTGCAGAATAATTTTTCCAGACCATGTAAAGATTTTTTATCTGAGCCAATTAGATTCATTACACATATTTTCCATTCAGATTTAATATCCTCTTTCTTATATACATGTATCACACACCCATACTTGCTCGTGCAGACAATATACGTGACAAAATTTGATCTTTACTGTAAAATAATCTTATTAAGATCTACCGGGCGCTTATATGCTTGCTTGAGCACAGAATTTTTTACAGTTGACATTTGTTGGTTATACAAGTATCACTCACGAAAATTTTTCCTCCACTCATTCTTTTTTTCCCCTTATTTTCAGAAGTAAAATAAACAATTCAGAAGTTGAATAAACAATTTATACAGTAGATAATTGATTCAAAAGTAATTTATATTTAGAAACAGGGAAGAAATAGAGAAAGAAATGAAACCTATATTCTTTATAGCGATCAAAAGAATCGCCGCTCCAACCCTGAGTTTTATCAGCAGCCATAACTGAAAAGGCAATCAAGCACAAAATCACCTCACAAATCCTAAACCCCAACGCTGATTTCTTCACCATCACATCCCTGTCCGACCTCCGCAAAATCGAATCAACCGCCGCTCTGGGCCGCCTTTCTCCGCCGACCTCATCACCTTCAACTCGCCGACCGAGCCCCAGCTCCACCTTCTCCACTCCCGGCTGCACTCCATCTCTCACCGCCCGGTTAAACACCATCATCCCCGGAGACGGACTCCCCGTCCCGTCCTTCCCTCCTCCGTCCGCCGTCAAGGGAGTCGCCGGAAAACTCGAATTCTCCGACCAAGGCTTTTTCGGGGACCGGAGAGGGGAGAAGTACTTATCAACTGAAACAATGGCTTTGGAATCGGAAGGGGGCTTGAAAGCAGGGTCGTCGGAGCGGAGGGGCGATTCTGATCGGAGGGGGGAGTGGAACGAGTCGAATTGCGAATCGGTGTCCGACATTGATGTTGATCTAGTGCTCTTGTGACTGTCGCTCTTGAAGTTTTTCCTGGGGGTGGTGGTGGAGGAGGAATTGCTGAGGTGGTGGTGCAGCAGCTGCTGCTGCTGGTGGTTGGCGACGGTCGGAGGGGTTGAATTTGGATTTGGACCTGGGGTTGGACTGGGACTTGGATTCTGCATCTTTTTCTTTATTTAGTTATTTGGATGAACTGCTCTGTTGTTGAAGGGCAAATTTGAAAAGTTGGTTAAGAATTTCAGAGGTGGGAAGAAAGAGAGGAAGTAAATGAAGGGCCTTTTTTGGGTTGGGAAGTTCGGGTTCTTCTTTTGAGTTTGTGGGAAACTTTGGAAAAGAAAGTGGCAGTAAAGTGTGGGGTTGTGTACTTTGTGGAAGCCTTGGGGAAGGTTCAGAAGTCGATGAGAAGACTAGTTTGTCCCTTGGATTATGTACTTGTTTCCAATTTAGTACCTTGTAATTGATGACTCGGTTCGATGAATGGCTTCGCAGCAAAGTTTTTATGCACTATTAGTATATGTACGTGTGTGGGGTTGTATGTATGATACATAATTTAATTTTAAATTTAATTTTTATTTTTTTTATATGGGTGGCATATCTGTATAAAAAGTAAAATTTAATCCTCAATTCATAATAAAGTTTTAGATGCTTGTGTTTTTTGAAGAATATAAACACTGCGCGAAAATGATATGAAGGTTTTAATGTATGTTAGTTCACAATGTTAGATCTTGTAATTTTTTTTTTTTTCCATTTTGACACACCCGACAAAAGATGGATTTCTGATGATGATCAATGATCATACAAATTACAAATAATCTTGTTGATGTTTTGATGAGGAAGGAAAAAGGAGAAATCATTATTGGAGTCTAATGCCGTCTAAATTGTTCAAAATAGTTTATGAGCATAAGTTAATACAAATTGAATGTCTCCATTGATATTTACAAAGAAAGAGAGAAGGTCAATTATTTGAAGTAGTTTATGAGTGTGAGTTATTAAATATCAAATGGTTCCATTAATATTTACAAAGAGAGATAAAAGGCAAGTTATTTAAAATAGATTATGAACATTGAGTTATCAAAAATCAAATGGCTCCGTTAATATTTACAAAGAAAAAGAAAATGTGAAACCTGGAAGCTAATGCAATGAAATTTGAAATCTAGACCCCAAACCAAAGTACATGAGTATGGGGGTAAAGTAGAATTAAATTCTAGTTTTAAGAAATAAATTGGTTTTGAGTAAAATTTAGGGTTAAACTACAATTAAATTAAGTAAGGCACCAATGGTAAAAATTCCCTCTCCAGCAAATCAAAATTTGAGGTTTTATTAGGTGCGGAAACTGGTTGACTTTGACCTTTGTGTAAGACCCATCTGCCTCTGAAGTCTTGCAAATTTGAAACCAGTTGTTGGACGTAGGAATTTTGTTTTACTTTCGTGACAGCAATAATTATATTTTAAGGTTAGATTTTACTTTCAAAGAAAATCTTCAAATTGGAGCGAGACCTCAAATAAGTCAAGGTTCAAAATCATGGCTTGTTTTTGGAAATAAATGATGGATGATGGTTTGTTTGTATAATAGAAATTTGCAAAACTTACTTTGCTTACATCATAATCACACTTTCCAATCACCTTTTTATCTTCCTAACAACATTTTTATCTCACATACATCACATCACAAAAAAGTGCTACAGTAAATATTCCAAATAAAATCTCAAGTAAATTCTCTATCCAAACAAAATTGTGACTTGTTTTGTAATGTAAAGAAATATGATGGCTTGTTTGAATTCTATATTACTCTTTCTTTAGTAATGATTGGATTGCAAATCTTAATGCATGGCAAAAGTCTAAGATGTATAGTTTGCGTAATTCTAACCGCATACGGTATGAAGAACTGAAACAAATAAGGAAAAAAAATACGTTTATTTCATTTACAATTAAGTTATTTTGTATATAATTTTTAAAAATAGACAATAACAGTTTCCAAATATTCATTAAATATACTGTTGAACTATTTTTATCTTTTCAATCATGTATCCATTGTACACAAATATATATATATATATGAATTGAAGAATTTTTCAAAAACAAAATTTTCACATATAATATTAAAATAGCATGCTTTGAAAAATAATTTGGAAAAGCTAATCCTATAGGAAGGAAAGGGAAAAGAGACGAGAAGAGAGATAACAGGGGAACAGAGGGGAGGTGAAGGTGGAGGGATGGTGAACCTGGTGGTGGAGGTGGAGGAAGAGGGAGGAGGGGAGTGATGGTGGCGAGTGGTGAATTTTTTTAATTTTAAAAAAAATTTTCACACATATCACTACAATTAAATTTAGAAAAATTTTTCACACACATCATTGCAATAAAATTTTTTAAAAAACACTTTCTAAAATACTTAATCTATACGAAGCCAGTATTATTATTATTTTTCTACAAAAAAATCTTAAAAAAGGCTGATCCAAAGGGGAACTGTTACGATATAGATGTCACTGATGTGGTTGAAGGTGATTGGGCATTTTAGGATGTGGTAGAGTGGATCCGGGTTTACAGGATAGCAGCTAGCCCAGATTCTTATTGAATCTTGAGGAAGTATAGATTCTTTTCTTTATAGGTTAATGATGACCTTGTTTGGCAGTTAAGTATTTTGGGAGTTTGTATAAAATTTTACTGTAGGTTACTGTAGAAGTTGTAGGAAAAATTTTTGAATGTGAAGTTTTTTATGTGTTTTGGGGGTGTTATATTAAAAACTTTGAAAGTTTTTTGAGGATTCTTGCAAATAATGTCCGAAAACAAACAAGTTTTATACAAACTTGCTAAAAATTTGTATTAAAACTTTGGAAGTTTTTTAAGTTTCCTGGAGCAAAAGCAGGTAAAAAACTAGCAGCATACAAATTTGGCAAAAAACTCAGCTAACAAACAAGGATGCTTTGTCCTCGTTCGGAATCTTTGAAGCTTCTTTTGTTTTTCCCTTAATCTGATGGTACCATTATTTGCCAAGGAGAAAAGAATAATACCCAAAAATCTTCAAGAATACTTTGGGAATAAGTCCTAATCAAGCTAGTAATAGAGTAGGGATCCACGGTACCTAAAGTTTTTTTAAGGGATAATTTCAGAAACCTACCCTGAAGTTTCTGACAGTTTCACCTGGTGCCCTCAAACTTTTAAAAATCTCACTTGCCTCCCTTATTTTAAACTTTTTACACCATTTGAAACTCATTTCAAAATATAATATTAAAAAACTTATTTTGGGTGAAAGAATATAATTTCATTCCAAGTTTGCCCTTTTCTTATGATTTCTCAATTACTATAATATACCAAACTTATTCGTTAATTTTTATAAATAGATGGACAGAGTTTCTTAATAAATATTTAGAAGTTGATAATAATATTAAAAACTTTTTAGTAGTTTTTATGTCATTGGTTTAGACAAGAAATGTTAAATTACTCAAAATTATGAATAATTTATAATACTCTTGGAAATAATTCACAATAATTTATAACCATGAAAATACCTTTTACCTGATTTAAAACAATACAAACAAATTTATATATAATTTTTAGCATATTATATCTTTTTAGTTTTCAAGCCATTAATTTGGACAAAAAGTAGAAAATTCAAAGATATGTAAATAATTTATAAAACTTCTTAAATTAACTCAAAACACTTTGGAATAAAGAAAATATTATCTTTATAACTTGTAGAATTCAAATATTAACACTTTCTATATAAAAACAAACTATATTTTTTTCAATCAAAATAAACTTTAATTTATTTTGTTATGAATATACTTACACAATAAAAAGTAAAACAACAAAGGATAATTTTGGAATGAGATTACATTTACTTTTCCAAAATGAATTTTTAATATTTTATGTTAAATTGGGTTGTAAATGATACCAAAAGCATAAAATAAGGGAGGCAAGTGTGATTTTTTAAAGTTTGAGGTACCAAATGAAATAGTCAGAAACCTTAGGGGAGGTTTCTGAAATTATCCCTTTTTTAAATCTTAACGAGTCTGATTGCAGGTCAGGTGGGTAGAAAGCACAGTTTATATTTATAAAGAAATTATATGTTATGCACTAACCGTACTAGTGTTAAAAATCTTTTGACTATTAATAAGGGTATAGGGAACAAATTCTATAGAGCAATTGTTAACTTTAAACTACTCAATGATCTTCTACAAACAAAATAAAATTGAACAGTGCCTCTGAAAACAAGTCATTAATCTTTTGCTATCATTAACAATGCATAAAACAAAGAGTTTTGTCAGCATTTCGAACACTGAGAATAATCTGTTAAAAATTTGGGAGGAAAGGTAGAAGTGCATATATTGAAAAGGATGAATAACCAAAATGGTCCATCATAATTCAAAAGTAGTACATCACAAACATGCTTTTCAATTACTTTTTTATTTTTTAAGCACATTTTTATCTTTCCAAATTCCAATTATCTTTCTATTTTGCATACATCACATCATTAAAAGTATTAAAATAATTATTTTAAATAATATTTTAAGTAATTTCCTATTAAATAATTTCAAATTATTTTATGGTTTCTCACATATAGAATGATGATCCCTCACAGAAAACAAATGTACCAATTTGGTCCAAAAATCTTTTTTTTTGACCAAATTTCAGACCAAAAAATGCACGCCCAAGTCACGTTCTTATATTTAAGGAGTAAAATAGGACAAAAATAACATTTGCTTTCAAAAGGCCTTCCCACTACCACTTTTGGGGGGGATAGAGGAAGGGCTGGTGAGGGGTTTTTTGAAGAAAATATTATTCTTGCTCAAATTTTTCTTATAGCTAGGTCAAATATTGACCTCAAAAGTATGAGCATGTGACGTGAACATGCATTTTTTGGCTAGAAATTTATTTAAAAATAGGTTATAGGGCCAAACTAGTACAGTTGCCATATTTGAGGGACCATTTTGCACCGTTTTATATTTTATATTTGAGGGACTAAAAATATTTTTTTTTAAATACGAAGGACCATTTTCTCTTTGAAAATAGTCCTCAAATGTCTTTCACATTTTATTTTTTATACTAGCATTTGTCATCAAAGCTGATTAGAAAAACAATGACAAGAAATTGTTGTCGTACTATGTGTGTGTCTTTTTTTATATTTGTTGATTGCATGCTATACTTGTTCCGTAAAAGCAAGACTTAAGTCCAAAATAGTGAAATGAGAAAGAAGACTCCGGACCCCTAGTCCGAGTATTTGATGGCTTTGCAATAAACACTTGAGTATTGAAATTTGATCTATTCCCATGTGCTTTTGGCATTTAAATGATTAAAAAAAATCTGAATTTTCGATATTTGTGCCATTTTGCGTAATGGAATAACAGAGAGGAGTGGCTGGAATAAAGCAGAAATTGAGTCCCAAAGTCATTACTCATATGTTCAAAATTTCGACTGCAGGATCTTTGTTTAATACAAAATATAGATAATTTTATTGGAGAAATGTTAGAATTATACCCTAGTGAAGCGAAGCTACAACCTTACCATTTCAAAAATAATTAAGGATATGCTAGTCGAATAACATAAATTCTTCAATACGATTATCTTCCATTATAGGAGCATTACGTTATCACTCTTTCATTTTAAATTCACACGTTTGATGCAATGATGCTTATATTATTGTTATTTGAACTCAAGATATAGATGGATGTATTTTAGCATTTCTAAGTGTTGAATGCATAAGCAATTCTCCCAAAATTTACTTTGTAAGACTTTGAGATTTCCATCTACCATGGTGAACACGTGAAAGAAATGGATATTTTAAATAGAATTTACCTACACAAAATGATTAAAATCACGATATTATAACTAATAGACTCAAATAAAAAAATCCGTAAAATCAAGGAAGTGGACCATCTTTTAATTTGTGTCTGTCACTTAAATCATGTGCCATTTAATACAAAATTATCCTTCTAAATATTACATTTGAAGACATATCTTAGGGCTACCCAAAGAAGAGAGCAAATAGAATAGCTAGATATTGATATTTGTCCAATCACGCCGTCATAATTGAATTATACAACAATTGTCATTTTCAAAATCGCACGGCTTGGATTTTTCTTTATCTTACGTGCATCCCATTTTCTTAGTGAGGTCCATGTCATTGTGATTTAATAATTAATGATTTTAGATCTTGTCCTACTTTTTACTGGAGAAGTATAATCAATAATGCTTGGTGTAAAAAAGGGACTGCACTAAGAAGAAAAACAACCTAAGCAAGAAGATAAACTCAAAAAGATGCGCTGTGGACACAGCTTGGAAAGCTAAAGAGAAAGAGCCTACTGGGATCTTTTTGAATTGGAATAATTGAAGTAGGTATAATACCTTGTCAAGCTAGCTACTCAGCCTACCCAAAAGCAACTGTAAGCTTTTGATTGCTTAATCCTATCTATGCCCAGAAAGTGCTGTTCATCGTCAACAATACTTTTAGGTCACAATCAAGCACAAATGATATATATACACACACACACACACACACACACAAAACCGGGACAAATTGCTATGTCTTTGTATAATTTGAATTCCCTTTTTCTCCTTTTCTTTTCTTCTTTTTGCTTATGACTTTTTTTTTTCTAATTATAATTTGTGGGGTACTTATTTCTTTTATGGCAGATACAACTGCATTAGCTGGTTAAGATACAACTCAGTTAGATTTATTGCACAAATATAAAATCATTGTGAGAGTCAAGTAGTGGTGATTGATTAAATTCCCATTATAATAAACCTCATATTTTAAAAGGTTATTTGAAATTTACCTTTTCTTGGACTCGACAAAATATTTAATATAATACATCAGTGGTGTCATATTATCTTGCCAGAAAATTATTTATTAGAGTACATCATACTAAAATTACAAATCAGACTATGAAATTGCAAATTGAGCTTATGGAACACAAATGTCTGTGTTCTAATATTCAAGCGTGCTGTACAAATTGAATTAATATAGCAGATGTAATTCCTCTCAACTATGCAAGTATTGCAGTTTTATCTTATGGGATGTAAACTTCATGGAAAGTTTCTATCATTTTAACCTCATGAATCTAATTTTTTTTTCTGAGCATTTTTTATTATAACTTTTTTGAGTTTACCCATTTTTCAAGATTGTAAGTGCAGCAAAATGCATTTAATTTTAGGGGCCCATGAACGTTAGATAAAGACACAAAAAAGGTGGACAAAGAAAGAAAGAAAGAAAGAAAAAGCCTTAAAGCAAGTGGAGATCACCTTTGGCATTTTTCCTTTTTGGGATCCAAATGCTTGCTTTTGGTTGCTTGAAATTAAACCTCATGATACAATTTTCTCATCAGGCCAATTGGATAAAGTGCATCAAATATTTGCTAAATCCAGCGTTAGCATGCAAGAGATAAATAATGTACTAATAAGCATTCTTAACTGTTAAGCCATTTTAAAGAGCAGGAGAACTAAGTAAAAAAAATTGAAAAGGAAAATAAAGGCTCCGTCTACAAAAGTTTTGAGGCTCAAAAGATTTCGAAAAGCGCTTTCACTACATCGTTTATGCCAATCCATGCATTAATTTTTTTTTTTTTTTGGGTCAAAAGCAATCCATGCATTAATAGCCTCTATGTCTGAGAAACTTTACTGTCATTTTCTTCATCTCTCTAGTTGTTATACTAAATCTTTAAAAGTTTCTACTTTTTATATCAAAGCCATTAAAAGAATTTAAAAGTCTGTCCTCCGTTCCTTGATAATTTTCTTTTCCCCTGTGTAAAAAGTGGTCCACATTTTCTTTGGGTGTGAAGTAAAGAAAGGGTGGGCTTTAGAGTATGATGCAATTATGCTTCTGCAGTGGATCCAGTCCCTGATAAGAATTCTTGAAGCAAAGAATCGCATCAGAATAACAAAAACTTGCATAATTCCTTTCCTTTGTAAGTCAGAAGTTGCATAACTGGCTAGGAAAAAGCTTTTAGAATTCTCTTCACTGTTAGGTTTGGTTGGGGAAAAGCTCTTAGAATTCTCCTCACTATTAGGTTCAGGGTTTGAATCCTAGATCTGACAGTTTGATAGCTATACTTCTACATCAAATTCTGGAATCTAAGATTTCACAAGATTTTAAATCCCAAAATCTGCAAGTCTTATAATATTCGTCTTAAAGTTTTCCTGATATCATGTATATTTAACATCATTTTCATTAATTTGGAAAATCTAAAACAAAATCTTGTACAGAACGAACAATCATGCTCGATGTTATTGCCATCTTAACCATTCATACTAGACCCAAAAGAGAATTTATATTCTTGAAAAGCTGCCGAGAAGGCCTTAAGAGAAACCGCTTGAAAAATGGGTTTTACACCACCAGAACAACACTTCATGTTGACATTTGCATACTTTAGCATAATCCGCTTCATCAAGAACATCCCTAGACACTAGGGATCCCTCAGAAAAACTAAATATTCCAGACAATTGGACCTTTTTCAACAAAAAAGAAGGAAAACAATTTTTACCATTCTTCTACTATTGTCTAAGTTATCATCCACCTTTTTATTTTAACCCGGCCGACCATCAATCAAAAACCGCAGAAAATTAACCTGAATTAGGAAGGAAGAGGCGGGGAGGACATTATAATAAATCCCAAGTGCTAGAGAGCTTCAGAAAATGCTCTCAGAGAAGCTCACAGGGTGAAGTGAAGGCTCAACATCTGAACAAATACCAAGAAAGAAGGAAACTCTTCTCGGAGTTTTGCTGTATCAAGTGTCAGTATTACTAAGCCCCACGATTGTGACTCAATCGGGCAATTTCAAGCGACTGAAAAGTACAAGAAAACTTTGCTCTGGAACAACATAGAGGAAACCAAGATCTGCACCTTTGATATATGGCCCCATGCCCTATACAAAGGAAGGAACAAAACTAGTTGAATCAAAAAGTACACAAATCCCATAAAGCTGCTAAAAATAAGGACATGAACAATAAGAAAAACAAAATTCTACAAGTAGACGGTTATACTTACCTTGCCATTGAGTTGTAAAAGCTCCCCCTCAACCCACTTTGGATTTCGGAACCCGAATTCAGCTATTCTTCCTTGACCATTGTAACTGGCCACCTAGATAGAAGAGTCAATTAATTTAGTCTTATCACAAACCTATATGAACAAGATTCAAACATTCAGATTTAAGGCACACCAACCTTAAAACAAGACTTTTGCATGTATTTGATAGTGCCTTACAATTTTGGCATGCAACCAATTCTAGAAATACATCTAAATCAAGATTTTTCCTTTACAAATAGTTAAAAGTCACAGATCCTTTTTTTTCCCCCTTTTTTTGTGTTTTTGGGGGGGGGTTGATGATTTGCTTAAGATGGTAGCATCCTAATGAAAAAAGTACCAAGAACCAGATATGCACTCAAACATTCATGCTGGAAACCTTGCCCAAATAAGACCATGTAACTGTAACAGGCTTTATAGCCTTTTCTAATGAATAATGTAGTGCAGGAGTGACAAATCCTGCCAGCAAGTAGCCACATGGCAATATCTACCAGTGCTTAAAAAAATAGATGATCATAGAAACAAAGTTGACTTTCAAACTTGATATACAGAGGAATCATGCAAAGACCAACAAATACCAAGATAAACTTTATCAAGTAATCAGTTCAAGAGCTGGACGAATCCACCATAACTCCACATTCAAGAAATAGGTAACTAGAAGAAATTTCAACACTCATGCATAGTACATGTATAAATGAAGCAAAATAAAACAAACAGCCAAGGAAACTATCCTTGCACGCGCATTATCCTCATATGGAGCAGCAATGAAAAAAAAAAACAAAAGAAAAAGGAAAAAGAAAAAGAAAAAGAAAAAGACAATGAGATTGTTAGCAACAGGCACTTACCACACCTAATTCATCAGGATACATTCCTCTATTCGAAATGCGACTTGCTTTCCCAATCTTAGCACGAAATGTGACCTGAGGAATAAAGAGATTCACCATTAGTGTCAATCCAGGAAACAAACCATAAACAGGAACAAATGTGAAATGCATATACCTGTCCAGCAGGAACATTCAGATCTCCTGTTAGCTTTATTGCCTCAACATATTCAAAGAACTCCATATCTGAAGACTTTTTTATGCTAGTGGCATCCCAATTACCATATTTACGCCTTAATTGAACCACCTCAGTACCATATGGTCCAAAAGCACCAACATATAGGCCTGCCCAAAAAGAATGGATCAAACAAAAAAACTATCCCAATTGGGGAATATATTGGATGAACTTTATACCTCAACACCCCGACCCCAAGGAAAACAAGAAAAGAGCACCTGCGCACTCACGCCAAGAGAGAGACTCACCATCAAATGGATCTAGATCACCTTCGGAGGTGGTAATTCGACTGAAGTTTGTGTACTCTGATAATCTAGTCCTCTTTTGTGTCTGACTGACAGCAAGCTTGACTATTTCACGTACATCTCTTGAAATCTACAAAAACAACAATTTGATCAATGTGATCAACAGAGAAGTAGTGGTGGTATTGAATTCACCCAACAAGTACCAAAAAGAAAATTTCTTGATTCCAACACAAGTGAACTTCAGGCAAACCATTGTCAAAAGAGAAAAATAAAAACAAATGGACACTTTAAAGTCCTTGAAGGACAAGATACAGATCTTCTCAACTAAATGACATTAGGAACTCTAGCAGAATACTACTGTATAATTTTAGTTCAATCAGTTTCTCGATTCTGAAAATGAAAGGAAACCAGAAATTGTACAGGCCTACCACTTAACATTCAGAAACAAGGGCAAGATTCAAGATTCATACATGAGTCAAGATGAGACCTTAATCAAAATGGAAGAATAAAGCAGAAACAAAGAATTGGATTTATGTCAGCCTTTTCCATTTGTACCTTGGAAGAAAATTTATCAGAACTCCAAAAAGCCTTAGCCACATCTGGTGGCATAAGTTTGGAAACATCTTGTGCTGCAACAGCAGCAAACTTGACCTTGGAGGCAATATTTTCTTCTGTATCATCATCCTCATGTTTCTTGGGAATGTGTAGCATAAAAGAATCTTTTTCCATGTCTTCAATTTCGGCTGGTACACGAACATACTCATCCTTGGTAGAAATGTCTTCTTTATTGTGTAAAACTCCTCCAATGAAAAGCTTTGAATCTAAATCTTTTCCTTCTTCAACTCGGTCACTATTTTCTCCAGAAGCAACTTGATCAGGCTGTACACCACCCAAATCACTAGCTTCCTCTTCAGAATTTTCAGCTGAAATTTCACGTTCATTGTCTTCTTCCATCAACTGCTTGACATCACCATCCTCTGTTACCTCTTCTGAGACATTTATTTTCATCACTTTCACTTTCAGTTCAGGAATTTTGTCTTTGAGAAAATTTATCACACTTCGTATTCCCTCCTCAGCAGCTTCCTCAACTTCTATACTCTTTTCATCAACTTTTTCAGCTTCCTTCTCATTTACTCCAACATCAACAACCGATGCATTCTCAATTTCAGCAGCTGAGAGACCCTTATTGGATTTAGAATCAGATGATGGACTTGAATTTGCTCCACTTCCCTTGACTCGCTGTAGGAATACTACCTGTGGAGTTGCAAATAGCACAAACAGAAGCAAGATAAATAATATTGAGTTACAGCCTAGCAGGGTGAAAACATTGCAAGGGGTACATAGCAAATGACTAAATCAGCAGGCACAGTCCAAGACTTAAGGACAATAAACAATTCTTTGGCCTTCCCAAGCACCAATCCAATTTCATTTTCCCCTTCATACTTTTTTGTTGTTTTTTTTTTGGGGGGGTGGGGGATTGTTAGCGGCTGGGGGAGGGAATAAAATAAACAATACAATGAACTTTCATATATATTTAGCAGGACACCCCAAACTTCTAATATATCAAAATTCAAAAGTAAACTAATCCCTGCACTTGAAAATTCAGTTTAAAGGGAAAAAAGCATTCAATGACATAAGCAGAAGATTAGTGCGAATTATTGAACTCTAATCTCATGTATAGCCTGCAAACATCATGAAAAGGACAGCAGATTGCCAGATTTAGATTTACATTTAACATAGTGCATGCTGATAACACTAGGTTATGACAGGGTCAACTTGATAAAATATAGGACCATGGAGAACTGACCAGACATAGATGCTTCAAAGTCTTCAAGTCAAAGCAACAGTTTGAATGGATAATTTAATGGCAGATAATTCTTATCACAAGAATGACAGACAAAGCAAATTACCTGCAGGTTGTACGTGTTGTTCACATCTTTCACCACATAAATCTCAAATAAAGGTGTTCCAGGAGATGCATTGATAAGTTGTCTGCAGTCACCAATTATCACCAGTCTCTCAGCAAATAAGATAAAAATGAGAAGGAAAATTTTGCAGCCTTTAACCTTTCTTCAATGTACCTTGGACTATAGCTTCTTCCAAGAAATCTGCCCATTCCAGGAGTTATACGAATCAGTCTGCCAAAGGGATCATCAGAATCCTTTGAATAGCCAACCCACCAACCAACCTGAAAATGGAAGGATAAGAATATTCTGAAGAAGAGAATGCAATAAATAGGAATAATTCATGTTCCTAATAATTTATTCTCGATGTCAGCCCAATCCCATCTACCAATGTCGATGTATAAAGAGGGGAGGGGGATGGACAAATTTCAAGGAATTCTGGACCAATTTTTCTATCCCAATTGCGATATCACTTCAAGTGTATGGAGAGTACAAAAATACCAACATTTCTGCAGAGGAAGAATAGCAACAAGATATCACCATAAGAATTCCATGGTTGATATATTACACCAATATGCCCCTAAGAAGCAACTCCTGAAACTTATCTTTCTATCTCAATGACAATTGCCTATCCTGGGTCTACCCAAAGGAAAAATAATCTGATATTGGGCCCAGAAATATTTACTATTGATCTTCTGTTACACAATAATACCCTAGTTCACCTATTGTAACAACATCTCTGTCCACATGCCTCAAACAAATGAATCAGATGCAAAATCCTAGTTAAGCCATCTCCATGAGTATATTTACTGGCCCAATACTAAAAATTTTAAACCATAAACAATCAAAAGGAAAAAAAATCAGTGGCAACAAGGAAAACTAACAAACCAAAAAACGGAAAATCAGTAGAAGGAAAAAGAGAAACTAAGGAACAAGTACACAGCATACCCATATACAGAAGGAAAATAGAGAAGCCACAATTAAGGTAACAATAGGGGCTAAAAAGAGGTTGTTGGACAAGTGAATTACCAGTCCACTTCCTGTAGTCCGACACAATCTTGAAGCATCGTGATAACGTTCTTCATCTACTGCATTCTGTACAGGTACAGAAAGCAAAAAATTCATATCCAATTCTTTACACGACTGACAAATTGACGTGAACTACTCTTTTACCTTCAATTCTGACATAATTTCAGCAATGCTATCCTTTGATGTTGCTTCTCGAATGGTTTTTTTCAACGTTGCAGCTTCTTGAAAGTCCTCCCTCTCTATTGCATCTTCTAGTTGGAACTGCGAATATACAATGATGCAAAGCAATTAACTTTCAAGTATCAATTACCAGAAATAGTTGTTATGTGAGTAATTAATGCCACAACTCTGATCTGCCTCTCTGATTTCATGCCTATTAGACGAATATCTAGATCAAGTAGATAGTAATGACCAGTTGCATATTGCAATTCCATGCTGTACTGCTCTTGTTTATGAACTATTATCAGCAATACACATATTCCCTAGAAAGCACTTCTTCCAAACCTTTTGCTACTGTTTGTAAAACATCAGGACAAAGTTGCAGAGTTAGATAAAAAAGAAATGTGGTAGGAAACTAACACAAGTATATTAGTTCTAAATGGAAACAGGAACATTCTAGAATGATTGAGCACAAACAAAAATTATAAAAAGGAAAGTGGACTTGAAAAAGCTACTGTAGAACTGGGACTGTGGCTGCTAAACCAAGGACATGGAACACTTTCTGGGGGGGTAGATATGGAGACAGGGATTCAGAGTGGGAAGCTTGATAAAACATCATCATTTTAATATAGTGTTATGGTGTCCATTGACAAGATTGAATTTAACATTCTCTAAAACATTTTTTCATCTATAGCAAAAGCTAGTTTATTGCACAGATATGACAAGAACAATAGAAAAGCTGTTATATTTAGTTCTCTTTAATGTCATAACTGAACAAATGAATAGCCACTTTATTGGAGACATCATTTTCTATTAAAAAAGTAAGAACTAATACTAGAAGTGCAACAGTCCAATTTTGCAGGAAAATAGCATTTTTATCAAGCACAAAAGATTCAGCCATCTAATAACTCTACCAAGTATGCAGCATATGACTTCTACAAAGTAATCTTGACTCAGGAGTATTTCTTTTACATCTTTGTTCTTTTCCATAGTTACCAATATATTTTTGACAATACTATGTGCACTGAAATTTGACTCAGGTTTATGTGAGAGTCACTAACAGCATTGTTCAAAGTGTTAAGATCTTACAATTTACCTCTGTGCTTAAAGGTTTGAGTCTGTCATTTCACATTACTGGACAACAACCATAATCTGCAGATAATACTTTTGCAATTTATAATTAAATAATCGAGGTCTTATTTTCTGCACTTGGAAGTTTACAATAATTGTAGAAAGCTTCATGAAGCAGCACAATAAGGAGTGAGCTTCCTTTATTCAAAGAAGCATAATATTTAAACTAAGAATCAGTATGAACTGCGAGCTAAAGAACAGACTTCAGACTCCAACAACTCAGCTCAGAAAGACGATAGGAGAGATGGATGCATAACCCCTTTTCACAGTATATAGTGTTGCAGTATTTGAAAGAAAAGAACATAAGAAGCCTTTCAACTCATTAACTATTAGTCTATTCATACATATTTAGACCTCAAAAGAAGAGGGCATCCACCTTTACAATTAAGTTTCCTTCTTTTCCAACTGAAACATAAAACTAATGCTTTGTCCCTTAAGCCTTTTTATCATCCTGCACCTCTACCACTTTATACATGAGAAGGAAACTTAAAAGTTCCTAAGTACACATCATGTAGATGGATCGTTCCCTGCTGAATTAAAGTGGGAATTTTCTGAGTTCTCCTCTTCCAATTTCTTCCCTCTCAATGACTTAGTGAAATTATGAAAGTTTCACTTCGTTGCAGCCAAGATACTGGACATGTCTCTGGAGTGGCGATCACATAAGATGTTGAGAAAACAATGTGCCAGAAAACCAAACTACTGTAGGTGCAAAATTCTGTCTTTTCAGCTAAACAAGCATTGACCATCCTTAATGCAACATTCTTGAAGTTGAAGCCAAACAATGAATGAATTCTAGCATAAAACCAGGATTCTGCTTTCCAATTTGAAACTAAAGAAGCTGTATGGAAGAGCATGTTCTCGAGAAGCCAAGACCTGTCAGTGCTGATTCCTTGACAATAGTCAAACAAAACAACTGCTTAACCCCACACAAGCTTTATCCATGACAAGATATACATGTAGCATGCAGATTCAAGTCCACAGAAGCAAGCATCAGCACATTAAGTTTTAGCTATTACTCAAGATATTTTTCCTTGCATTCCATGCTTTTTCTCGTCTAAAATATGATAAACCAATTACAAATAGAAGGCAAAATATAGGAGAGAATAGACTGCACTTGATGTTAAAATGGAGAGAAAAGATGAGAGACGGAAAAATCAGACTTAATCTTCAAGACAGCATTTTATCCTTCCAAAACTGGGCCATAATTGAGGGAAGAATCTTGGCAACAGAATTTATTATTATTCAAATTTTGCACACACAAAGAACATCCTGTACAATTTTATTTTTCTTCTTTCCTTTTTCTTTATTAAACAGAACAAAAAGAAAGAGAAAAAAATAACTCTCTTCCCCCAAATTCAATCTGAATAAGCTTTTAACTCTCTCTCCCCCCCCCCCTCTCTCTCCCTCTCCATATTTTTAAATTAAAAACATAGCAAAACTAATCAGACCAATCTCAACAAGAATGCTTTCAACCATAGCCACAAAAAAGAATAAACTGGAAAATTATGTTGCTCTCCAGAAGTCCTTTTAAATGCAAGCTATGGGCTCTGTAATCTTCTGCTTATATGAGAAACCTAAGCTTCTAACTCCGCTAAGGAACTATTTGTAACAACCTCCTTTCAACTATAATATTTCAGCACCTCTCATTTAAGTGATCTAAATCCTACAGTCAATTCTACCACCTTCAGTAGTTCACTATCTTCCATAATTGTACGAAACTAAAAGAAACATAAAAAATCCTAATTCTACCACCTTCAGTAGTTCACTATCTTTCCAAACAGAACAACAAAAATCCTAATTATATTACTGTAATTTCCCTTTTTCATTTCATGAAAGAATAAAACTTTAGCCATCAAAAGATTGAACGCTGGTGGCTACCATCAAACAGTAACAACTTTCCCCAATCTCTCAACAACTAGTATAAATAAAAAGACATCAACTAATACTAGACAAAAATGTTACCACAAATTTAAAATCTATCTACAACCCATTTAACAAAAGCTAGAATTTTGCCAAAAAAAAAAGATGCGAAAAATCCAAACGAAAAAGAGAACAAGTACGGCCATTTGAAGAAAAATCCAACCTTTAATACAGAAGCATAGCTCTCTGCTTGCTCAATCTCTGAAATATGGCGAAGCCAAGTATTCCAATCCCATTCTGATGCTGAAGATGGAGAACTACTGCTGTTTTCATCATCAAAACCAGTATTGAAGGACAAAGAAGAACAACTCTCATCGTTATTACTGCTGCAAAGGCAATAAAGCCTTGACTTCTTATTGTTCTTCCCAATAGACAACAGCTCTTTTCTTGAAAAATTAATATTACCAATAGACTTCTTATTATTCTTGGCAAAAATCAACTGCTCTGACAAAGATGATGAGGATGAAGAAGAAGAATTAAGGGTTGGCCTTAACTGATGAATTGGGACAGTGGAAGAATGCCCCGTGGCCCAAGTGTTGGCCACAGCCATCTCTGTTTCTGCCTTTCCGGATGAGGTTTTTCAGGACTTGGAATCTCTGTGTGTCAGTGTGTGTTGTGTGTGTAAAAAATGGGAGATTGAGGGAAGATGTTTGTGGGTTTTGTGATTTTATGGCATGAAATTTAGGATAAAAATTTGAGATAATTCTTTGTCCATATGGTCCAATCCGTGGAGACTGGGGAAGGGTAAGGACTCAGGAGGCGTAGGATTTGTGTATGTTATGGGTCCCATTTGACTCCTGCGACAAAAATCAAACTCAACTGTACTTGGATTTATGCCAACAAAGGCATTGAATATTTTTTGTGGTAGTTCTATTGTTTTGACTCTAATTCTTTAATTTCTTCCTTTAATTTCTAATTATTGTGGATTCTTTCATACAATGATGAATTACAGTAGTAAGTACTTTTAAAAGCCAAAGAATTCTAGGAGGAGATAAAGCTTTTTTTTTTCTTTTTAAAGATTGAAGACTTTGAAGTTTAGTAGAAACTAAATTGATACTCTTTCTTTTGATCAAGCATGCATGCACGTATGTATCATTTGGATGTTATTATTATTATTATTATTTGCTTCAACTATCCAGTATCCTCACCTTTGTAAGACTAATCCAAATTCGAGCCAATAATGCTCCGAGAAGTGCTCGCAGAGTTTAATTCTTACTTAGGGGTGAAACCCTGACTTGAAAGAGGTGTTTATTATTAATTTCAACTATGAGTTATTTGTAACTTTTGTTGTGCTTTCTGCCAGATTTTTTTTTTAACTTTCTAAGTGTCAGTCCCCGGAAATTGGAATAGAAAAGGGAACAAGTCTTCAAATGGACGAAAATAATAATAAACATTTCAAAACACTCTAAACATATTAATTTGCGACTATAGACTGAAATTGGCATGCAAATATAGAATTTTTATTTAATTGATTACTAAGTCAAGAATATCGACTACTAGTGTTGAGTGTAAAAGTTTCAATATTTTAGCCCCCTACCAGTTTTAAGTGTGAAAAAATTAAAATATTTTGTTGACATAAATCCAAGGACAACTAATATAACTATCAACAACTTTATATTTCTTGATTATGCGATTAAAAAAGGGACTTTTAATAGAAAATAAACTTGGTACATTAGCTTTTGAGCTAGGTTTTTTGCGTGGTAGGGGTTTATATAGGGGTCAATGAGGTTTAAATAGTATGCCAAATAAATAAGCTTCACGGGCACTCTTCTTTCTTTTTTCATTTTTTTCCCAAAATTTTTCATCATCTTTTCGTCTAAGTTTCTTGTATAGACTCAAAACTAAGGATCAGGAAACCAAGGTAATGAATAATAATACATTCTTGTCTAGCTTTTTCATGGTGGGAGTTGCAGGCTTCTCTAAGTTCCTTATCTGAGTAATTTTACCGCCACAATGCTGTTCTTCTTCATTCTTGTGATATCTAAATTACTGCATTTGTAAACTAAACTAAAAAGATGGTAGGAGAAAGCCTCACCTTGCATATGGCATGCATGTGTAAGACCAATTTTAGCAGGTACAAGGTTCATCAAATTATCTTCATGCAAAATTTTCTCAAAGTAGAAATATTCACAATTTACCAAAGAATTATTGGAATTATTGAAATATTGTTTAGGTGAGCTGTTGAAAGCATCATCCTCATCCCACTTCCAGATAGTAGGTGCAAATGTGCAGTAACCAATCAAACAATCAAAATCTTCTCAATATTTTACAGAAACTTGCTGACAATTGACCATTTTCAACTACAATTTACTGATAAGAGATCAGTCCAGAAGTCCTTGTTTCTGTAATTAAACTAGATATGGTGCAGTGCATCACCTTCATTTCTTGGTTCAAATCCTGGGTTCTTTTGCTAATAATTAGCAGATGCAATGTGTTCTAGTGCATCCACAACCTGTTTCATTGATGGTCTGGCTTTAGGATCAAAAGCAAGACACTTCAGAGCAAGCTGAGCTATGTCAATGGCTGCTTTTATTGGGTATTTGCCTTCTAACCGAGAATCCATTATGCTCTCTATCTTTGTTTTGTCAAATAACTGAGGCTTGATCCAATTAAACAAGTAGTGTTTCCCCTTCGGACGACAAGTGTCCAGAGCCCTCAACCCTGTTAACACTTCGGCCAATACCACACCAAAACCATACACATCGCTCTTCACGCACAACTGCCCTGGGACATAAGAATGAGGAATTGTGTTATGATCATTCAGTTGGCATCTTTCTCAGACAGTCTTAGCCAGCTCACTCAAACTTTTAGCTCAGTTACTGCCAGTAATTTTGCTACTGCCGTATGAAGAGCTTGGAGGCTCAGGAGGTCTACTTTGAATGATTACCTGTTCGAATATACTCAGGAGCAGCATAGCCAAATTTTCGCCCAGCTTGTATTGTTACATTTAATTGACCATTCAAGGGACCAATCTTTGCCAGGCCAAAATTTGAGAGTTTGGCATTGTAAGACTGAAAAGACAAAGATTGTTCCACGTTAAAATGGGAATGAGGCTTCTTAGGGTTGGCTTTAGGGAGCAGGGGCAGGTATGATTAGAATTTTCATGCAGTCGTATAAATATAACTGTATGTGTAAATGTATACTACATTGCGAAAGAAACACAACAATCATACGCAATCGCTACCTGTCTGAATCCCAATTTTTGTAGTATATTGATGTGAAACCTCCAAGCTTTACTAAATAAATTAAGAAAATTTAACGTCCCGTAATGTTGCATTGGTTAGCTATGGGAGTATTGACGTGTTATAATAGTGTAACTTACAGCGTCAAGTAATATGTTTGAGGCCTTGAAGACTCTGTAGATAACTTGTTTCTTTACTGCATGCAAGAATGCCAGAGCACGAGCTGCTCCAATTAATATTTTAAGCCTTACATCCCATTGAAGTGGTTGAATAGAAGAGCCCCCTAAAGAAAGAAAACCAGCAGCTAGAAATTATTGGAATGGCAGATCTTTACTTCAGATGATGCTATGCTGTTCCAAGATTAAAGGAGAGTAAAATCTCACTTCCAAATAAGTGGTTGTCAAAGCTGCCCTTTGGCATATACTCATAGACAAGGAGCATATCTTTACCCTTCCAGCAGTAGCCGAGGAGCTTAATAAGGTTAGGATGAGAAATAGTTCCAAGCATGCATATCTCTGCCTGCATAAACGTGAAGAAACTTTCGAAAAAACTTAGAGAAAGTCTTAAAACAGAAACCGTACTAAATTTCACCATGAATCATGTGGAGGAGGAGTTATATGCATATATCAGACAAAATCAACCATGCATCTTTTTTCTTTCCTCTATTATGTAGAAATGTAGAAGATATAGCAAACTTTATTTCTTCTGGAAAGAGGAATCATCGAATCCATCAGCTTCCAGGTTCTAGAACTGAATTTGCTGTGCAACTTTATTTTATTTATTTGAAGTTGTTGGAATAATTTTAAACCAAGCTACTTTAATATCTTAGTTTCCTAGTTGGTCTAGTTTCTTGTTTTGGTGACTTATTCACTTTCCATATTAGTTTTGGAAGTCTCAAATCAATTCCAATTCAGTTTTGGTTTGTAATTGTGTTTACTTAGGAAAGTTAGTAGTTTATAAATACTACTAGTCTAGTACATTATTGTTTGAAAGGTCGAGTTGAGTTTTGAAGAGTTGAGTTTAGGAAAATCCTCCAAGTTGAGATTTGTGAGTTATCGTGAACATAAAGGTTACGACTTAGAAATTATTTTTGTTGAGTCAATAAAAATATTGAGTTTTTATTTGTGAGTTTATTCTTCTTTCACATATTTTTATTGTTGAGTCAATAAAAATATTGAGGGTTTATTTGTGAGTTTATTCTTCTCCTGTTCCACATATTTTTATACGTGTTAAAGTTATTTCTGCTGCATGTTTGTTTTTGTGCTGACAAGTGGTATCAGAATCTTAGGTTCAAGAATTTGATCCTGGGGTGTCCGTAGCTACCTTAGAGATGTGCAGTGATCAGAAAAAGATCCTGCAGAATTGTTGTCGTCAATTCTACAGTAGAGTTTGATTAGGTTTGAAGTCAAAGAGGTCAAGAAATTCAAGTAGGGAAAATTTTTTTTGCGAAGGTGCGTAAATTATTTTTGGAATTGCCATGGAGATAGAATTAGTGAAAAATTTTCTATATTGACTCCTATAAGTACAAATTGGCCAGCATATTTGAATTGGTTTTTAAAAGTGAAAGAATATCTCCAACAATGTAATTTGAGTGATTCTCTTTGTTGCTCTGCTGAAAGTGAGTTGCCGAAACATATTTATAAGAAGAAGACATTGTTATTTTTTTAAGTGATGTGCAAAATAATGGCAGAAGATATTTACAAAATTTTTATTCATCCTACTACAATACCTTGGATATTTTGGAAGGATATGTATTATGTTTTGTAGACTGTTAAGGGGAATTATGATTTCAAACCAAAATTTTGTTGTTGGCTTCAGATTGTAGATTTTGAGAATGATAGATTTTTTCATGATATGAATGATTTGAAAATTTTGAATCTGTTGAGAGTTTTGATTTGCAAACCGTGTTGGGAGAAATTGGAAGTAATGATGTTGTTGAAGAAAAAGAATGTGTCAATTTGAAAAAAGAAAAAAAAAAGAATTTTTTGATGAGGCAAAGAAAAAAGAAATTACAGAAATTGTAACAGTACATGGAAATGAAGAACTTGTGACTCAAGAAAAAATCTCACACATGGTTGAGAAAGAAAGTGGAGTAAAGATGTGCCTGAAAATTTTGATGATGAACAAATTTTTCGTCAAGGTTGATAAACTTTTTGAAGAAGAAAAGCAAATACTTGAGTTCATTGAGAAGAATTGTGAAGTGGACAAGTTCGTTGGAAATTGTGGCACTACTTTAAGTGATGGAATCATTCATGTCGAATAATTTGGTAGTGTCAAAAATTTTGGTGGTGAAAAATCTGATTTTGTAATTTTGGGAGTTTTTCTTATTGAGGTGGATCAATTGAAGTATGGAGCATTGGATCAAGAATGAGTGAATATGTTTGAATTTTTTGACAAAAGTGATCAAGTCAAGAAATTATTCGAGAAGTACAAGTTTCGTTCATTACCACGTGTGAAGATGAAATCGAGAATCAGTTACGAATTAAAGTGCATGTCGTTTATATAGCAATTGAATATTTCATGGAGATTCAAACTCGAGATGGCATTGGAGATGACCATAATGAAGAGTTTGGTTTAAGGCAAGTAATGTTGGAATAATTTTAAATTAATTTACTTTAGTATTTAGTTTCCTAATTGGTTTAGTTTCTTGTTTAGTGTCTTGTTTAATTTCCATATTAGTTTAGGAAGTCTCAAGTCAATTCCAAACTAGTTTTGGTTTGTAATTATGTTTGTTTAAGAAAGTTAGTAGTCTATAAATATTACTAGTCTAGCACATTATTATTTGAAGAATCAAGTTGAGTTTTGGAGAGTTGAGTTTTGGAGAGTTGAGTTGAAGGAAATGCTCCAAGTTCAGAGTGAGCATAAAGGTTACGATTTAGAAATTATCTTTTTTGAGTTAATAAAATTATTGACTGTTTGTTTGTGAGTTTATTCTCCTCCCCTTCCCACATATTTTTTATATGGGTTACAGTTATTTCCGTTGCGTATCTGTTTTTGCGCTAACAGAAGTTAAGCCATGAAATTTGAACTGTATGTATCCTTATCATGTGCAACATGCCTGCAAAATTTCAAATGCAATTGACGAGGAAAATTAATCAGTGGGACACTTATAATGTCACAAGGTGTAATTCATTATACAAGCGATTTGATATGAGATTAGTAAAGAGTTTCCTGCTTTCTCATCATGTGGATCCAAAAATGATACAGGAAAAAGGGCAAACTTCCTAGTTAGCTCTTAAACCACTTTATTTATCAACTTCTTGCTTCAGAATTTCAAGTTTCAAATTAATCCTTCAAAATTAAAAAGCGCTAAATTTTGATCCTTCAATGTATTTTCACATTTAAAATTGATGAATTATAAAATCTGACAAATCTACTGTGAAAATGGATTGAAGGATCAAATTTGATACTTTTTATTTTTAGGAACCAATTTGAAACTTGAAATAAATAATAGATGGACCGAAAGGTTAAGGATTGAAATAATTTATGGACTCCAGAGTTAGTTTACTGAAATGATATATATCATATTAATCCTCATTTATGCCTGTTATAAATTTTAGTTGTGACATGCATGAAATGTCAAATTAATAATAGCTACTTTGTTGTGTTATTGACGCTTATGGATAATTCAGTCTTATGTAGCCCTTGTTATCTGTTGATTAATTTAGGAGATTATATATTGACACTTATGGATAATTCAGTCTTATGTAGCCCTTGTTCTCGGTTGATTAATTTAGGAGATTATAGATTAATGATTTTAAATAATAATTTTTGTAGACATTCTTGGTTGCTTTTACACCCAACTTTTAGGTTGTTAATCACTAAAAAAAGCTAAAAATCAGAATCTACCTTAAGGATGCTTAAGTAGATTTTGTTTAAACCCTAATTTTTCACTGAACACAAATATCCTTCAAATATCATGAAAATTACAACAAATACCAATGTCTAAAATGAAACATAATCATGTATCCAATTTCCCTCTCCTGTAGCTAATTCTCCTAGGCTTCCTCCATATCACATAATCATCACAAAGATCATCAAATTCACTATATCATATCAGAAAATCTTATTAGGAAACTGTCGATTAAAGGTTATCTTCTACAATAAAATTTATCTCCATTCTTCCTCTATATCACAAGATCATTAGATTCACCATATCAGAAAATCCTATTAAGAAAATATAGATTAAAGGTTATCTTCTGGAACAAAATTTATCAAGTTTTATTGCAACTTTGGTTTTAATAAACTAGCATTTAAATTTAAAATTTTAATTATTTAACATCAAGTTTCATACATTTAGTATGTAAGGATTTTTTTGGTCTTTTTCATCCATAATCAGATTTTGTAACTTTTTTTCAAGAACAATCATGACAAACTTGTAATTGGCTTTTTAACAGTAAATGAGAACATATGTCAGATTTTGAAAAAAATCCGATTTTCTAGAATTACTTATTCATAATTAGATTTTATAAAATCTAAACCAACTGACAACAAGGGCGCAGTGTTTTAAAAATTGAATCGGACTAGCTGATTCGACGAATTTAATTGTAAATTGACAGTGACTCTGGTCCAACTCGCTGAGAAAGGCTAAAGTGTTGAAAATCCGGTCGAGACCAGATGAAACCCGTGAATTGTAAAATCCAATTAAATTGATCAAGATTGGGTTGGAATTGTAGCTTTGGGTCATTGGAAATTGTTTTGGGCTGCTCCAACTTTTGAAACTTTCTTGTGGTTTTGGTTGCTGAAGCCCAAAGGTTCATGACAAGTATAAAACTACTACTAATCTGCTTATTTAGCTCAAACGCAAAACAAAATACCTAATCAAATTAAAATATTTTTTTTTGAACCCTCAAATCCTCTGCCTGCTTCTCTAATCATCAGACTTAGGTCCCGTTTGATAACATAATTCAGCACTTAAACTTAATGGGTTGATCTTAACTATTTAGATCGTTTGATAACAAAAGTAGAACATTTGAATTAATTAAGTAGCATTTGAATCTTTGGGCAAAACTTGCACTCAAAAATAAGTGATAAGCTTTTCACTTATCACTGAATGTGATATACATTTAAATGTATTAGATCTAATACTTAACAATTCAATCACTTAATGAATTCAGATTTCAAATTTCAGATTTCAGACTTTAGTTTTCAGATTTCAGTTTTATCAAACGCACCCTTAGAATCTCTCCTCTCCTCCTCATCTCCTCCTCCTCCTCCTCCTCATCCATGCCTTTTACTACCAAACTTGACCAACTGCCCTTTTGCTCTTCAATTTTTCATCCGTATTTTATGATATTACTTTTACTTTTTAGATGGTAAAAGATGATGATATAATTGTGGAAGATGTAGATCTATAACTTTCTAGATATGATGATGTTAGAGAAGATAATAAATACAAACATGTATTTTTAGATGCATTCTTGCTTGTCTTTCTTTTATTTTATTTTATTTTTCCATTTAAGCTGTTGATCATGAAATTGTATGTTGATTTATTCTTAAGTTGAGAAACTAAAATATTTTTTTGCTTAATTTGAGAGTTGATACTTTGAATAACTTTACTTAAACAGTTCAAATTGGTTAAACAGTTAACTTAAAAATTATATTATTATTTTGTAATTTAAAATATATTATTATATTATATAATATAATTAGTGTTTGAATTGGCCAATCCTCGATTGAATCAAAAATCCGTTGAGCCAGTCATCTCTCCGGATTGAGATTCGGACCGGGTTTTATAAATATGGTCCCCAAAAAAAAGAGTTTAGTATATATTATTAACTGGAGCGTTGCCTTTCGTGCTCCACTTTTTTTTTTTTATATGACTGGATAGTCGATGAAAAATGTAGGAACAATGTCTGCGAAGCAACAAGAAAGGCCATGCTGTGGGGAATGGAGAGAGAACAAATTTCTGGTTTGATACATGGCATTCCCTTGGGCCATTGTACACAAACTTCACTGGAAACTTGCTCTATAACTTTGGATGTAAACCAGTTTCTCCAGTGTCAAACATTATAGTAAGTGGAAAATGGAGATAGCCTATGGGGAGGAAAGAATCAGCAGAAGTTTAAAAACTAAAAGCTGCCACACTTGAGCATTTTGTTCCTTTGGTAGATTCAGAGGATTAGGTTGTATGGGAACCCCTCTTCTGGAATATTCAATACTAAAGAAGTTATGCAGTCATCTAGTGGGCAAAGAGCAAAACTAACCCTGGCAAAGCTGGTGCGGGGGAAAGAATTCGTGCATAGATATGCATTCATTTTATGGCTATTATGCAAGAGAAAGCTCTCAACATTAGACAGATTGCAAAAGTGGGGATGTCTTTAAATTCCCATCTGTGTGCATTATGCAGGAAAGAGGAGGAGACCATACATCATCTATTTTTTAACCGATGCATTACGAGACCAATATGGGTTAAAGTTCAGAGAATGTGCCTGGCATTTCGAGGATCATACTCTTGGGATGTAGAACTTGGATGGCTGGCAGCTCATTGGAAGTCGAATTCTTTTGCAGACCAGGTGGGAAAATTAGCTTTGACAGCTACTGTTTACTATATTTGGAGGCTCAGAAATGAAGTGATTTTTCAGTCGAAGCCTGCTGGTTGTTCAACACTTCTGGAATCTATTAGGGAAGCAGTGTGTTTTGTGACTAGTAACTGGTCAGGATTTGGTAGAACACATCAAAACTGGGAGACAGCTTTAGAGTGGGGAATGGATTTGAAATGTCTGTCAATATAGAATATGGTGTACTGTACAGTGTTACTTGGTAGAATGAGGGGCTTTAGCCAAGTGTACAAGCTTCACTGAGAATGATCAATAAAATGTTTTATTATTTGCTAAAAAAAAAAGAAAGAACATGCTAGGCTAATCCGAAAGACTTTAAGGCAACAGTTAGTTAAGAGCCGAGTTTATATTACCTTCCACTCGACAAATCCTTGCAGACTTTCAGCTTTCAACTTTTGAACTGCAACAAGTGCTTGACTGCTTGTCTTTGACGTGGACTTCTCGTGAAGCCAACCTTTGTATACTCTTCCAAATTCACTTTCTCCCAGCACTCTATCACTTCTGAAATTTTTGGTTGCAGCCTTGAGCTCTGAGAGAGAGTAAATCCTTAAGTTAGGCAGGTCCCAGGTAACTCCACTTGGATTAGTCTCCTCAGTTCCACCAGCTGCCGAACTTAGGCTGTTAGATGCCGCAATGTTGTTGTTTGAAGATGTTGTATTTGCGTTTGCCTGTGATGTACCTGCTCCAAAATCCACTTTTGTTTATTGACCTTTCTGATGGACAAATGATATTATCTTTGCAGATTTGCAAGTGGGGTGGGATTGAAAGGTGAATCATTCGATTTTAGTTCAGCAACTAATCAAACCAGACATGAACATTATTTTGTGTTCAATAAATTTTCAAACTTAGTTCAAGGTATCAGCATAATATTTGAAATTTGTACGTATAAAATTTATACTTTGACTCAATAAAAACTCGTTTTAGTCTGGCTAGATAAATGAAAAAGCCAAATTTAAACACAACTTTAAGTTTGTTAAAATAAATAAACAAGTTTGACCACCAAAGTATTCGTTTTGATTAGGCTAGCTAGTTTACAGGAGGGTAAGCATAAAAATAACTGAACTTCAATCAAAGCAGCAGTACTGTGAAACATGGTAAGGGATGTACGCAGCAAAAAATGCTGACCGTTGCTGAGAATTTTCACGTATATATTCGAAGAAGTGCACTAAATACATGAAGACCCCAGTGAATATTATTCATGAGAAAAATAGAAGAGCCTAATGGTTTCGGTCTTGATAAAGAAGAATAGTTTCATCAAGCAGGCATTGGCATGAATTGAAAACAGATTCAGGTCTGCTTGGAAAAAGAAACTGCATGTATCTCAGGATGTAGTTCAATCTTCAATCCACCTACCTAATCCAGACACTCCCTCAGGCATTCTTGTGTTCGCCAGAGCTGAACATACCAAGCCAAGTCGAGCATCGATTCTAAGGTTTTCATAAGTATTGAACCTTACCGACATAGGATCTTCTAAAGCCTTGAGTATACATGGCATCTGAGGGCGCTCCAGAGTCTTGGGACTGAGACAGGCTTTTGCAATTAGTGCCACTGCCCACACTTCAATCAAAACATGCTCATCGACAACTAAACATGGGTCCATAATGTTCAACAAGAGTTCTTTATCATATGTACTGATGTAAGGAAGTACGTTTTCCATCCATTCCTTGATCCTGGAACCATGGCCATCGCCCAGACCAGGATTACCTGTGACTAGTTCAAGCAAAACCTTTCCAAAGCAATAAACGTCATAGGCACACATCGCATTCGTTACACCTGGTCATTTAAGAGAAGATTTAGACAAAAATATTGCTAATGTTATGCTTGCCTTTATGTTATTTAATGTTTAGAAGACTTTTCTTGTGAAACATGATAGGTGGGATTAAGCAAATGAAGAATTTTGAGACGAAAAGTAATAAAGTTAACTGATGATAGTGCTCTGTAAAGGAGGTTTTGAACTTTCTTCTTTTTGGTTCTTAAAGCAATGCATTATCGTCACCAATCTTTTCTTCTTTTTGGTTCTTAAAGTTATTCTCGCAGTTCATGGTTTAACTTTTGGACTAATGCAAATTTGCACACCCCTGACCATATCGGTTTTCAATTTGCTCCTTGAATATATGTCAATGTTCAACCGCACCAGCATGTCAAATTTCACTTTGTATTCCTAGTTTATTACCATTTTTGCTTGGCTTTTTGGACAAATTGCACCCTCAATTTGGTTTTAATATATTGTTATATACTTTTTAAACCTGCAAAAGGTGTACGTAGATTTTAATCTGATATTTGACACAATTTTCCTTCACAATTTGCCTCAGTCAAATTGATAAATTTATTTTTCTACAATTATGGAAATATTGTGGCCACTGTATATAGACACAGAAATATGAAAAATGGTTCACAAGAATAAATTTATAAATTTGATGGTTAAAAGGTGTGACATATATCATATAAAAATTTATGTATGACTATTGCACATAAAATTAATAAAAATTGTAACCATGGAATAAAACAAAGTTAGAAAAGTTTGGAAGTGCAAAATAGAAACCAAAAGTGTGCAAAGTGAAATTTAACTAGCTGACTGATTGGTGTCTAATGTGGAAGGACAAAAGTTCCAATAATTTTCTTGACACAGTTAACCGTTCGATTAAAATGAGATAGAGAGAGTGCAAAGTGAAGATGAATACTTAAAATTGAAGATGCAAAGTGAATGATAAGTTAGAGAGTGCAATGTGAATTCGAATCTTTGTGGTCCACAAACTATTTTGTTCTTCTTTTCTTCCCTAACATCTAGTGCATTAAGTGAGATTGACTTTGAAATCAGTGCGTTTACCCTACAGTTTCAAGTAAGAAAGCACAAAGAAATTAGTTAAAGAACGACTGAACTATACGGGAAAATCAAAAAAAGACAAAGAAAAACTGAACTATACTGAAATCAATTTTGCATACCAGAAGTACCCCCGTTAGAACTCCTGCATGAATAGAAGAAAGAGTAGTGTCATAAAACTGATCAAATAAGTAAATATTCGATAAGGATGCATAAGACTGTAGGGCATGGTAGATATATTAACAAAATGCTGAGTTTGTTCAGTCAGTAAAGAATCTGGCGCCAGTGATATCACTAGTTTCTTTTTAGGGTTAAATAAATGAATTATTGAGCATCCCTGGTAGAAAAGTGTCAACGTGCATAGTTTTTTAAGTTTCAAGATATTGAGGTTTTAGAATAAAATGTGATATGAGTTACATCGAAATTACGTTAGTTGCATGTTAAGAATTTTAAGGAAACTTGTTTTCCTTCCTTTTCTTTAGTTTCTTGATTTTATCTATTCATACTACTAGTTTCTCACGTCTTCCTTATGCATGTCTAGTTGGTTTCCAATTGGACATGCTATATGTATTTATTATTTTTTACTATGAATAACTAATTGACCATGGATTCTATCACTTTTCACTTATATTGAATATTGAACAGTAATTATACCACAAAGGTTATGAGAAATATAGTACACATTGTAAATTAAGTTGACAATCTAATAAATTTTGTTTTTTGCATTTCAATTGGTTATATATTAAGTTTCAAATGAAATAAATATATTCTAAAATTAATTGGATTATTCAATAAATCTATAAACATACCTAAACATTAAAATAGTTACTTTACATCTTTATCATGAGAACATTTTGTTTTAATAGAAAGGAAAAACAAGAAAAAACACAAGGAAATTTGCATAATATTACTTTAGGAACCAAATTTATTTTGATTGATATGTTAGGGATCAATTAACAGATGGGGCCAAGCATTATGACCAAAATTGCATTTGTTGCGCATAAGAAATATGACAATAATAGAGATATCACCAGAAGACAAAATACTTACTTTTGCAACTGCAGTAACCTTGAAATCATGTTCTGATATTTTTCCCTTTTTTCAGTACAGACCTCAAAAAGCCTCCCTAACCGCGTTTCAAAGTTTTCATCAATAAGTATGCTGCGAGTTTCAACATTTCTTGAACGAGTCCCACAACAAAATCATTCCAAATGACAAGTCAATCCCATCATGGAACAGTCAAGAGTCAACAAATGACACATAAAAATGTAAAGAAAAAGATAAATAAATGATTATACAAAAGCAGTTTATGACACTATTTGACATCCAAAACTCAAAGCTATTGTGCTACCATCAATGCAGAGTATGCTGAGATGCTACAGACGAGGCAAATGTCCATTATGTTAAGCAGGTCAAATTTATGTGTCAGTTAATTCGGGAGAGGTAAAAGTTTTAGGTCCCTCTAAACTGCAATTTTAATTAGGTATGGTGCAATACCTAGAAGAGGGAATATGCCAATATGCAAGATTCTTGGGTATACCTGTGAACAAGGGGTGGAACACATTCGTGATGTAGATAGTACAAACCCTGTGCAGCTCCAACGGCAATCTTCAACCTCGTAACCCAATTTAACGTTGTGGATTTTTGGCTATCAAGATTAGTTCCATCTGAGACAATGCCCCTACAACGCAAAGCGCTAGACAAGTCCTTATTAGGCATATACTTGTAAACCAGAAACTTGTCATTCGCCTTCTCAAAGCAATGCCCCAGAAAAGGGACAAATCTAGCATGAGAAACCTTGCCAAGGAGCTCCAATTCAGCTAGCAAGTATGATTCCTTCTCTCCAGATAATGACACTGACAGATCAACTTTTTTAACAACCACCTGAAGCCCACCTTCTAAGATACCGTGAAAGAGATCCCCAGACCGGCCATGCTTGATAAAATTCGATCTACTCAAGTAATCAGTGGCCTGGAGGATTTGATGATAAGTGAAAGACTTACCAACTAATGGTAAGCTGGAGGAGATTTTGAAAGAGGATACTAATTGGGCAGAAGGGGAAGCAGAATTAATAGGGGAAGGTGCTGATGAGGATGCTGAGGAAACCTCACTAGGTGTTCTAAAAGCACTCTGTCGGAGCTGCTCTCTGCGAAGAGTGGCTCTGACTAGCCTTTCCCAATTGTCGTATACTTCTGCCATTCTCGATCATCAATATCCTAGTACTAGGTACAAGGTTTTGAATGATGCTGCAATCATGAGTATGACATGATTCTCATAATCTGATGTCGGGATTCCATTTCATACATGAAGATACCACGAAGTTACTAGTGCAATATTAGCTGCGAAAGGGTAACTTTTTATTGATGGAAATGGATGTTCTTTTCTTCTACCAATTAAACACGTTTTCAACGGATCACTTGACTTCAGTTGATTGGTTTCTTGTCATAGTAATTAATAAGACTTGAATTTCTTGCTGAAGAGCCCTTGGTCTGGTGCTAAAGTTGAAACTCTTAAACTTAGAGAGATTTTGTTCAAATCCTTCTTCCCATCTCCACTTCTTAAATTTCACCCTTCTCTTACAAGAAAAACTTAAAAAAAAAAAAAACTTGATTTCTCACCAACGACTCAGCCTTCCTTGTTCTCACCAACTTCTTCACTACCTCACCCTCCCCCTTGATTTCTTACCAACAATTACTTATCTCAGCGTCTTCCCTGCTAGCTAATTCAAGATTCGAATCCTATATTTGGAAGTTTATGATTACTTATTTAGGGCTTCTAGAGCCTTCTGCTTGACTTCTCATCAACGATTACTTATTTAAGCTCTCAAAGTCTTCTCTACAAGCTGATTCAGGATTCAAATCCTATGTCTGGAAATTAAGGCCAATGATTACTTATTTAGGGCTCCTAGCTGATTCAGGATTCAAATCTTATGTTTGGGAATTAAGGCTAATGATTACTTATTTAGGGCTTCTAGATCCTTTGTCAGATTCAAGATTCAAATCTTTGTAGTTTTTTTTTTAAATCTCATAGCCACCTCACTCTTCAATTCCCCTTGATTTCTTACCAACAATTACTTATTTAGAGATCTCAGAGCCTTCATTGCTGTTAGATTCAGAATTCGAATTCTATGTCTCGAAGTTGAGGTAACGACTACTTATTTAGGGCTCCTAAAACCTTTAGTGTTGCCAGATTTAAGATTCAAATTCTAGTAGTCTTTTTAAATCTCACCATCTCCATTGATGCTGACTTATTTAGGGCTCCCAAAGCCATCCCGGTTGCTAGATTCAGGATTCGGATCTAGTGTCTAAAAGTTGAGGCCAAGGATGACTTATTTAGGGCAATTAAGAGCCTTCCCATTGAGGCCAACAATTACTTATTTAGGGCTCTTAGAGCTTTCCTCACTACCAAATTCATGATTCGAATCCTATGTCTAAAAGTTGAGGATGGGATGTGTAGAAAGGTGGGAAAGAAAAAGAAGAAAAAAAGGACTTGCTCTTAGTTAATTATTTTCATTTGTTATAGATTTTGATATTAAATAATAATTTTTTGTGATGTTCTCATTTGCTTTTACATTCAAATTATAGTTTTTTAACAATAAAAAAAGCTAAAATTCATAATCAAACAAAAAGTAGTTTTTGTTGATTCAAATCATACTCTAAAATCACTTTCCATAATTTGATTTTGCAAACTCTAAAGCAAACGAGGATAAAGCCTTAATGTAGTTTTTCTTTTAAAAGAAATCATCATTTCATTTGTAAGATCTATCTCACAAAAATAACATAGTTGAAGGATCTACAGATACATCAGATTTGAAAAGACTAATAAAATTAAATTATGAATCTCCAACCTATCCAAGTGATATTAATTAATCTCTTTGACCCCAACAAACATTTGTGCATGTCTTCTCTTCTGCTTAGATCTATTATTTAATTTTTTTAAAACTCATATATCACATTAAAATCTAATAAAATAGACTTTGAAGTTTCAACAAATAGATTTGACGTCCATATTTGATGAAGAAAATAGAACAAAAAAGATAAACTAAATAAAACTCACTAGGAATTTTAGGAGAGAATAAATTCTCACTAGAAAAACTCAAAAAGAGAAGGAACCTTTTGCTAAAAAAAAAAATTAGGAGAGAAATTTAGAAAATACTTTATTACTTGCCAATTAAAAAAAAAAGAAAGTATTGTAGAGAGGGAGAGAGACCAAAATGGCTTTTCTCCTCCCATGGAAGAAGATGTTGTTAAGGTATTATTTTGTTTGAGAAGATAGAAGTAATTTAGAGAGAAGGCGTGGCCTTAATATAATTGAATGACTTCTAAAGGAATAGTTAAATGACTAATTTGAATGAAAAAAATTCAATGACAAATATGAGAATTTTCTGAAAATTTGGTGACTAGGGACTCTCTTTACGCAATTACTTTTACAAAAACGTAATGGTTAATGAACAGTGCATTCACATGAATCTAAGTATCTAACTTATAGAAAATAAAACGCAAACCAAAGACATTAAATTTCTGTCCCAAACAAAAAGTCAAGATTTTCACATTTTAATTTTTTTATTGGTGGCAAAATCACACCACTAATTGCACTGGTAAATCCCTGCCCATCTTTCTTTTTGGTACCTATTTGTGTCCGTGTATTATGTGTAAAAATAGTAATTTGGAATTTTTTTATATAAACTTATGCAGTTTTGCTGTAATCGCTAATTTAGTTGTATGCATTGACAAATTTAAGTTTACACTTAACTCGTACGGGTTTATATTAAAAGTTTGAAGAATTACATAAATCGATTTGAATAGAGCATAATTCCACTTATAAGGCCTTTAATCATTTTGTTAGCAAAAATTTGTGTAAAGTGTAATTGGATAGCTATTATATACACAAATATTATGTATTTGTATCACAAATACATTTTCAATTCACTTTCTATCTTTTCAATAACCTTTTTATTTTACATATATCACATCACAAAAATTTACTATAAGAATTATTTTAAATAATAATATTTCAAATAAGATCCTGTCCAAAGCCACTCGCATTTCCATCTGACTTCATTGATATATATTACAGTCCAAACTCAAAACTATCTCTCAGTGGGACAGCACCATGCTTTTGTAAAGTTGTAAAGCATCCGAAAGCTGAGTAGATCGAAATGCATGCTCTTCCTGTCTTCCACTACTCAACCCGTCGTGGAATGATTAGTTGACTTGGCAATATTGGTTGACTTGGCTAGGACCGGCGGCCAGCCACCATCTTCCATTGTCTTCCTCCAATGGAATTTACATGGATCCACTCTATTTTCTGCATTAAATTCAAGCACAGCCCTCCTTAGTAGAATCCAGTCAAGTCCAAGGAATGGTGGCTCCACCACTACTCTTCTGGATCCAACACCAAACTTCTCTGAATTTAAGCGAAATCCCTCCTCTCCCCTTATACAATGTAAATTTTTCTTAATAGAAGTCAGAATCTCATTGAAAAAATCAAATAAAAAACACAATATGTGTTTTAGATAGAAGGTTGTTTAGAATATTATTTGAAATAATTACTATGACACTTTTTGAAATGTGATATAGGCGAAATAAGAAAGTGATTGAAAAAATAAAAAGTTGATTGAAATTTGTATTTATGATGCAAGTAAAATATTATTTGGGATAAAAATGCTATCTATAAATTTCATGCTTAAAAATGTATGATTCATACCCCGAACCGGGTAAAACCTTTGCGACAAATTGTGAAAATCAAAGTATCCAAAATATTAACTGGTCTATTGTTAGTACAACTGATTCAGAACAAATTACTAGATGCTAGAACTTTTGTTATAGGTTGTGAATTGCATGTTACACCGTTGTAAACCCTCTTATACAGCACGTAAATTCAATAGAGTGAGATCACTCCTTGCCCCTCATATAGAGTATAAATCTGTTTTTCAACAACCTCGAATCTCATTAAAAAAATTCTTAATAACATGACAAAGATTTTATGTCAAAAGGAGAGGGAGAGAGAGAGAGATTCAAACCAAGGACAATGTAGAAGCTTCATTACAGGTCGTACGTTGCTTTGCCCCTCATATAGAGTATAAATCTGTTTTTCAACAACCTCGAATCTCATTAAAAAAAATTCTTAATAACATGCCAAAGATTTTATGGTGAGAGAGAGAGATTCATTCAAACCAAGGACATTGCTTAATCGCAAACCACCCTGTATAACATGTAATTCTACAGTCACATATAACTCCTCACCCCTCACAAAGCATTCCTATTTCATTTTTACTTTCTTTTTATTTATATATAACGTTTATTATCTGTAATGTTTATTATTTGTTTTTTTTATTGTATTAATAGGAATTCTCTTGTTAAGAACCCTATGAATTGATTTTAAAACCTTAGATTCATACTAGAAACGCAATGATTCAATAAAAAAAACTCTAAATTAAGTCAAGATTTCTCGAGTAAGAACCCTTGGACCATCACTTATTCCACCAATAGATGGAATGATTAAAAACTCAAAGAAATTTTTGTCTTTTTGTCAAAATTGAAATAGAAGAAAAACCTTTCGATTTATATTATAAAATTGAATTTCTTTTGAAAATTGAAAATTTTTTGAGTTCGGGTATGATACGAGGTCTGAACATTAAGTATGAATCATAGTTCAAATATTTCTTAATCTATTCTGTATATTTCGTGTTCCAGATACTAAAATAAATATCCGACGAAGTAAAACCATCTCTATCAAGATGAGAAAATGACACAAAATTTCTTTTTGAGTAACTCTAAATCTCGTCAAAAAATTTCTAGAAAGTGTCACAAAGATCTCCTGCCAAAAAAGAAAAACATGATGATTCAAACATAGGATAGTCTAAAACCTTTTAATAGGTTGTAATCATATGTTACCCCCATTATAACAATGTTAAATTAATCATCATCCGTCATATAGTATAAACCTATCTTCGAGCAGAAAAGAAAATCACAAAGATCTGATGTCAAAACGGCGGGAAAAAGGTAAAAAGAGACTCTCATACCAGGGACAATGTATAAGCTTTGTATTGTAATATAAATACTACTGGCTGTTCCTGGAGCATGAATCTGTCTCTAGCAACTTCTAATCCTAATCGTGAATGGGGCCTCACAAGTTCCATTTCTTACAAGCTCATGGTCAGGATTAAAAGTCACATATGAATAGATGAGATAATGACATATGGCTACTTAAATGAGTTTTCAAAACTACGTCGTTTTGGCATTATAAAAGAAATCAGAAAACAAAGCTCAAATCTAGAACTCCGTTTGTATGCCGTTTAGCTTTGCACATAACGTTTCTATTTTATTTATGTGATACAAACTGCTCCCAAAATTTTCAGAGAAAATGGGGAAAAAAATCCTAGTCCAAATCAAGAGAGATTTCCCTCTCTCTTTTTCTGTTTCTTCTCCTTTCCTTGGTGAAGTATGTAAGAAACTATGAAGGGGAAAAAATTTTCCCTTCCTGCATCTTATCTCTCTCCGTTAGAGTGTGTAAGAATGGAAAAGAAAATCAAAATTTGGATAGAAGATTGATGATAATGTTTTAAAAGGGTTGTTGCAACTACAAGTTGGTGGAGATCTATTTGGCTGCCTATGGTCCTCTTGAAAATGATTATTACGATGCTTGTGAGATCCAAAGCCAGAAATGATCAAATGGGTTATTTTAAGTTGGGGCATATTTTGCTCTAATTCACCATATTTGTTGCTATTTCTTATTAAATTAAGGTTAGGTTGCATTATAGAATCAAAAGGGTCATTTTAGTATGATTTTCACCAATTTTAATGATGATTTGTGTGGCCTTCGAGAAAAACAGCTCAGCTGTAATTTGTGATTTTGGCCACTTTATATTTGTTTTCTACAAAAAATAACACTAGAAACAAAATCTACACGAAAAATTGGGAGGAGATTGTGATTTTGACAAAGTTTAGTGATCGGAAGTGGTGACTGCCGACTTGGTTGATGGTGGTCTGGTGGCAGCTCTATTGTTGAAACCTCCATAGCCACTAGCCATTTTGCTAGTAAGGTAGGAAGAGGAAAAAAAGAGAAAAGAAGAAGAAGAAAGAAAGAAAAAGAAAAAGAAAAAGAAAAAGAAATAGGACATAAAGTTTTTTAACAAAACTATACTGTGCTAGCCATTTTTTCATCAAAACTATGTAGTTCCATTAAAAGGTTAATAAATGGGATTTAAAATTAGTTTCTAGAAACCATACTATAAACCCCTCCCCCCGCCCCAAAAAAAAATTTCTGACTTAGGAGAAGCGTTACACCATATTGCAGCACGGTTACATCATAATATTGACATGTTACATCTCATTTCTTAAGTATAAAGACATTATCCCAACATGACAAACTTCAATTGGTCCATTTGAATTCGATGCAAGGGTATCACGATTCACAAGTATTAGATCAACAACTCATGCTTGTTATATTTTGATTGCTAATCACCAGTCAAATTATAATTTATATATCTATAGCACATACATATTTAAATAAACTAGAAATTCAATATGCAAATTGTGTACACATTATGATTTCTTCATAAGCTTGGTTTAAAATATTATTCATTGAAATGTGGTAAGATCATAGCTATAAATGCTTGTTGCATCATGATCTTGATATTTTATATCTCATTTCTTAAGTATGAATAGAATATCATTTCTTAAGTATGTTACACCACATTTCAGAAAAGTTATATTGTAGAGTTGACATGTTACATTGGATTTTTTAAGTATGAATAGGTCATTCGGTTGTGGCAAATTCAATAGATGCATTTGATTTTGATAGGGGAGGACCACAAGCATTGAATCACCACTAGTCAAATTATAACATATTAGAGGTGTATTTGATCTGTGAACCAAATGGCTAATCTAATTTTTTAAAAAATCAGACTATCTATTTTGTAATCCATATTTGGATCCACTAATGTGGATATCCAAATTCGTGGATTAGGTTAACCAGATATCTGATCTATATTCGATTTTAAATTTCTTAATAAAAAGTTAATTATAAAGATAAAATAAAATTTAAACGAGTTAAAATTTCAAAAATATCATATAGGTAAAATGTTGTAGTGACATATGAGTTATTAGTCCAAATTATAAGTGATATATTATATTAACTTTCATTATTCTTTTCTTTTACTCTAATTCAAACTAACAAGATTTAATACTTCATCTACATTTTTTTAATCCATGAATTATATGATAACTTGTTTAAAACTTAACGTCATATATGAAGAAAAGCTATTTTGAAAGAGAACATAGAAGGAAAAAAAAAAGAAATAGAGTAAGACTATTGTAAATTAGTGGATTTAATGTGTAAAAATTTTCAAAAGAAAAGGTACTATATGGGTCAGTTCTAATATCCCGCGTATCACAAAATAAATTTTTAGTTATTTAATATATAAAAAGTTGGTGGATTTAATGTGTAAAAATTTTCAAGTACCTTTTGAGTTATTTAATATGAAAAAAGAAAAAACCTGTGAGGTACCGCAAATGTGGTATATCATGTGATAGATGATTTTTTAAAAAAATTCTGCTACATATTTTGCAAGTACCTTTTTATTTTTTTCAAAACTATTCTATACTATATAACCCAAATGAAGCCAAGGCATTGAATAATCTATCAGTTGAAGAGCCATTTCTGATCTTTTTTGGATCTTTTGGAGGAATTTTTTCTAAAAGATTCTCTGTTTGCACATTTTTCAATCTTTTTTTAATTTTTTCCCAAAACACCTCCATAGTATCAAATGGCTTGTTCTCAGTTGATTTTGGAGACCTGCTTTTAGTTTTTGATTTTCAAAAAATTATTTTATTGTGCTCTCAATTGATTTTTTAAAAACTGATTTAAAATTTTTTTGGTCAAAAAATGCTACAAATTAGAAGAGATCTTAAGGTGCTTTTGGATTCTAACTTATCTATCATGTAGACAAAATTACCAAACCTTAACATAATTGCTAAATTATTTAAAGATTAGATAACTTTTTATGGTCTTTCTATTTTCTTCCTTTTCCCATTCAACTTCCAAATTCATCTTTATGTCCATTGTTTTTCTTATCCATCATTTAATCTTCATAAAAAATTAATTAATTACATCAAAAATGATTAGCACAAAACTTCATTTATATAGTATATAAGGGTAACATGTCATCTTCTTATCAGAAGCTTTGAAAATACCTGGTCATTTATTAAAATGACTTTTTTAACAGTAAATAAGAACGCATGAGTTATTCTGAGAATCTAATTTTTAAAAATCAATTTTATGAAATCAACTTTCACAAAATTGGAATCAATTGAGAACAAGCCCACAATACAAATAAGGCCAAGATAGATGAATAATCGATTAATTGAAGTGCCATGTAACTTTATATAGATGTTAGCAGCAAGGGACAATATTTCAGCCATATCTACAATAATATCTTTGTTTCTCTTTCTATTTCAAGTAATAAACTTCAAATTAATTTTCCTAATAAGCAGAGTACCAATTGGTAAATTTTATGTTTTAGAATAGTTATTAGGTGGGAGTTTTGAAACTAAGCTAGTTTCATGTCAATGTAAAGAAAAAGGGTGAAATAGCCTCTCATAATTAAAACTTGGAAGGTGGTGCTGAGGACTTTTCTATTCAATTACATGTTCCTTACTCTTTTTGACCAAAGTTATAATATGCACAAAATGTGTAAAGGAAGAGCAATGTACATCTATCCCCACTATCTCACTTAATATCATGTCACATACATTTCACCAATGTACAACACAGATTCTTTAATCGTCAAATTAGGTACACGTTGCTGTATTTCCAAGGCCCTTTTAAGCTCAAGAAGTTCGAAAATTTTCAATTAGTGCATTCAAAATGGAAATATGATAGTTACAATGAACAAAAAAAATGACTAATAAGTTGGATGAACCGATGGTTATAGTATGAACAGACAAGTTACGCCAAATCATCTTGCATGTCAAGGTTATAATTTCATTGGAAACTTAGATGAATGGATTATGATAATAAATGGTTTTATGGCTATTGGGATTTGAAGGTATTACTGGAAGAATATTAAGGGTTGAGATGTTTTTTATTGACATATTATTATGATCAGAGCAAATTTGTTTATTATAGTAAATCAGATCTTCTGTATTTTAAAGTTATATGAGATGCTTGAATGTGCAGTAACTTCTAATTAGGAATATAATTAATATAGAAATATTTATAAATGAAATAAAAATATTTCTACCATGATCATCTATACATAATAATATACCATTAATTGTAATGGTTTTATGACCATGACAATTCATTTTCCACTTACTTCCTACTATGACAAAATTGTGGCAAAAAAATTTGTCACTCATTTCAAACTGTGATAAAATCGTGATAAAAAGTCAAAGTATTTATGACAAATGGTTTTTGGCCATGGTGCCGAAATTGTGGCAAATCTGTGACAGATATTTTTTGTCACGATCAGAGGATTGTGATTAATTTTTTTGTAACGCCTGCAATGGCTACACCTCTAAAACTATGGTTAGTCCATTACAATTGTATGTTGTCACGGTTTTTTAAGTTTTTTGTCACTGTTTTAGTGGCATTATGAAAACCCACTTTTTTAGTAGTGACTATATTGAAATATGGTTTAACGTTTCTCCTAACTCTGGTATCTAGTGTATCGGTTCTCTCAAGCGATCTATAATTTTACTATATTTCACTAGATAACATTTTAAATCAAGTTTATGAAGAAATTAACGTATTGAATTTATGGTCTATTTAAATGTTAATATGCTATAAATATAGAAGTTATAACTTGATTGGTGGTTTGCAATCTAAATGTAGGAAACATAAATTATTGATACATTGCTTGTGCCACCTAGGCATCAAATTTAAATGTACCAATTAAAAGTTATCACGTTGGGATGGTCTATTCATATTTAAAAAATAGGGTGTAATATATTAAAGTTATGGTGTAACTATGCTATAATATGGTGTAATGCTTATCCTAAATCTGATAACTTGTGTATCGCTTTTCCTAAATCATCTATGTTCTTGTCACATTTTGACAGATGACATTTTAAGCCAACCAAAATAACGATCTAGAAATTGAATTGAATTATTGAAAATTTAGGATTAATACTAACTATCTTCTTGCGGGAACCATCAATGATTGGCAATTCTTTTACCAATATGGGAAATTAACATTCTTTTTATATGTGATTAAACTAAATGAAAAGAAAAAACCAAAAACATGCTTCATGATATTGAGAACCTAATAGTTTACTTGATACTAGAAATGTTAACTAGAGCCCAATTATGTTCACCGACCTAAATCCGCCCACTAATAAGTGAATTTGGGATGTAATAAATTTTGAATGAGTTTAAATAGGTATCCAATTAAATCCATTTAATTAGTGGATAGTGGATTGACTCGACTCACTCATTTATACCCATTCAAAAATAAATATATATTTAAATTAAATTTTAATGGTGTTAAGTAAATAAATTTAAATTTTCTACCAATCTAATAATAATAAAATGTCATTATTTCTTGTCAAAGTGAAAAATTAGAAAAAAAGTAGAAATTCAAATGAATCATAAATGGATAACTAAGTATATTCATACCTATTTATTAAATGGATATAAATGAGTTGACTTATTTTGATCCATTTATTAAATGGGTATAAATGGATTGACCCAATTTTACCATTATCCAACTACGACCCACCAAAACCCACCCATTTTGATGCCTCTACCTAATACTTTGATAATGTGAATTTATTTTTAAAATTCTTTATTCAACAGCAAAAGCATTAATGGATCTCTTCGAACAATAAACTAACACAATTTCAACTAGTTGAGACTTTCTGTTATTGTGTTCAATTTTTTGTTTGATATTTTTTCTAATTTTTTTAAGGAATAGAAAAAATATGAGACAAAGCATCCCTTTTCTTTTGTTCCCAAATAAGAAGACGGTTTCCTTAAACGACGTTATGATTAACTTATCATTTTTCATTTTTTTCCTATCATTCTCAAACGATGCCATTCAACTAAACTACTAAAACAGCTTTGGTGGCTTAATCATCACCGTCCGCTCTCCAACTTTTAATCTGGATCGTCGAATTGTATGAAATGGAATGTGAGCCAAATTGTGAGGCCCCGTCCTAGGTCCCTGCAGAGTTAGGCTAGTCACAAATGGAATTTTGGTGGGCCTAATAATGTGGTAATGGAAAATGGCAAAGATTTTGGCAGCTGCAGCAGAGTGGCGGTGATGGGTCTAGAGGAAATAGAGTCTAGGCTATAGCAGACGGGTAGTGGTGGGTGGTGGTGAACAGAAAAAGGGGTCGCGGTGGAAATTCAATGGAAGATCAAATTTTTTTTATTTTTTATTTTTTTTTCCAAATTTGCTTAATTGCTTAAGCAGATAGTGAATACGAAGTATGAAATTATTTTTGAGAACGGAAGTGTTGAAATAGTTTATTAAAACTATACTCTATATAGAAGTATAGTGAAATTTGGTATTTTAAAGTGTAAGTGTAAGCATTATTATGATTTCAGTTTTTCTTATTCCCATTGTACCCTTATTGATTGATGATTAACTTTTCATATTGTGCCCATATTATTTAATATTGATCAAAGTGCATTATATTAGACGTAGTGGTTTAGAAGAAAATAATGGTCAATGAGAAGATAAATTGTTATCAATCAATGGTAAATGAGAAGGCAAAACGTTAAATTAATAACTAAGTTCACCATACTACACTATATTGATTAAGAAACATAATTGGCAATACTAATTTCAAAATAATTAGATACAAGGTTTATAAGTATTGAAACTAATGAATATTTATTCTATGCACATTTTAAACTACATTTAACCTTTTAAAGTTGTGTTTATATGCACATTCTCTCCCATTTTCCTTACTTCTTAATGTTTTATACTCTAACAAGTCATCAAAATGTTGCTTGCAAAGGATCTTCTCAAATTTATTATAAATTTTGATTTAAAAATTAGTTTTTTGAGGAGTATGTCATTGGCAAATAGAATGATTGCTTCATTTTTCATTTTTTTTTTTTTTTTGCTGATGATAGTTTATCAAGCCATCAATGCAGGCTTCCTTAACTATACACAAAACTCAGGAATGATATAGTCATATGATTACAGGGAAATAGAAAAGTTCCGCACTTGAAGTTATGATGGTGGTTGATTTAATGTAACGCTTCAATCTAAAACCGTTAATTGATTACTTCATCTCATTCCACTTCATCCCATTTTTCCACTATTCCTAATTTCCTACAACTCCTCGAGCAACCATTGCTAAAACGGAAAAATGGAGCAATAAAGAAATAGTGTTAATCATTAATTGAGCCATTCATATCCCATTAAATAGCCTAAATCAAGATTTATTGGAGAATAAAGTTACAAATATACTTTTCCAGTTGCATGAAAAAGAAGGTCTAATTATGAAGAGGGAAAATATTATTAGATTGAAATTCAAAACTAGTTTTGTTGGTGAAGCAAATGAAGGTTTAGATTTGAAACTTTAATTTGCATATACTTGAAAGTGGTCCTAAAGAATCTTTAAATATCATCTTAACCTTGTCTAAGTATTCCATGAAATTGTACGAGTTTAAACTTAAGAGATTCTTGAATTCTTGCATTGATTTTAGAGGTTATGACTTCCAATACATTTTGCTTGGAATTAGAAAAAGAGGTTATCCTAGGTATCACTTTTATAAAGGCTAAAATGAGTATGTTTTAATAAATACTTTGCTCAAATTTGATTGCATGCATATGATTGAAACATAATATTCCTCTTCTTGATGTTGCAACTCCAGTAAAATATACATTGACTCAATTTAGATATGATAACCTTCCATTTTCAAAATTTTTATAATGGTAGAATGCACAATAACTATTTAGGTTTTTTCTTTAATACAATAAACATTGTATATGACTTGCAATTACTTATTTTTAATTGTCACAACATTTTCTTTGTCAATATTATTTTTATCAATCAAATTTTTTTGCGAAGAAAGTATATATATGAAAGATGTTATGTCTTAAGAAAATACATTCACTTATTAGTGAAGTACGAAATGTACAAATGAAACTTTATATAAATAAAGTGTGGTACGTACATTTGGAAGATAAAAAGTACAAGAACGAGACTTGGAAATAAAATTGAAATAGAGCTGGATTTGTCAAAAGATCTGGTGCCGGCATCTAGCTTGGTTCAAGCCAAATCCAGAATCGGATCGTGTCTACAGAGTTTCTCAATTTCCAGGGTTGGATCCTGTCATGGATTCGGTCCAGATCACTAGTGATTTGGAGCCAAATCATTTTTGATCTGGTTGCAAAATCGAATACGATCCTAGATTTTCACTAATGGTCATATTTTTACAGTCGATTTTTACTTCAAATGGTGATTAGTTTTTGTATCAAAAGTAGTGTTTTGCGGCTGCATTGCTTTTGAAAGCTAGAGATAAGTGAGAAGTGTAGAACCCAAATTTTAGGGTTCTAATAATAATTATGCATGCAAGGCTATAGATTGAAGGATGAAAAAAAAAACACTCAAATATATATGTAGGAGGAAAAGAAGAAAATAATAAACACACTATTATTTATATCTCAAAACAATGGAAGAAAGTCTCATCACAATTAAACCTTACAGACTCTTTTTGGACTCTCTTAAGAAATACCCCATCTAATGGTCTATTTATAGTCTACCAGACTTGTTGGGTAAGAAACCACTTGCATAAGTAATTACCAAATAAAACACAAATTCCTAAATCACACAACTACTAAAAATCTAATTCTAATACGATTAATAAATAAATAAACAAATACTACACAGCTTGGTTTATTCTGCCGACAAGAAGTATTATTTACCATATATAAACAAGTGTCTAAACAATTGAAACTAACTGGATTCATTTGATCAATCCTTAATTAGAGAAATTTGATAGTTGTTGTCAAACTTCTCTTCTCTCATTGTATTTTAGGTGTAAATTGCCAAATCTCTATAGAATACTTAGTCTAGTAATGACAATTAAAACCTTAAGATAATGTTTAATCAAGCCTCAAAGCTTTCCTCTCATAGTATCTTATCTTAGGTGTAAATTATCAAATCCCTACAATAAATACTCATTATATTGGGGAAAATTAAAATATACAGGATAGTGTTTAATCACACCTCAAGATTTTATCAAACTATCCCCTTTTCTTCATGTAAAATTTAGTTTAGAAATTTCTACATTTTGTTTGCTTTTATACTACCATTTATAACAATATTAAGGTTTTAATTGATTCATTAAGAGTGATGAAGTCTTCAAATGAAAATGCGCTTAAGATCGCCAATCCTCTGGTCACAAAACTCGATAGACTTGATGGTATCGATACAAATTTCAGTAGATAGAAGGACACAAGATGATGTTCTTTCTTACCGCCCTCAAGTGCTTACAGGCCCTTAAGTGCTTACAGGATTTTGAGCACAAGTGACTCATTACCGACAGCAATATGCTGGTACTAGATGAGCCCAAGAGACAAGAGTCCTTTTTGTAATTATACTATTTCAAACAAAATTTGGTACAGTTTCAAAGATATGGGATTGTAAAAGAAACAGAAAGAAACCGTATTAATCAGGACAAATATATTAAATGGTCTGTTTTGAGAAAGCAGGAATTTGCGCATTAATTATGTAGGTTGTCAGGGTAGATGACGGTGCACGACCTTCATTTCTCGGTTCCTAATTTCTACCAGGTCCTTTTTAGCTAGTAATCAGAAGATGCAATGTGTTCCAGTGCAACCACAACTTCTTTCGTAGATGGTCTTGCTTCAGGTTCATGAAAAAGACACCTTAGAGCAAGTTCAGCCTATTCTACAGCGGCTTTTATTGGGGACTATACCATAGTAATGTGAGTTACGTTGACCCTAAGGTGGTAACTTACAACAGCATGTTTTTACAGTTTTTAGCTACAAATTAGATCTTTTAATGACTTTTATAATATTCTAATGATAAGTTTATTAAGAAAGTTAGTAAGTATATCTCTTAAATCAGTAAGTTATAGTTATCAATGAAAATTTACTTTTTAAATAAACAAACCTACTTACTTTTTAATAAAATTTACCTTCTTTGAATTTAACTTATTTGTAAGTTTACTAAGAAATTTATTAAGTATATCGCCTAACACAGTAAGTTAAAGTCATTAATGAAAATTTATATTTTCAATAAACAAACTTACTTACTTTTTAATAAAATTTACCTTTTTTTTTTGAATTCAACTTACTAGTAAATTTACGAAGAAATTTAGTAAGTATATCTCCTAAATCAGTAAGTTAGAGTCATTAATAAAAATTTATGTTTTCAATAAACAAACTTACTTACTTTTTAATAAAATTTTCCTTTTTTTTGAATTCAATTTACTAGTAAGTTTACTAAGAAATTTAGTAAGTATATCTCCTAAAACATTAAGTTATTTAGATAGTTGGGTTCCTTATCTTTAAAATTCTAAACTATTTTAAATTTTAAGAAACACGTGTCTCACAACAAAAACACTTTATAATTCAAAAAACAAGTTTATCGAGTCATTATCATCCTTATTATTATTATTATTATTTATAATTTTTTTAAAAGCACCAAACATCCTATTATTGGGTGTCATTTGCACTTTGCTTATACTGTTTTTTTTTTTGGTAATTTCCTCTTTTAATTAATAATGAACACTAACATTTTAATACAACTACATTAATGATCTCATAAGTACAAAATAGGGTTAAAGTCCTTTAAAATCTGTACCTTTTCTCAGGAGAATGGTAAAAAATGAAACAAATCACATGAGCACATGTAATAATTTTAATCAAATTCATTTCATTACAATTCTAAATAATTAGCGTGCTATAACAACATGTTATTTTAACAATAGAAACAAATTCCTATTAGAATTCTCAAATATCCATGATGTATATATATAACAAAATGTTATATCCCACATCTACTCATTGATGTTAATTTGAGGAGTAATAGTTTTTGTAATAAAATCATTTTGTATTTAATTAACAAGTTGATTTACAGAATAAAATTTAACTTTTTTGGGAATTTATATTGTGATTTTTCAAAAAAAAAAGAGGTTACATTTTAGTAGTTGTTGTCATTGACACTTCATTATATTCATCAAGTTTCACCAACATAATATTAATGTCATTACTAATAATTGAAGTTCAATTAGCATTACTCTATCCAAATTAAAATAATTAACCCAAGTAACAAGATAAATGATAGCTAAAAAAGAAGGAAAAAAATATGCTCAATTGGATGTGTTCATACTACAAATTCTATTAGTGGATAACTAATATATGTTAAATTATATTTCCATTTGTCCAAAATTTATATACATTGTATATCGACCAAGGATTAAATTATTGATTACTTAAACAAATCATACCAAAATGTAGTATATGACGCGTACTATATTTGCATGCCTTTATACTCATGTCATTATCACTTATTCCTATTTTTTTAATAGTGCAAAATTATTTGGATTATATTGCTAAAAAAAAGCATAAAATCTTTTACAAATGATTGAAATTGAGTTACAAAATACTACTACTTTTAGGAGAAACTATGTGTTGTAAAAATGGTTAAACAATTTTCTAGAAAACATAGCTACTACATCAAAATGAAAAAAAAGAATTTGGTGATATGTGAGTAAATTTGTTATAATTTTCAAAGATTATACTACATTAATATAACTTTAACTTTTATACTTATGACCTTGACAATAAATTTATTAAAATTTTATCATTTTACTGTATTCATAATGACTAATTTATAGAAATTCTGATGAATAGACAATACTCTTATATATATAACTCAGATTAATTTATAATATGACAAATTTTTATTACATATTTTATAAAGTCATGTGAATAGTAAAAATGGTTTTTATAGTATTTTCAAAATGCATGAAATACACAAGATTTATAAATGATATGTACAATCGTGTATCATACATGTATATTACATGTACTTTTTACTGAATATAATGTTAAATTTCAATTATTAATAAAAAAATTTAGCATCATTTCAACTAAACTTCCTAATACTTAATTAAACACTTATGATCTTGAGAGAGACGTAAGATTTAGTTAGGCACACTCTAAATGCATCAAGAGGTGATCTAAAATAATATTATGTGATGTGTTCATAGTTTCTCAGGAAAATAGTTGGAGAATTAATTCAAAATTCTAGATTCAAACCTGAAATTCTAAACTTTCCTATCTATTGCTCTCTCAACCACTTTTTAATTTGATTTGATTATTTATTTTATTTCTTGGTCAAATATTACATCTTTTCAAATTGAATATTATTATTATTATTTGAATAATTAAAGTAGAAAATTACTTGTCATTGTGGGTTCAACCCCTGGTATAATCTAGGTGAATTATTACTACAATTGACCCTATTCTTACAGGATTTCGTCGATCACTAAAACTTCTTCCTTTTTTTTTTTTGTCCAAATTGAAGTTTAACAGAAGCTAAATTAGAACTCTTTCTTCTAAACAAGCATGTAGGTATGTGTTATTCGTTTGTTTTTATTTATATCAACCATGAGTTATTTGTAACTTTTCTTGTGCTTTCTCCCAAAAAAAATGCACGTTCTAAGTGTTAATCCTAGGAATAGGAAGGGGAACAGTCTTAAAATGGATGAAAATAAAACTAAACATTTCAAAACACTATAAACTTATTAATTTTATATTATAAATCGAAATTAACATGCAACTATTGAATTTTCATTTAATTGATTATGAAATAAAGATTACCATCTACTAGTGTTGAGTGTAAAAGTTTTAATATTTTAGCCCCCTGCTAATTTTCAGTGTAAAAAAATTAAATTATTTTAACACCCGATTAAATTGTGCAGTCAAATTGTAAGAACTTAAGGTGTTTTTTTTTTCTTTTTTGGATGGTAGAAAAAGAATTTATGATGTTGCTTACCCTTAACTAATTTTGGTTATGGTAGCAAACTAAGATGAAAAGCACTGAAGACAACTATTATAAATATCAAGCAAACTCATATTTCTTGACTATGCGATTAAAAATGGGATTTTTTTTATAGAAAATAAATTTAGGACCCCTATTAATTTTAAGGTGTCAAACATAGATATTTTTACTACTTAAATAATGGAGGAGTTTATATAGGATTCAATGAGGTTCAAATAATATGCCAAACAAATAAGCTTCATGGGCATGGGCATTTTCACTCTTTTTTCCTTTTTTTTTTAAAATTTCCATTATCCTTTCATCTTATTTATTTATTTTTTTGTATAGATCCAAAACTAAGGACTAGGAAATCCAAGGTAATGCGTTGAGGATTTACCTTCACTCTAAATTTTAATACCTAATTCCTAGTTCTACTACAAGTATACAAGCCATTAATTATAGTATAAAGAATTAGGATCGTTCCCATGAGAATCACTTTTGAATTACTAAGGATATTAGTGTGAGGGTCTCAAAATTCTAATTTTATTTTAAAATGCATAATAATATTTATATTATGATTATTCACTAAAATATTAGTGAATTTATACTTTGAATTATTATTTTCTAATTTAGAGAATTTTTTGAGAATTATTTGCCGGTGTTTGGTTTCGGCTGGTTTAAGTGTTGATTTCTGTTCCGAGACGTGAATAGTGACTTTAAGATGAAACCGAACATATGTAGAGATATTATAGAGATATATTTAAGGTTGAACAGTGTCGGAATGAGAAAAACTAGTAAAAGTTAGAGTGTCAAGGACATGACAAAAAAAGTGGTCGTTTGACCACTTTTCCCTAAAATAAGGGAGACAACACTTTTTGTCCCCTTAAAAGCCCCCTTTCTTGCTTCTTGTTGCTTCACTTTTTCAGCCACACTTGAGCCAAAAGGAGAGAGAGAGCCGAAAGCATAGAGAGAGAAAAGAGAGAGAGTTTGAAAGGTTTTCTTTTTCATCTTCTTCATCTTTCATTTCTTGAAGATTGAAGACTCCATTGAAGGCTTTTCTCTTGTGTCTTCTTCATCCCTTGGCAGCCGTGAGAGAGAGGGAGTGAGGTCCGAAATTTAGAGAGAGAAAAGAAGAGGGAAGAAAGCTTCTTTGGCTTGTCATCTTCTTGTTCTTAAGCTTGGAGATGGAAATCATCATCAAAACAAGCGGATCTTGGGCTAAGGTTGGAGATTTTTGGAGTTGCTAAACTTGGGAAATCATCCTTAAGAAGAGCTCACAAGATCTTGCTTGATCTTGTTAGATCTAGATAGATCTAAAGGTATAACACTCAAACCTTTTAGTTCTAACTTGATTAGTGTTAAATCTTGTAGATCCATGATTTATGATCGGCAATTTTCTACAAGTGCACAGAGCCAATCGTAGTAAGAAAATATCTGGAGTATTCCAGGGTCGAACCCACAGGGACGGGGAAGACTCTCTACTCTAACTATCTAAAGAGTAATGACTCAAATTAAGGAGAGTTAATATTTAACCAAGGAATAAAAGCTAAGCAAGTCAAGTGTGAATTGGTTGAGAAAACAATAGATGCAGAAGCCTAGGGTTTTGGGGTTTTACTCCAGAACTTTGAATTAATGCCCCAATTGTTCTTGCCAAGCTATGAATGCGTCACACAAATGTATTTTAGATCACCTTTCGATGCATCTAAATTGTGTTTAATTAAATCCTAAACCTCTCTTAATGGTCATAGAAGTTCAATTAAACCCATTAAGAACTTAAGTGATAAAAGGGCGTCACACACACCCTAACCTAGGGATGTGCATTTTCAAATTTTTTTCGAATTACCGACTGATTTCGAATTGAATTCGGAATTTCGAAATCGGAAATTCAGAATTCGGAAGTTAAATTCGGAATTTCCGATTTCGATATTATCGAATTTGGTTCGAACTCGGTTTTAAGAATTTTGAAATCGGAATTTTCGATTTCGAATTAAATTCCGATTTCGAATTAAATTCCGATTTCGAATTGGTAATTCGAAATCGGAAATCGGAATCCGATTTCGATTTCAAATTCGATTATTATATAATATATGTTATATGTATTATAAGGAATTATGGATATTATATATTTATATACAATTATAGGTAATTAGTTATAAGTTATTAAGTTATAACATTAAGTCATTAACAATATGTTAATTGATTTACATATATATTATATATTGTATGTATATTATATAATAATATGTTAATTGATTAAGTGATTAACCCATTTAATAAATTTATTTTATCATATTATGTTATATAACTTATAATATAAAATTAATATATAACATTATAGTTAATTAGTTATAAGTTATTAAGTTATAACGTTAACAATATGTTAATCTCATAATTAAATTTAGTAATAAGGAGTTAAAGATTAAAGAGTAAAGTAGTTTGACAAAAACCATGGCAGATGAATTCGAAATTCAGAATTCCGAATTCCGAATTCTGAATTCCTTCCGATTTCGATTTCTAACCTGGCAAATGAATATTGGTCAATTCGGTAAATTTCTGAATTCTGAATTCATTCCGATTTCAAATCAAAATTGGAACTCCCGAATTCGAAAGCGAAATAGGTCAAAAATTTCAGTGTCATTTTTCCGAAAACTTTCGAATTCAAACTTCCGAATTACCGAATTCGATTCCGATTCACACCCCTACCCTAACCTACTCTCGTGATTAGTCTGCATGCGTTTGTTTATCTAGCGCTCGGTAGTATCTCCTCTGTCAATTTGATACAACCCAAACACATGCATATGGTAGCTAATCATAAACATGTCATTAAAATCAAGACAAAGAAATCATAGCAAAGGACAAGAAACCAATTGAAGTACTAATCAAAATTCCTTCATAAAAACCCTAACCCTAGAGAGATGTTTAATTCAACATATTGGAAGAATTTAAATCCACAACTTCAAAGGGTTTGCAAAGAAAAGATGGAGAGTAAGAAAACTTCTCAGTTGCTTGCTCCAACTCCGCTCCTTCGTCTCTCCTTGGTTTGCCCCCGAGAAATCTTGACTTCTCCAGAGAAAAATATGAAAAGAAAATGTTCTTGCCTGAAAACTATTGTCTCCCCCCTAAAAACATCCTAGATATTCCTATTTATAGTTCCCTAAAGTTACAACTCAATTCCAAGTGGAATAGGCTTCAAAAAAGTTGAGAAAATAATATGGCACGAATTTTAATCTTAGCATTGAGTTTGAATAATTGTTGTGAATGAAAGTATTAAAAATTGTTTTGGCGCAATTTCTTAGTACTTTGATGTAATAATGTGGGAATATTATGTAGTGAAGAATTATCGAGGAGGGTGGTGGCTGTAGGAATGGGAATACAAATTGTATGTCGCTGTGGGAAGAACACTACATCTGGAAGACTGTATGTTGAAAAATAGTTTTTTTTTTAATCTTTTTTGGCAATTTGGTAAAGACGAGAACTTGCAACTAGTTTGAATGATACATCACTTCTCCAAAAAATTTATGCCAAAACAAATAATATATTAAAGGTTTTGAATTCTTCAACTTTATAAACAAATTAAAATGGTGAGCAGTTGCAAGTAAGTTTATGTTTTTAGGCATCCGTTCTGCCATGGAATATAAGAGCTATGTATAACAATATCTCTCAGAAGGTACAAAAGATGTTTAAGAGTTTATAGTAGACCAACCTTGATGCAGCAAACGCTATCTCTCAGAAGCAGCAGGCGCGTACCCAAATTTGCAGGTCACTTTGAATGCAAATTGAAAGAACATGTTCACTTATACATACATATATACAAACATATATACATATATACATATCAGTACAACCCATAAAAGAGGGGAGTTATGAACTGTACCAAAGAACAACAGAACCGGCAAAAAGTTTTGTCCCCACGGCGAACGTAAAAAAGTCCTCTGTAGGGAAAGGAGAATGTGAGACTTGTTGGAGATGGAAAGCTACTTCCACAGTTAATTTAACAATTCAACTCAACAATTTGAGACGAGAACTTACTGGTGATAAATCCTTGATCTCGACTCATATCTCCGGCAGATCTCTTTGATAGTCAAGACTCCAAAAAGCATACAAATCCAGACTAATCAATAGAAAAATTCTACATAATCCTTCTTTATGATGGAAATCACTCCTTAAAGCATTTATGTAGTCTATGAATAAAAATAATGTCACAGTTAGCGAGGATAAGCATCATGCTTGACATGAATAAGAGGTTCGGCAAAAGACATGACATGATTGAATTGTTATTTATTCCAAAATTTGTACTTGAAAATACAAGTTCTCCCCGAAACAGTTTGAAAATTAAGTGTTTAATACCAGTATAACACAGCAACATCTTGGCACACATTAAGACCTTGTTAGTACATGATCGGAGGTAAATCCTGTATAACTTGCCTCATAAACGTTGTGTATTCTCAGTAATCTGTGTGCCTTGTTATAACTTGTCAAGAAATTGGTGTAACATTTCAACTAATTGGTGTAACTTTTTTAAAAATTGGTGTAATATTTTTGTTTCCACGTAATTGGCAAACAAGATACCAATTGAACAACCAATCTGTCTTTTGTTTCTACTGAAGATAAGCTCTGGAATGCTGATGCTACAAAGATTACTCTATTTCTACTAGCTAAAGCCAGTATTCTGCATTGTACTCAAATAGATATTCAACTTTTTTTAACATAAATAAATATTCAACTTATCTCAAGATGAAGAGTGTTTTCCATTGACAGAGTAAAATCACTCAGCTTGTAAGACCAGCAAATTAAGTATATCACAGTAATTATATTCAAATGGCAAAGATGTAGATTTTAATGACAGAGAAATTCTAATAAGCAAAAATGTATAGCTTAAGCAGATGATCATCGACATTGCTGCATTTCAAATCCATGATGGCATATATGTTTTGCTAGACTTAAATTTGTATGAGGGAAAAAAGAAAAAGAAAACCGAGCATTTTATGGGCACTCTCATTATGAAGCACATAAGTGTTGTTGCAACTAGCAAAAGTGCTTTTTGAATTACGACTACCATAGCAATGCAAAGACCTATTACATATGGAAAAATAAGACTACCTGTATCAAGAATCAAATTAAACATGCAAATAATGTTAAACTGTTCAGCAATGTTTTCTCCATCAATTTATCCCTAGTACCTCCCTACTACGGGACAGGATTGTTTTTTTTTTTTTTTGGTACAATGGAGGCCTACTCGCCAATTACACCCTAACTAAACGTGGGATGCAACCCCTCTTACATCATCATTTAAAAGTTGCTTAACCAAATCTGGTGGCTTATCCCATAGAGTTAACCCTGCTTTGTGCTGGTGGCTCCACTTAGTCAGGGCACAGATTGATTTACTTCTACAACTACATTGTGTAAGGGTGCTCATGACTACTACATTAGAGCAAAATTTGGATTAATGACTTTCTCCTCTTCGAAGATAGTCATGCAACATAGTTAGAAGAACTTAAGGGAGAAAAGAGTAACTACCATAGGTTGTAGTAGACCAAAAAAGGGGCAAAAAAAAAAAAAAAAAGAGTTCCTTGACACGAAGTCTGTTTTTCCTAACAAAAAATGTACTTCGGCAAACTTCAACTCATTTTTCCAATAGCCCTTTGATCCTTAGGCATCCAGGCAAAAAGACCTAACTATGTTTTATCAAATCTATATATACTAAACTTGGCCGATTACATCACAATGTTGACAAATTGCACCAACATAATTTGTAAAACCTTTTCTCTAGCATTAATTCAAACTCTAGGAAAACTTTTTACCCAATCTTATAATACAATGGAGACCCAATCGTAACTTCTACCTTCACAAATATTAAATTAGGGTTCATGGCATACCTTTCTTCAAAACGAAAAAAGCTTCACTTTCGACACCTTCGGCAATATCCAGCACCTGATATGGTAGCTTTTGTGCAAGATTTTGCTGCAAGAGTTTCGAAATTTCATCAACTGAGTGTGCTCGATCTGAGAGAATTCTGGTTTGCTCTCAGTGACCTTGCTCTGCTCTCTAACTGATAATAACCTCTTCTATTCCAAAAACAACGTTGTTCCAACGAACAAAAGGAATTTGCTTCTAAACTAAGTTGACGGAAGTAGAACTTTTGTTTTTTTTCCTAATTTTTAATTTACTGCTTAATAAGTTGACGGACTCGAACGACGTTCCCCAGTAAGACATGACTTCTGAATTTCTTTTCTAATGCCAAAAACGATGTTGTTCCAATTAAGCCATTGCTGGCTTTATGTGCACCCTCCATTTTCCAGATTTAATCGTGTCCGTCGAATTGTTGTAAATGGAAAGTGCCCCAAATTGTGAGGCCCCGTCTCCCTCCGCGTGTGGGTGTGTCTGCGTAGCCTCTTCCAAGTTTTCCCTTTGTACTTTTATAGTCGCAGCTTTGGTTTGAATAATAGTTGAAAGAAGAATTTTCCTTTACCTCCATATATCACTTTTTCCTTTGTGATCCTGTAGGTTTATACTTGATATTATTTTGGGTCCTTCAGAGTGGTACCAAAATTACGATTGATTGAGTTATGGCAAACCCTAACTCCAATATTGTTTGTTCTATTCAAAAATTAAAAATAAGGGTAGAGTTCAATTATTGGCAGAAATAGATGAAAACACATCTCTAGGCATGTAGACTGCATAGTTATATTGAAACCCCACTTGCTCAGGATGCCAATGAAGAGGAAAAGGCGAGAGATAGTTTGACGTTGTCACAAATTGATCAGGCGGTTGGTATGTTAATTTTTGGGAAAATTTCTATGGCTGACACGACAAAGGAGGCTTGGGATATTTTGGAGAAAACGTACAAGGCATTGATAGGGTTCAACAGAATAATTTGATGATGTTGAAGAGGAAGTTTGAACTTATGACGATGGAGAAGTCAGAATCTATCAAATCTTATTTTTCTCGTTTGTCGGATATTAAAAATGAAATGGCACTTAATCAGTATCATCTTCCTGTCAAAGCATTTGTTGAGAAAGTCCTTTATACTTTACCCATGAAATTTGATCACGTGGTAGCTATGATCCAGGAGACGAAAGACTTGGATAGTTTGAGTATTGAAGATTTGCATGGATCATTAATTCTGCATGAACAGAGAATTAATGAGAAATTGGATGATACCTCGGAGAAGGATACAGTTGAAAAGGTGTTGCAGACGCAGTTAAATTTGAGAGGCAATAATGAAGTTAGAGAGTATGGAGAATCCAGTTAGAGGAACAGATGTGTCCACAACAACAAAGGTGGTCGTAGTTACAACAATAGAGGCAAAGGAGGTATATCAAATCCTGGACGCGTTAAGGTAACAATTTTAATTTTAGAGGTGGCCCTAATAACGGCAAAGGTGGTAATTTTAGAAGTGAAAATTATTTTTAGAATAATTTTGGCCAAAGAATTATTTGCTATAACTGTGAAAAATTTGGTCATAGACAATTTTAATATAGATCCCGAGAAAATGAAAATAGAAATTTTCAGACTAATGTTGCTGACAATCAGGTTCAAGATGATAGTAAAAAATCCGAGACTTTATTATTGGCCTTAATGCAGTTGATATGGTTGATAAAAATAAATGGTATTTGGATACAGGGTGTAGTAATCACATGTCTGGCAAGAAAGAATTATTTGTGGAACTTGAATCTATCCATGGAGAAATTAAGTTTGGAAATAACACTGTTTTATCAGTGCATGGCAAGGAAAAAATCCCCATTAGCCTGAAAAATAGGTCTACTGATTTTATTTCTGATGTTTTCTATGTTCCTGGATTGCATCATAATTTGTTGAATATGGGCCAATTGTCTGAGAAAAAAATATGACATTCGTATTAGGGATGGTACTTGCACTATTTTTGATAAAAATATTGGAAAGATTGCAAATGTGTTAATGACTTCAAATCGCCTATTTTCATTGAATTTGGATGCTAGAAATTTTTCTTGTCTGAGTACAGTGATAGATGATAGTAATTGGTTATGGCATTTGCGATTTGGTCATTTAAATTTTGACAGTTTAAATTTTTTGACTTGCAAAAGAATGGTTGGTGGGTTGTCTGGTATCAAGAAACCTGACAGAGTGTGTGACATGTGTGTTTTGGGAAAGCAATATAGGGATGCTTTTCAGACAAGTAAATCTTGGTGGGCCAAAAGAATTTTGAAAATTATTGATTTTGATTTATGCACTGTGGAGTTTCCTTCTAATGGTGGTTGCAAGTATTTTATTACCTTTATTAATGATTTTAGTAGAAAAGTTTGGGTTTATTTTTTGAAACAAAAATCTGATGCCTGTGACACTTTTAAGATTTTTAAGAATTTTGTTGAGAAACAAAGTGGCTGTCAGATTAAAATTTTGAGAACAGACAGGGGTCAGGAATATTTGCTGTGTGGGGATTTTCTTGAGAAAAATGGTATTTTGCATCAGTTGACTGTCAGATATATTCCATAGCAAAATGGAGTGGTAGAGAGGAAGAATAGGATAGTAATGGACATGGTGAGATATATGTTGAAGTTAAAAAATATGCCAAATCCTTTTGGGTAGAGGTAGTTCCTGTGCAATTTATTTGTTGAACAGGTATCCTACTAGAAATCTTCCTAGGAAAACTCCTAAAGAAGTTTGGAGTGGTAGAAAACCGTTTGTTGACCATTTCAAAGTATTTGGGTGCATTGTTTATTCTCATGTTCCTAATCAGTTGAGGAAGAAACTTGATGATAAAGGGGAGAAGTGTGTTTTTATTGGTTACAGTGAAATTTTTCAAACATACAGATTGTATAATCCTATGACGCAGAAGGTAATAGTAAATAGAGATTTGACGTTTCATGAAAGAGGAATTTGGGATTGGTCTACTGAAAATCCCAAAACAGATGAAGTGATTCTAAATTATCAAGAAGATGAGCCGAATGATGACGTTCAGCTATCACCAATTGTTTAGGGTCCACAAGCTGACTTAACTGGATGTGTACAGCGTTAGCGGCAAATGCCAGATCATTTGCAGGATTTTGTAATTTCTCCTGATGATGTTCCTTATGACGAAGATATTGTTAATTTTGCTTTGTTTGCAAATTGTGATCTAGTGGTATATGAGAAGACAACCATGATGATCATTGGGTGAAAGTAATGGATCAAGAAATTCATGCCATTAAGAAAAATAACACGTGGGAGCTTACTTCTCTTCCAATTGATAAAATAGCCATTGGAGTGAAGTAGTTCTATAAGATGAAACGTAAGCCAAATGCAGAAGTGGACAAATATAAGGCGAGATTAGTGGTAAAGGAATATAGGCAGAAACACGGGATTGACTATTTTGAAGTGTTTGCGCCTGTTGCTAGACTTGATACAGTCCGGATGATAATTTCTCTATCTGCCCAAAATAATTGGAGAATTTATCAAACGGATGTCAAGTCTGACGTTCTAAATGAAGAAATTTACGTAGATCAACCTTCAGGATATCTCAGAAGAGATCAGGAAAATAAGGTGTACAGAATGAAGAGACTCTTGTATGGATTGAAGCAAGCACCAAGGGCATGGTATACAAGAATTGATTGTTATTTTTTGGCTCGTGGTTTTCAGAGGTGTCCGTATGAGCACAAATTATATATTAAATCTTCTACCCGTGGTGACATTCTTGTTGTGTGCTTGTATGTAGATGATTTAATTTTTTACAGATCATATTTCCTAAGAATTGAAGTTTTTCAGTCTGACTGTGGGATTTTTATATCTCAAAAGAAGTATGTAGAAGATATTTTGAAGAAATTCAAGATGGATGCAGCAAAGCCAATTATGACACTAGTTGAAGAAAAATTGAGGTTGACCAAGGAAGGTGATGGTGGTTATGTGAATCCCACCTATTTCAAAAGTTTGGTAGGAAGTTTGAGATATTTGACGTCTACAAGCCCAGATATCAATTTTGCTGTTGGGTTGATTAGCAGATTTATGAAAAATCCACTTCAATCACATTTGCAAGTGACTAAGAAAATTTTAAGGTACATTGGAGGCACTTAGAGTGATGGTATTTTTTATTCAGGAAATGATCCAGTTGAATTTTTTGGCTACACAGATAGTAATTGGGCTGGTGATAGAGTTGAGAAGAAGAGTACTTCAGGATACGCTTTTTTCATTGGTTCAGGAGTGTTTTTCTGGAGTTCAAAGAAGCAGCAAGTGATAGCTTTGTCAACGGTAGAGATGGAGTATATTGCAGTTGCTAACAGTGTAACTCAAGCATTATGGTTGCGTCGCATATTTGGTGTCTTACAACACAGACAAGTTGGTCCTACAAAAGTTTATTGTGACAGCAAATCTGTCATTGAGTTATCCAAGAATCCTGTGTTTCATGGACGTAGCAAGCACATTGACATCAAGTATCATTTCATACGTGAGTTGGTTCATGAGAAGGTGATTGAGATAGATTATTGCAAGACTGAAGAGCGAGTGGCAGACATTTTCACCAAGGCTTTGAAGATGGAAACATTTGTCAAGTTGAAGAAGATATTGGGCATAGTCAAGTTTGAAAAGCTTGGTTTATGGGAGGCATTGTAGGAATATAAAACAAGCCTCAGCACTTTTCCTTGTCTGTGCTTCACAGGATTATTCCTTTTATTAGTAGTACTAGTAGTTAGTTTGGTCTCGGGAGATGCTATACAAGGGTTATAAGGTTTCTCTTTGTATCTAAACATATAAATAGTAGTTAGTAGCCTCCGTGTGTGGGTGTGTCCGTGTAGCCTCTTCCAAGTTTTCCCTTTGTACTTTTATAGCCGCAGCTTTGTTTTGAATAATAGTTGAAAGAAGAATTTTCCTTTCCCTCCATATATCAGTTTTTTCTTTGTGATCCTGTGAGTTTATACTTGATATTATTTTGGATCCTTCATTACAGGTGGCATATGTCACTCAATTGTGAATCATCTTGTATAATATGTAAATTTTTAATCCCGAATCACTCCTCAGTCCTCGTAACCCTTTTTTTTTTTTGGCGTCTTTTGGTAACTCTTAATCTCATCAAAATTTACAGTGTCACAAAATTCTCTTGTCTGGGGGAGATGGGCTGGGTGGCTCAAGAGAAGAGATTGTAAAACTCGACCCCTCTCACTTACACTATAAAAATAAATTAAAAAAATGATCACTAGCCAAAAAAGAAAAGCATGATGCACGAATCAAACATAGGATAATCTAAAACCCTTTTATATTTTGTAATCATATATTACCCCATTATAACGATGTTAAATTAGTCATCACCCCTCATATAGTAATAGTATAAACTTGTCTTCGAGCAGAAAAGAAAATCACAAAGATCTAATGTCAAGAAGGGAAAGAATAAAATGATACACTCATACCAGGGATAATGTATAAGCTTTGTACTCTAATAAATAGAGTCGAGGCGACAGCAGATTGGTAGTGGTAGTGGTGGCAGACCAACGGAAAAGGGGGCCGTGGTGGCAATGATAATTTAGTAGAAGATTAAAAGCGTTTTTATTGATACTTTATGGCTCCTGGTCAGAGTTTTTTATGATACCTCATGGCTCCTGGTCAAATTTGCTTGCTTAAGCAGATAATGAATACGAAATATGAGATCATTTTAGAAAATGGAAGTGTTGAAATAGTTTGTTGAATGAAGTATAAAATGTACCAATGAAACTTTGTACAAAATAAAGTGTGATATGTATATTTGAGAGTTTAAAATGTACAAGAATGAGACTTGGAAATAAAATTGAAATAGAGCTGGATTTTTCAAAAGATCCGGCGTTGGATTCTAGCTTGGTTCACGTCAAATCCTAAGCCGGATTGTGTCTAGGGTTCCTGAAATTTCAGAATTGGATCAGGTCATGGATCCATTCTGGATCACTAGTGATTCGGAGCCGAATCCTCTTTAATCTGATTGCAGAATTGAACATGACCCTAATTCCGGTTCTGTAAAGTCGTGGATTCGAGGCTAGATTTTCACTCATGGTCAGATTTTTGCAGATAGTTTTTACTTCAAATAGTGGTTGTTTCTTGTGCCATAAGTAGTGTTCTGAGGGCACATTGCTTCTAAAAGTTAGTGATAATTGAAAAATAATATCAAGCGTCAAAACAATTGAAACGTACTAGATTCATTTGATCAGTTCTTAATTAGAGAAACTTAATATTTGTTGTCCAAGTTCTCTTCTCTCATTGTATCTTAGATATAAATTGTTAAAACCTAACAGTAAATACTCAGTGTAGTGGTGCCCATTAAAATCTTAAGAATAGTATTCAATCATGCCTCAAGAGTTTATCTTCTCTCATTATATCTTGGGTGTAAATTACCAAATCCTTGTAATAAATATTCAATATAGTGAGGACAATTAAAACATTCAATATAGTATTTAATCACATTTCAAGAGTTTTATCAAACTATCCCCTTTTATTCAAGTGAAATTTAGTTTAGAATTTGTACACTTTTTGTGCTTTTGTACTACATTCATAACAATCTTAAAATTTTCATTGATTCATTAAGACCAGAGGAGTCTTCAAGTGAAAATGCACTCAAGACCATCAATCATAGGGTTACAGAACTTGATAGATTTGTTAAAATAATGCAACATTGAGTGTGTTTGGATAATAGATTTTTTGGGATAATTTGTTAAAAAGGATGCTGTAGCATTTTTCTGATGTGATGCATGTGAGATAAAAAGGTGATTGGAATTTGTGTCGATGATGCAAGCAAATTTTTTAGGTAAATTAGAGCAATACAAATTGCTTTTTCTTGGTAAAATATTGTAGGTCACAGTAAAGTTGTTGGCCATACTTTTTGACTACTACTCTATGACTTGTCTTATGCATTTATCGCCATAGAGATTACAAAGTCAAGTAGCTTCAACAGAATGTGGCAATTGTGTGCGTAAGATTGCATTTGTTTCTTGAAGCCAGATTTGCTTGTGAGATTTCACTGGATTTTCAGGATGCAAGCATTAAATGAGAAGAGAAAAGTAGCAACTGCATGTCAGTATAAATAGGGATCTCATTTGCCATTCTTGGTATCCCTTCCTTAGACAGAAATAAGAGTTCTAGTGGAGTTCTGAGAGTTTTTAGTATCTAGTGTGCAGTTTAGTGAGCATTTGAGTAGATATTTCTAAAGTGAAACTCTAATAAAATTAGAGCAGATATTCTTAAGAATGAAACTCAAATTTAGTAGTGTCTAGTAAAAGGTTATTTTGTGAGTGTTGTTATTGTATACACCTTGAGTGCAATAAAATTGTTCATTTTCTTCCATTATTAGTGATTTGATCCATTAATTAGGTATTAGAGCTCACCACAATCCAACATTTTGGTATCAGAGTGAGTCAATCCTGGACTTGCTCTTGATAAATTTTTATTTTGCAGGCCCATTTGTTGGGTCGGTATGAGAGAAAATTCTCCAAAAGCACAGTGAAATACTGTGAAATTTTTTGATATCACACAATTGTTGAAGAGTGAATCATAAAACTTAACTATGTCAAAGGTTGCTACCTCGGTTGGAAATACTAATAAATTAGTATCAATTCCAACAACTATGCTTCCTAGAGTACTCAATGAAATTCTACTTGCTTGGACAAGACTTGTGGGTCAATCTAGGTAGAGATGACACAACACCACCAATAGAGGTAGAGACGCATAAAAAGTGGAAAGTCAAAATTGCCGAAACTAGCTATGTATGCTTTGATAATGGTTGTAGAAAATGATCTGTTACAACGAATCAAAGACGCCAACAAACCAAAGGAGGTATGGGACACACTCACTGCACTCTTTGCAAAAACCAATTATGTGAAACTTCAAAAGCTTGAAAATGAATTACTATCTATTTCTCAGTAAAATATGACAATAAGTCAATATTTGTCCAAAGTAAAACAATTTGTGATCAAATATCCAAATTGGATTCCCAAAATACAAATACGATCATTGAGACCAAAATGTGTAGAATTGTCATCCATGATTTAAGACCAAAATACAAGGATCTTATTACTGCCATCCATGGTTAGGCAAAGGAGAAACTTAAATGTGTTGGAAAGTTTACTTGCCAATGAGGAAGCTTGAGATAGCTCTATGTCTAAAATATCTATTAAAGAAGAAGAAACGCTCTCTTTACCAATAAGAGAGGATCTCATAGGAGACTATTGAAGAACCAGAATAATTCAAATGGCAAGTGTCGCATCCCATTTTTGAAAAAAGAAGGAAAGTGTTTAAAAAATTTAATTAATTTTTAGAAAAATAATGAAAAAGAAAGGGCCAAAAATGGGGTTTTTAAAGACGTGATGATTTAGGCCCAACAAAATAGTCTAAGAAGGTTTTTACAAAAATGAAGTCACCACTTGGTATTGAGTTTTGGTGTACCAAATCACTAGGAAAATTTTTTAGAAAAATAAAATAAAACCTTTCTTAGATGACTCTAGGTCTTTGAAAACTAGAGAAAAAATTCGGAAATTATGGTTGAAAAAAGGGAAAACAAAAATTCGATTGGCTCAAATCCTAAGGCATCCTTTTAACATAACCTAAGGTAGTTGCAAGGTTTAGTTAAAGTTTTCCTAATATAACCCTTAAACTTATCACATTCGAATGATTTCTATATGGTTGCAAAATCTAAACGTAAAGGGGATATCGGGGAGCAAAATGTCCCTTCGAGATCTAATTGGTGTCAATTGCACTAATTACGAAACCCAATAAACAATCCCTTGAAGGGGTCACAAGTCTACAAAATGAGACTCGAGAAAAGTAAAAATAATATATATACAAATAAGTGACCAAAGAAAAGGGATGCAACACAAGGGGTACGGGGAACACGGACTAGTAACTCATTTTTCCTTCTTATAGAGAGGAAAATGGCGTGCTAAAACTAAAGAGTCATACTCGCTCATTTCCCCATATTTGGAAGGAAGCTCTTCCAAATCTAAGCGAGCACATGAACTGACTTATTGTTCTAATTTTCTAGATGAAATGCAAGTCTAAGTGAGATGATTCATAGAAATAAGAGATTAGGGAATATAGTAGGGGAATTAATAGACAAATGAGGAAAAAGATCCTAAAAATGGAAAATATGAATGAAATGATGTGAATGCCATACAATTATGAATCTTGTGCATCGGAGGTTTAAGGGTCTAGTATTGGACTAACCTATTTTTACGAATCACAACTAGCATTGGACTACTGTGAAAACGGAGGAAAATGCCACGACTAGCATTGGACAAGTGTGGTGACATCCTAAATACATCATTCATAATAAAACACATAAAGCATAAAGCAAATAAACACATAAGGGCACATAGCACATAAGCATGATATTTAGATGCAAAACCCTAAGAAAAAAAGGTAAAGCATGTAAGCACATAAACAAATAAGCACACAAAAACACACGAAACTTATCTAATATATTGGGGGGCCTAACCACAATCTAAAGGGGGGAATGCAAAGGAAGATGGACCCATCTAGCCTATCTATTAGATTTTCTGTATTATTTAGAATATTTGCAAAATATAACCTATCTATTACAATTAAGGTATCGAGTACCCTTTAAATAAGTATATAACTTGAATTGCATAAATTAATAAAATTCAAAACATATAATTAAAGATAGGAAAATAAAGGAATAAAATAAAAAGCATGTGAACACATAGGAGTATATTGGTTCACATAGGAGCACATAATTGGGATTTTAAGGGTAGTAGGATTATCTCCCTTTAAAGTAGTGGTTAAATAAGGGATTGGAAATTTATCTATTGCTTAAAATCAACAAAGGGTGTCAAGGCACCAATGTGAGGACCCAGGTTTTTATTTCTTATTTTCTCACCATACTTATTTGTTTAATTTCAATGGCCTATTTTGAAAACCCTAATTTTCGATAAAACTCTAATTTGAGTATGAAAAACCCTCATTTGACTTTTTATGCTTTCGTTTTGACAATAAATCGAAGTTTTATGATTAACCACGAGTTTACGATTTCTTTGATTTTGCGCGTGTTAATGCACGCTTAAGCGCGGTGATTAGGAATGGTAGGTGATTAGTGGCCTAACTAGGTGTGATTAAGCTTGAATGGATTAAGATGAGTTAAGTGTTTATGGAGTAAATTGATAGGAATGGAAATTGTTTGGGCAAATGTGGAAATAAGCAAAGTTGAGGGCAATAGTGGAACTTGACTTTTTGGGCCTCTTTTGACCACAAAAGTGGATAAGTCTTGAGCTCTCTTTGGTTCATTCTAGAACCAAGAGGCCGGCTGAAAACAAGAGAGAAAGGAGGAAGAAAACCGTGAGAAGAGAAGAGAGAAAAGAGAGGAAAAAAAAAGAGAAAAAGAAAGGAAAGTTTGGGGAAAATTCTTGGAATTCAACCACTCAACCTTGAATTGAAGCTAGAAGGTGGTGATTGCCATTGGAAGCTTGGAATTTGTACTCAAGAATATCCCTAGAAAGGTTTCTTCTATTGCTCTATAAGCTGAAATTTTAATGGATTATAAACTAGTTGGATTTGATGATTCTTATGGCTTGATTCATGCTTATGCTTAGCTTGTAAAGTGATTTTATGGATTGGTTCGATTGGTTCTTATGTGTTTTTGCCTAACCATGAAATGAACTAGGGTTTATGAGTGTTGATTATGCCATGAGGAATTTGGTGTTATGGTGGTTGTTATGGCTTTCTTGTTGCATCATCTTGCCGTGATTGTTGAATGTAAGGTGTGGCACGGATTGTTTCGAGCTTCAAGGGTCCGGCCAGCCTAGGGTTAGGGTTAGTTTCTTGATTATTGCTGTGTTTTTCGATGATGAACGTTTGATGCTCGATGAAATGCATCGGCATCGATTTTGGTGAACAAGAAGTACATTAGGTGGATTTGTGATGTACTAATGATCGCCTAGGTGAATGTGTGTGTGGATGTGTGCAGGTGTGTGAGTGTGTGTGTGTGTGTGTCGAGTGTACATGGCGCTGCAATTACCTCTTTGTGGTTGCATTCGAGTCGCTTGCGTGCGTTTTGGTCAAATGGACGTGTACGGGCACAAAACAGCAAAACAGGGTTGTCGGACTTGCAGTTTGGACCTCGTTTTTCGTGTTGATCTACTGTGAGTTTACTTCTGGCCAAAACACGAAAATTTTAGCCTGTCATTCTAGCTTTCCAACGCCACTGGAATTTCCTGATTTCGATTTGTGAGCGCTGAGTTATGCCCGTTTGAAGTTGGCCTGTCGAACATTCTGACGGTGAAACTTGAGACTGTTTTCTGCGTTTTGACCTTAAACGAGACAATCTGGGCAAAATCTTCCTTCATGAAAGTTGTAGCTCGTTCTCTTAGCTTGAAAGCGGCACCTCGACGTCCCTAATCCGATACTCGTAGCTCGAGTTATGGCGATGGCGGTACAGGGTGCCAAAACTGTTTTTCTGCACCTTCACTGTGTGTTTTCCGTTCTCGTTTTGTACTTGCCCGTTTTTCGTCTAACGCCCGTGCATGTGCTTCTTTTGTTATATTAAAGTGTTTATATACATTTCTTGGGAGTTCATGCATCGATTATTTGTACGTTGCATCAATGCACGGTTGAAATGGATTTTCCCAAAATTGTTGAACTTTTGAACTTCGATTGAAAAGTAAATTGCTTGCACTTCCGTCGCGGGTGATCCAGCGGACGTTGAAGAACGCGTGCTTAGCTCCTGCATTTCTTGCTTGTTCAACTGTGGTGAGTGTCCAAGTGCATGTAAATAAATTGAAAGCATGCTTGTGTGCTCGGTGGCGTGTACTTTATCGCCACCTTCTTTGAACCGCTAAGGAACTACTGTTTAGAATGTTCAATTAATGATTGTTTGCAATGTTATTTGAATGTTTATTTACAATGGGAATGCCCCACACTCGGGATCCGTTCACCTTGACCGCAAACAGGGGGGTTGGGGCAAGGGATAGGTGAACCGTGGGTTACCAGCTTTCAAACGTCGGTTGGAATGAGTCCACCGACTTGGCATACTCATAGTGGGTTGCCATACACTAAATTTCGGAGTTCGGCCGGCAGGGGTTGAAAGCGACGGGAGAGGGAGTAAGTGGTGACTGGACTGTAAGAGTGGCGGTTGTGGTGTCAACATATATCCGATCGATACTTGGAAGGAGCCGCAACCTATCCTTTAAATTGTATGGTTTAAATGCTTTGTTGCAAGATTTATTGGTTGGCCCTTTTACTGTTTAATAATTTAGTTAACAGCTTTTAAATGCATGTGCATGTTCTCTTGGCCTCACTGAGCGTTAGCTCACCCTAATTTGTTTTCCATACAGGTTTTGAGGTGAGGCACGTGGATCGAGGAAGTTAGAAATTTTGTTGGACTTTCCTCATCTTGTATAAGCCTGAAATTGACGGAAAAATTTGATGGATTATTGTACTTTAAAGTTAACGTTAAGATGTCGTTAACGTGTATTAGTGAATTAATTTTGGGGTTTTGTTTTTATGTGAATTTATTGGTTGGAATTATTTAAATCGGTAAGTTTGGTGAATGGTTGGATCGTTTAGTGGGAAGTGGGCGTGAGTCCCTGAGCTCGGCGCCGAACCATTTGGGGAGGCGTCCACGTGGTATCGAGCTTAGGCTTGATCTCACATGTAGTGTATCCTAGGCTTCAAGTTTAGGATACCGGACTGTGGGGTTAGTTAAAAAGTTAAGTGAAAGGATTACTGATATATATATTTGGTTAAGTTGATTGACTTTGTTCTTATCTTGGCGCCTGAATACACATATGTTACAATTGAGAATATTTGCTATATTTGGAATTATCGAAGATCTTGTTTAGAGGTAAGAACTCATAGTCTTCTTTATCGGTGGTTTAACGGAGATATATTTGTAGGTGAGGATTTTAATAGGAAGAATGCTTTAAAGCATGGTGGTATCTATTTTAAGGATTTTGACCTTGGTGCTTGATGTATTGACTAGCACTATCCAATGCATTATTGTTGAACTCAAATCCTCCTAGATAGGATGAATGTTCAGTTGTGAACTAGAACAGGAAGTTCTAGTCTTTTGTAAGTTTTTGCAAAAGATTAGTTGGGGTGATGCTTTGTGAGGCCTCTAAATTTTAAAAGACCTAACCTTCAGATTTTGTGATATTTGTGTGCTATATGATGTGATTATTCAAATGACTTGTTGATTTGCTTGTGAATTCTGGAATATACGGTATATGCTAATTTACTTGTTTTACATGTTTACTATTGACATGTGTGTTTACCTTTGCTCATGCATATTTAATTTTGTTGTCTATGCATCTAGACCTATAATTAGGGCTATGGATGCTCGTGGTCGTGGTCGAGGTAGGGGTCGGTGTCGCAGGTCGGTGGGCATTGCGCAACCCCAACCCTCCGTGAGTGTTCACTTTTCTCAGGTCGAAGTCCGAGAGGGGACCGGGTGGTGAGCATGTGGACCAGATGGCTACAGCCCTCAATAAGATGACTGAAATCCTTGAGCGTCTGCCTGATAATCAAGGTCCTGGTCAGCAAAATCAACCCATAGGCCCTGATCACGGAGATGACAAAGCCTTAGAGCGTTTTCTTAAGTTTGCTCCGCCAAAGTTCTTGGGAGGGGCAGATATTGATGTGGCGGAAAACTGGTTTGAGCGGATGGCCGACATTTTGCTTTGTCTTGACCTACAATCAAGAGAGGCGAGTGCTATTCGCCACTTTCCAATTTGAGGGCAGGTCATGGTGGAATGTTATTAGGGCTAAATGGGAAAGAGAGCGGAACCCAGTGGACTTGGGCAAATTTTAAGCGGAATTTGATGAGAAATTCTTGCCTCCCTGATCCGTGAGAAAAGGGAGGATGATTTTATTAGACTAAGACAAGGATCGATGAGTGTGGCTGATTACGAGACCCAATTTACAAAGCTCTCAAAGTTTGCCCCGAATTAGTGGTTTTGATCGGAAACGGATTAGGCGATTTGTGCAAGGATTAAATGTTGAGATCCAGGAGGCGTTAGCTGCAAGCGCAAATTAATACTGCGAGGCTTTAGAGAAAGCCCAGAGTCGAGTGCTAGGCAACAAGTGAAGGCTTTTCATGCCAAAAGAGAAATGTCTCCAGGTAGTAGTGAAATAGGATCACTGATAAAGATATGCCAACCTCTAAGCTAGGAAGGGCACAGCGAGTAAGGACTACGGGCGTCGGGGGACCTCTGTCTAGGAAGCTTCTGTGGACGTGGTCAATCCTCAATACCTGCAGGCGTTCTAGTGCAGTCTCGACCCACAAGTGGGATGTGGATATTGTGGTAAGCCCAATCATATGGAGAGTGATTGTTGGAAGAAAGCTGGAAAATGTCTAAGATGTGGGGGCACAGATCATAAAGTCATCAATTGTCCGATGTCACGCCGTGAAGGTGAGGGATCACAACAATCTTCTAGGCCGGCATCTAAACAGTCGAGTGTAGGGGATAACCGTTCGAGAGCGCCTGCCAGGGTCTATGCTATGGACCGACATCAAACCCCTAACCTTACAGAGGGCATCGAGGGTATGATCCCTAACCTAGTAGAGTTTTCATTGATCTTGATTTCATAGATTCACTGTAGGCCTGTAAATCTGGCAGGTGGGGTGTGAAATCTATTAGAATACCCTACAAATTGGAAGTGAAAGCGTTATGAGTGCAAGGTATGAATTTCGAGGATGAAATTCTCATGTGAGGGAGGTTGTGAGGACCCAGGTTTTTATTTCTTATTTTCTCACCATACTTATTTGTTTAATTTCAATGGCCTATTTTGAAAACCCTAATTTTCGATAAAAACTCTAATTTGAGTATGAAAAACCCTCATTTGACTTTTTATGCTTTCGTTTTGACAATAAATCGAAGTTTTATGATTAACCACGAGTTCTGATTTCTTTGATTTTCGCGTGTTAATGCAGCTTAAGCGATGATTAGGAATGGTAGGTGATTAGTGGCCTAACTAGGTGTGATTAAGCTTGAATGGATTAAGATGAGTTAAGTGTTTATGGAGTAAATTGATAGGAATGGAAATTGTTTGGGCAAATGTGGAAATAAGCAAAGTTGAGGGCAATAGTGGAACTTGACTTTTTGGGCCTCTTTTGACCACAAAATTGGATAAGTCTTGAGCTCTCTTTGGTTCATTCTAGAACCAAGAGGCCGACTGAAAACAAGAGAGAAAGGAGGAAGAAAACCGTGAGAGAGAGAAGAGAAAAGAGAGGAAAAAAAAGAGAAAAAGAAAGGAAAGTTTAAGGGGAAAATTCTTGGAATTCAACCACTCAACCTTGAATTGAAGCTAGAAGGTGGTGATTACCATTGGAAGCTTAATTTGTACTCAAGAATATCCCTAGAAAGGTTTCTTCTATTGCTCTATAAGCTGAAATTTTAATGGATTATAAACTAGTTGGATTTGATGATTCTTATGGCTTGATTCATGCTTATGCTTAGCTTGTAAAGTGATTTTATGGATTGGTTCGATTGGTTCTTATGTGTTTTTGCCTAACCATGAAATGAACTAGGGTTTATGAGTGTTGATTATGCCATGAGAATTTGGTGTTATGGTGGTTGTTATGGCTTTCTTGTTGCATCATCTTGCGCGTGATTGTTGAATGTAAGGTGTAGCGCAGTTGTTCGAAGCTTCAAGGGTCCGCCAGCCTAGGGTTAGGGTTAGTTTCTTGATTATTGCTGTGTTTTTCGATGATGAACGTTTGATGCTCGATGAAATGCATCGGCATCGATTTTGGTGAACAAGAAGTACATTAGGTGGATTTGTGATGTACTAATGATCGCCTAGGTGAATGTGTGTGTGGATGTGTGCAGGTGTGTGAGTGTGTGTGTGTGTGTGTCGAGTGTACATGGCTGCAATTACCTCTTTGTGGTTGCATTGAGTCGGCTGCGTCGCGTTTTGGTCAAATGGACGTGTACGGGCACAAAACAGCAAAACAGGGTTGTCGGACTTGCAGTTTGGACCTCGTTTTTCGTGTTGATCTACTGTGAGTTTACTTCTGGCCAAAACACGAAAATTTTAGCCTGTCATTCTAGCTTTCCAACGCCACTGGAATTTCCTGATTTCGATTTGTGAGCGCTGAGTTATGCCCGTTTGAAGTTGGCCTGTCGAACATTCTGACGGTGAAACTTCTGAGACTGTTTTCTGCGTTTTTGACCTTAAACGAGACAATCTGGGCAAAATCTTCCTTCATGAAAGTTGTAGCTCGTTCTCTTAGCTTCGAAACGGCACCTCGTGCGTCCTAATCCGATACTCGTAGCTTCGAGTTATGGCGATGGCGGTACAGGGTGCCAAAACTGTTTCTGCACCTTCACCGTGTGTTTTCCGTTCTCGTTTGTACTTGCCGTTTTAGTCTAACGCCGTGCATGTGCTTCTTTTGTTATATTAAAGTGTTTATATGCATTTCTTGGGAGTTCATGCATCGATTATTTGTACGTTGCATCAATGCACGGTTGAAATGGATTTTCCCAAAATTGTTGAACTTTTGAACTTCGGTTGAAAAGTAAATTGCTTACACTTCCGTCGCGGGTGATCCCGCGGACGTTGAAGAACGTGCTTAGCTCCTGCATTTCTTGCTTGTTCAACTGTGGTGAGTGTCCAAGTGCATGTAAATAAATTGAAAGCATGCTTGTGTGCTTTCGGTGGCGTGTACTTTATCGCTCACCTTCTTTGAACTAGCGCTAAGGAACTCTGTTTAGAATGTTCAATTAATGATTGTTTGCAATGTTATTTGAATGTTTATTTACAATGTGGAATGCCCCACCACTGGGGATCCGTTCACCTTGACCGGCAACAGGGGCTGGGGCAAGGGATAGGTGAACCGTGGGTTACCAACGCTTGTTTCAAATCGTCGGTTGGAATGAGTCCACCGACTTGGCATACTCATAGTGGGTTGCCATACACTAAATTCGGAGTTGGGCGGGCAAGGGGTTGGCAGGCGGAGAGGAGTAAGTGGTGGTTGTGGACTTTGTAAGAGTGGCGGTTGACTGGTGTCAACATATATCGATGTCGATACTTGGGAAGCGGAGCGGCAAACAGATCCTTTAAATTGTATGGTTTAAATGCTTTGTTGCAAGATTTATTGGTTGGCCCTTTTACTGTTTAATAATTTAGTTAACAGCTTTTAAATGCATGTGCATGTTCTCTTGGCCTCAACGGCGTTAGCTCACCCAATTGTTTTCCTTAGGGTTTTGAGGTGAGGACCGTGGATCGAGGAAGTTAGAAATTTTGTTGGACTTTCCTCATCTTGTATAAACCAGAAATTGTGGAAAAATTTGATGGATTATTGTACTTTAAAGTTAACGTTAAGATGTCGTTAACGTGTATTAGTGAATTAATTTTGGGGTTTTGTTTTTATGTGAATTTATTGGTTGGAATTATTTAAATCGGTAAGTTTGGTGAATGGTTGGATCGTTTAGTGGGAAGTGGAAGTGAGTCCGGCGAGAGCTAGGCGGTGACCCTTGAACCTGGTTAAGCCCTAGGGGAGGTGGGCGTCACAAACCAAGTTACTTGACAATTACTCGTTAAAGAATAAACAAATATTCAAACATGACACAAAACCAAAGGTTAAGACAACTTCAGTAACAAAGGAAACAACCATTTCCATGGGCGAAGTGGCAATTAAGAGTTTTGAGGCTAGAAATACAGTTCCCAAAAATCTAGGGTCAAAGTGTAAATTTTAAAATAAGTTTTACTACCATTTTATTCATGAACTACTCAAGTTTAGCTTAATTAGACTACTAAACTGATTTATAAGTTAACAACCAAAGACTACCTATATTAGATACTAAAGTTACTAAATTAGAATCTTAAATCATTGAATTTATTTAAACTTTCATTAACTAGAAAAACTTGAGTTAATTTACCAAAATGTGCATGAATCTTACAAGAGAGCACCAAGGATTAAAAAAAATTCTGTCCATTTCCACAATCTTTAAGGTCTTAGCATAATTATAGAAAAACTAGAGATCAAATTGCAAATATTTTTGAGGGGTTTAGACAAAATCAGCAATTATAACAACCCAAATAAATTTTCTAGAATATTAACGAAAGCCTAAAATAAACAAAATACCTAAACTAGGGGTTGAAAAGTAAGTAAATGAAAAATAGAACAACAGTTTGGACCAATTTCCTCAAGCCAACCTTTAATTTAACAAGTCCGAACATTTGGGCTGCCCTCTGACCCAAAACAAGAATACTCAGATGATTTTTGTGAGAATACATGTAAGCCCAAATTACAAAAGGAAACAAACAACTTAACTTAGAATTAAAGAACCCCAAATATGAAACCCAAACTTGGACCCATCAATAGACTCCCAAACAAGACCAAACAAGACCATTCAAAATCACAAGCAAGCCGACTTTACAAGCATTAATTCAGCCCCAAAAACAAAACCAAATCTCTTGACAATTCATCCATAAGACAAACGAATGTGAAAGAGTGAAAAAGCAAGGATGAAAATAGAGGCTAAAGCAAACAAGCAACACAGTCGATCAACATGCTTCAACAAAATTCAGAAAACTTTCGGCCAAAATGGCGGGGATTTTGCCGGAAAAGAGCTCTAGGAGTTTATTTTCAAGGCAAAAATCATAGAGACAAACTTTGCAACATAGGGGTGACAACTTCATCACCTATACTAGCTCAAATCCATGAGTTAGAAATAAACGGAGAAATTTTCTTCAAGGCTTCCAAAACCCAAGAACACGTGAGTCATGAAGCATGCATTAAATTCTATTTCGGAGCATGCTATAGATTCATCAAATTCACATGAAACAAGATTTGACCAACTATTATGCATGAGTTCAACCTAAAAATGCAAACAAGAACATCCCCATTTCAAGGTCCAAGAAGTTAATGCTTGCTTTTAGTATTTCCTCATTCAATCAAGCATCATCAGGTGGTTAAATGAGTCTCTATATAGTGATCATGAAATAAGCCCCAATGAAGCAAAGTAGCAATCATCATGTCTAATCAAAAGGCAAAAGCTCAGAACTAACTCATGGTGGATTTGATCCTTCCACTCAAGTTGGAATGGAAGGAAAAAGGATAAAGAAGGGTTACCATAAATGTCTTTGGAAGTCAGATTAAATGTTTAGATTTGAACGATTCACAACTTCTCGGAAATGAAACATACCCAAGTCAACATCTTTCTCGATGACAAGAACTGTGAGAAGGGAAACTTCAAGCTCCAATTTCAAGGTCTTAAAGTCGTTTTCTCCAAAAACCCTCAATAGCAAAAATGCTTTACTATGATTTAGAAGACATAGAAAAAGAGATCTCACAAGAAGAATGGAAAATGGAAGAGAAAATTGCCCACGAATAGGGCTACCTAGTCAAATTGTTTCCTTTTTTTCCCTGCGAGAAATTTGTGCTCCACTCTTTTGCTAGAAAAACTCTCCTTCCTACCCTAAAGCTCCTAACTTATGGCTTTTATATGGCCTTGAGTTAACAAGGAAAAACCTAAAATAAATAATGGAGAAGCAAGTCCTTGAAAGATGATGATGTTGTTTCTTTAAAAAGCCTTGATGAAAATCACTTCATGGATTAGGATAAAAATTAGGATTGCTAGCTATCTTGTACGAGATTTTCTTGAAAGGAAAAGAAGACAAAATAAAAAGAAAAGGAAAGGGAATTGCCATTAAACTAGTACAAGCTTTGTACTGGTAAGAGGATAGGGAAGAAGACTTGAGGTTTTGTTTCTTTCTTTGGGCTATTTCTTTCTCTTTTACTAGACTTTTGCTTAGGTTTGAGATTAGTTTGACTGAAAGTTTCCTTCCCTTATTTTGGATTTGAAATTGGTTTTTGGCCTGAGAAAATTGGGTTTTGGATCTTAATGGAAAATGGTTTATCTTTCTTTTCTTTTGCATAAAAACCTACAAAAAAAGAAAATTATGGTAAAATAAATAAATATATGGGGACTGTAACTTACTTGGTAAACATAAATAAATATATGGTGAAGGTAACTCACTTGGTAAACTCAAAATTGCAACATAAAGATAAATTGATTAAAAAATAAAATAAAGTAAAGTAAAATAACATGAAATATAAATAATGAAAATTTGGTGTCTACGGCAAGTAGGGCCCGTGGCAGTAGAGAAATTGGAAGACCAACAATTGAGGGAGAGCTAGCCAGAATCAAGAAGCAGATGGTCAAAATAAAAGGCGTCAATGGTCACAAGATAACTAGAAATGGCGAAATGATGAATGCTACAATTTGGGTAAGAAAGAGGATCACGCAAAATTTTGTAGATCCTCACCAGCAGAAAGCACTGCCACATTCGAAAAGGTGAATAGGGATGATGAAGATTGGGATGTCCAGGCATCTTTTGTAGTGGAAGAGTTCACATTTTGTTGCATCACTGAAATGCAAGAAGAACATGCACTTATAGTGGTGAGTACTAAACCTGTCAACTATATTGATGATTCATCTGGTTGATCTAACCCTATGATTGGAGAGAAAGGAAAGCTAAAAGATTTGACAGAGTATAAAGGCAATCGAGTAGTGGTGACAACTAATAACTCCAGGCTACCAATTACTCAAATTGGTAATGCAGTGATATTACCTCAGTACAATTGTCAACAGGTAGAGTTGTAGCATGTGTACCACATGCCTGGAATGAAGAAGAATTTATTGTTAATTTCTCAACTGACAGTGTTTAGCAACTGTGTTATTTAGATCAGATGATGTCAAGGTGTATTGATAGCTAACAGTTACGAGTACACTAACGATGTAAGGGACACTGTTGGAGTCAGTATACATGATGTCAGCCTACGAAGCCTACAAGAAGAATGAGACAGTTGATTTGTGGAATGCTAGATTGGGGCATGTCAGTTACCACAAGTTGAAGATCATGATGATGGAGTCAATACTTGGAGGACTTCCTCAGTTAGATGTCCGAGAAGACATTGTTTGTGCAGGTTGCTAGTATGGAAAAGCTCATCAACTTCTATACAAGGAGTCAAAGTTTAGAGCCAAGGTGCCTCTAGAGCTAATTCACTCAAACATGTTTTCCATTAGTGGTATGAGGTCTATGATTGCCTTTATTGACAATTTTTCTAGATGTATTTGGATTGATTTTACGAAAGAAAAATCAAAAGCCTTGAACAAGTTCAAACTGCTCAAGGAGAGGGTCAAGAAGGAAGTAGGTCGAAAGATATGATGCCTATACATAGACAATGGAGGTGAATACACATTAGATGAGTTTACCAGATTCTTGCAGGAATTTAGGATAAGACAACAACTGATTGTCCTAGTATGCTTTAGCAAAATGGAGTAGCTGAGAGAAAGAACAAACATCTTGCAAAAATTTGTAGGAGCCTCGTGCAAAATCTAGTCCGTCGGATGAGGGGGAGAGGGAGGAGAGGAATTGCAAAAGGAGAGAAGAGAGAAGAGAGGAAGAGGGAGGAGTGGAGGAAGAGAGAAAAGAAAGAAGAAAAAAATAGGAGTGTGACAGTTACTGGGGAAAAAGAAAAAGAAAAAAGAAATGGAAAAGAAAAAAGGAATAGAAAAAAAAACCAACAAAATATTGAGTTATTTTTGGGGTTATTTTTTGGGGTTGTTTTTAGTTGTGTATTACTGCAGCATTTGGGGTGTGAAAAATAGTATATGCAAAAACACGCCCTAAAAACAGAATCCAAATGTGACCTATGTTTTTTGAGACATAACATTTTTCGGTTGTAGGGTCATAGCATTTCTAGCCTTTCTATTGATTATCCTAACCCACAAATATACAACGAATGGTTTTCTTATCAAACTTGGTTCGGAGATCGTCTAGCACAAAAATGTAACAAACACACCCAAATACTCTAAAGTGAGTACTATTAGGTTTAACATTCCACAGTTTCTCAATTGGAGAAATAAAGCTTAACTTAGGCTGAGGTAGTTTGTTAGTCACCGACTACTATATTCATGCATTCAGCCAAAAAAATAGAGGTTCATTTTTGGCACGTAGCAGGCTCCTACAAATTTTTGCAAGATGTTTGTTCTTTCTCTCAGCTACTCCATTTTGCTAAAGCATACTAGGACAATCAGTTGTTGTCTTATCCTGAATTCCTGCAAGAATCTGGTAAACTCATCTAATGTGTATTCACCTCCATTGTCTGTGTATAGGCATCATATCTTTCGACCTACTTCCTTCTTAACCCTCTCCTTGAGCAGTTTGAACTTGTTCAAGGCTTTTGATTTTTCTTTCGTAAAATCAATCCAAATACATCTAGAAAAATTGTCAATAAAGGCAATCATAGACCTCATACCACTGATGGAAAACATGTTTGAGTGAATTAGCTCTAGAGGCACCTTGGCTCTAAACTTTGACTCCTTGTATGGAAGTTGATGAGCTTTTCCATACTAGCAACCTGCACAAACAATGTCTTCTCGGACATCTAACTGAGGAAGTCCTCCAAGTATTGACTCCATCATCATGATCTTCAACTTGTGGTAACTGACATGCCCCAATCTGGCATTCCAAACGAACCCATAGTATTTGATGAGGCATCGTCCTGGTGATCACACACACAACATTATTGCCAGATTCATAGGAATTAGAAGAAAAATGTAGGAGAGATCTGATGATCAACTAAAATCAACAAGCTAGAAGTAGACAAAGGGAGATCCAAAGACATAACCAATATTAATTCACCTGAGAAGAGTAAAAGTCCTTGGCAAATAGGAGTATATGCTCCAACCCTAGAAGATTAAAGGCCAAACTAGTACGAGGAGATTGAATGTGACAATAATTCTACTATACAACTCTAGAGATCAACCAAATAAAGGAAGTCAGATCACAAGTATGCAAATGTAGCCTTGTCAAAAGATGATGTAGAAATAGAACAATCTACCTATCATGAAGCAGCTCAAAGTATTGAGTGGAAGAAAGCTATGAAGGAAGAGATTTAAGCACTCAACCAAAATGAGACTTGGGATTTTATTCCAAAACCAAGAGATGTTAAACCTATCTCTTGCAAATGGGTCTACGAGGTTAAGACTTGTCCAGATGGTTTGGTTGAAAGATACAAGGCATGCCTCCTTACTCGTGGATTCTCTCAAAAATATAGGCTAGACTATGATGAAACATTTAGTCCAGTTTTAAAGCTTACTAGAGTTTGGGTTCTATTTGCACTTGTAGTTAGCAAATCATAGAAATTTTGGCAGATGGAGGTCAAAAATACTTTTCTTCATAGAGAGTTAGATTGGAAGATCTATATGGATCAACCATAAGGGTTTGAGACACAGTCCGATCAGGTTATGTATGTAAATTAAAGAAGGCTTTTTATGGATTAAAGCAAGTACCAAGAGCATGGTATGGCAAGAAGGCTTTAAGTTCTTGCTTCAAAGTGGATATTTTGTAACATCTACAGATCCAGCTTGTTCATGAAAAGTAGCAGTGGAAGGTTAGCTATCATCCTTATGTATGTTGATGATCTAATCATTACAAGTGATGATGAAGAAATTATCCAATACAAAAGTAGAGAATAGAGCAACAGCTTTAGCAGCACAAGAGAGCATGTGGTTAGTGCAACTTATGAAGGACTTGCATCAACCAATTGATTGTCTAGTTCAGTTATACTGCAACAACCAATCAACTATTCGCATGGCTAAGAATTCAGTATTCCATGCAAGAACAAAGCATGTTGAAGTTCATTATCACTTTGTTCAATAGAAGGTATTGCAAGGAGAAGTTGACTTGAAGTATGTCAACACAGATGACCAAGTTGTTGATGTATTCATCAAGAGTTTGAGTCCTTCCAGGTTCATGAAATTTCGAAAGATGCTTGGGATGACTACAAGAAAAGTCAATGTTGAGGGAGAGTGTTAAACTAATGCAACATTGCTTTTCTTGGTAAAATATTGTAGCCCACAGTAAAGTTATCGGCCATACTTTTTGACTACCACTCTATAGTTTGTCTTATGCATTTATACGCATAGAGATTGCAAAGTCAAGTAACTTCAGCAGAATGCGGCAATTGTGTGCGTAAGATTACATTTGTTTCTTAAAGCCAAATTTGCTCATGGATTTCACTGGATTTTCAGGATGCAAGCATTAAATGAGAAGAGGAAAATAGCAGCTTCATGTTAGAATTTCACTAGTATAAATGGAGAGCTCATTTGCCATTCTTGGTATCCCTTCCTCAGATAGAAATAAGAGTTCTAGTAGAGCTCTAAGAGTGTTTAGTATTTATTGTGTAGTTTGGTGAGTGTTTGAGTAGATATTTCTAGAGTGAGACTCTAATAAAATTAAAATAGATATTCTCAAGAATGAAACTCAAACTTAGTAGTGTCTAGTACAAGTTTATTTTGTGAGGGTTGTTATTGTATACACCTTGAGTGTAATAAAATTGTTCATTTGCTTCCATTAGTAGTGGATTTAATCCATTTATTAGGTATTAGAGCCCACGATGATCCAACAAGACTTGATGGTATCGGTACAAATTTCAATAAATGGAAGGAAAAAAGGTAATGTCCTTTCTTACTGCACTTAAGGCGCTTACAGAAATTTGAGCACAAGTACTCACTATCAACACTAATTTAGTGGTGCGAGATCAGCCCAAGTAACAAGAGTCCTTTCTGTAATTATACTACTACAAACAAAATGCAATACAGTTTCAAAGATGTGAAATTGTAAAAGAAATAGCAAGAAATCATATAAATGAAACAAAAATATGAAATGGTCTGTTTTGAGAAAGCAGGAATTTTGGCATTATGTAGGTTGTAAGGGTAGATTACGGTGCATGACCTTCATTTTTTGGTTCCTAATTTCTCCCAGCTTCTTTTGGTTAGTAAGTAGCAGATGCAATGTGCTCTAGTGCATCTACAACCTCTTTCATCGATAGCCTCACTTTATGTTCATGAGCAAGACACCTTAGAGCAAGTTCAGCCATTTCTACAGCAGCTTTTATTGGGTATTTGCCTTCCAACCGAGAATCCATTATGTTGTTGATCTTTCTTTGTCACGTAACTAAGACTTGATCCAATGAACCAAGTTGTGTTGCCTCTTCGGATGAAAAATATCAAGAACTCTTAAACCTGTCTACATGCACTTCGGCCAATACAACACCAAAATTATACACATTGCTCTTCACATACAAGTGCCCTGTTACATAAGAATTCTACATCGTTATGACTTGGTCTTTTGATTGGCATCTTGCCTAGACTTGATTTAAGCCAAACTAATCAAAACTTTAGCTTCTACTATTGCTATGATCACACGCAAGAAGCTTAAAAGATCTATTTATTATTACCTGTTGCGACATAGCCGGGAGTAGCAAAGCCATGGGTCCCCATAACTTGTGTTGAAACATGTGATTGACTATCCGAAGGACCTATCCTAGCCAAGGCAAAATATGATAGTTTGCATTGTAAGACTGAAAACAAAATGAGTGATCAATGTTAAGAGCAATGAGGCCCCTTAACGTATCATTTAAACACCAGCATGTTCATAGCCTAACATGGTGTGTAAAATGCTTTGAGAATATTGAGTATAAGAAGAAACCTACAAGCTTTAGTAAAGCAACTATAGAAAGAGCTTCTCACATCCAATAACCTTCCATTAGTCAAGTATAGGGTATATTGTAGGAGAACTGATGAAGTATCTTAATATAACTTACACCATCAAGTAGTATGTCTGACGCATGGAAATTTCTGTGGATAACTTGTTTCTTTAGTACATGCCAAAATGCTAGGGCTCGAGCGGCTCCAATTAAAATCTTAAGCCTGATTTCCCATTGAAGTGGTTGAATTGAAGAGCCCCCTAAAGACAGAGAATCACCAGGAAACAAATCTTTAGAATGACATCATTACATTAGACAACGCCAAGATCTCTGAAATTCAGTTAAATGATAGTAAACATCTCACTTCCAAAGTGGTTGTCAAAGCTGCCTCTTGGCATAAACTCATAGACAAGGAGCAGCTCCTTATCCTTTTGGAAGTAACAAAGTAGCCTAATAAGGTTGGGATGAGAAAGAGTATCAACTATCAAACATGTATATCTCAGTCTGCACCAAGAAATTTAAAAGAAACTTGTCAAGCAACTCAGGAAATGAGGAAATCTTCAAAATCAACACGGAAGGCAAATAAAATCCCTTCATGAATAATAAATAAGAGGAATTGATGCATATCTCCAACAACACTAACCATCTTTCTGGTTCCCTCTTTTAAGTAGAAAAAGTAGACGATATAGCAAACTTTTTCTTCGGTTAAAACTCAAGAGCCCATCCATTAAAATTATTAACGTAAGTTGTTATGCAACTGTTCTCCATGTATTTGAACTTAATCATGCAACTATCAAATTTTCAAGCTTCATACTTAATATCATTATATTTTCTGTCCCTCCAATTAGTATAATTGTATTTTAGTTTTCACAGCTATACCATAATTCACGAGCTGTTCTATCATGCAAAGGAAACTAAATTTTATTTTAATTCTTTCCATTCTGTGAGTATATGCCAATGGCAACTGTAAATGGCATCACCAAATATAGCAAAACTTACGCCAAATTTCAATTAGCTCTAATGCATTTGACTCTTCTTGCATAATTGCCAGTGATGCTATCAAATCATCAAGATGAATGATTTCCTTTTCTGAAATTTGATGCAAGCAACTTGGTTGATAAATCAAAACTGCTTTAGATTAACAACTGGAACTTTTTCTTTTTTGTTTTTCCCAGGAAAATGATACAGTGAAATAAAAACCAGTAATGAATTATTTCAAGAAAGATGGCATCACAACAAGGCCAAGTTTTGTTCCAAACTATTCTATACCAATCTATTTATGTGCCAAGATGATTTATTCGGATAAGAAGAATTGTTTGCATGAAGAAAGAAGAAAGCAGATACCAAACTTGAAAAGACTAAAAGTTCAATCAGTTACAAGCTTAGTGTGTTACCATCCACTCCTCAATTCCTTGAAGACTTTCACGATTCAACTTTTTAACTGCAATAACTGATTGACTGCTGCCCTTTGATGTGGAGTTATCATGAATCCAACTTTGTATACTCTTCCAAATCCACATTTCCCAGCAGTCTATCACTTCTGGAATTTTTAATTGCAGCTATGAGTTCAGGAAAAGTGTAAACTCTTAAACTTCTGAAATTTTTAGTTGCAGCTACGAGTTGTGGGACAGTGCAAACTCTTAAGTTAGAGAGCATTCTGATACCCGAATTAAATAAGTCTCCTTTGTATACTCTTCCAAATCCACATTTCCCAGCAGTCTATCACTTCTGGAATTTTTAATTGCAGCTATGAGTTCCGGAAAAGTGTAAACTCTTAAACTTCTGAAATTTTTAGTTGCAGCTACGAGTTGTGGGACAGTACAAACTCTTAAGTTAGAGAGCATTCTGATACCCGAATTAAATAAGTATCCTCACTTTTGCCAGCTAATGAAGTTAGCCATCACATATGGCAGTGTCCAAAAATGTTGCATTAGCATTTGCCTGTGATGTACCTGCCCAAAATTCACTTGTAATTGACCTTTATCATCGTCCAGTAACTTCAAAACTTGAGGGGTAGGTGGAGGGGGTGGGAGGCAAAGAATCTTGTTGTGGTTATGTTTTATACATGATGCAGTGTGATTCAAAGAAGTTAAAGATAAGTAAGTTCTTAATTATATCCTAGCCAAGGCTAGCACTTGAAATGGGAGGGACTTGAAAGTAAAGTAAAATAAGCAAAAACTTATTCTTTCAGAAGAACAGTTGTACCAAAGATCATAAATTTGAGCAAAGGAACTCTGTCAAACATGCTGAGACATGCATCGTGCCCAAAGAATTTACTGTTGACGAAAAGTTTAACTTATGTTGAAAGAGTTCCAGTAAACACGCAGACAACCTAAGCAAACATATTAATGCAAAAACACAATAGCCTATCGACCCCAGTTTGAATTAACAAGTATAATTGTTCAAGCAAAAAGTAGCACGAAATATAACCATATTCAGGCCTTCTTAGAGCAAAGCTCAAGCTCTAGTTTAAGAGTACCTACTCTGTCATTCCCTCGGTTATTCTTGCCTTTGCCACTGTAACAAGTACACCATCAAGCCATGGGCTTACATAAGTAGAGAACCTTACGGACTTAGGGTCCTCCAAAACTTCAAGTATAAGTAGCATTTCAGGCCGTTTACAAGGCTTGGGATTTAGGCATGCCTTTGCAACAATAGCAACTACCCACAATTCAATCAACTAATCCTAGTCAACGGCTAAAAATGGATCCACAATGTTCACAAAGAATTCCTTGTTGTAAGTACTGATGTGTCCCAGCATTGATGCTGGAATCATTGTGATCACCAAAACCAGGATTATCTGTGGCTAATTCAAGCAAAACCTTTCCAAAGCAATAAACGTCATAGGCACATTGTTGGAATATGCCCACTTTTCCTACAGGTATTTCTATATTTTAATAAATTGTGTTTGGTTTTAGAATAAGTTAGTTAGTAGAAAAATAAGTCTTATTGTTAGGATATTTGTTAACCCAATATCATCCTGATTTGTTAGCAAATATTTTAGTCAAGATTTGATGATGTTATCAAGTAATTTTTGTTGAAATCTTTTAGAAAATTGTTAGCTAGTTTGTTTCATGTCATCACTATAAATAGGGTGTTGATGAATGAAGAAAGGACGCTCATTTTCCAACCTTCAATATCTTTTGTGAGCTATTTTTTACAACACTAAGTGTTGTTTCTTAGTTTATGCCCCAAAAAACCAACAAAGTGGTATTAAGAGCCTAAATCTTAAGGGTCTGTAACTTCTTCTGAGAGTGAATGAATCCAGTGAAAATCCTCTTTTCGATATAAAATTATACACATAAACTTTTAACATCAAAATGCCAGGAAATAATTTCTTGTCCAACCCTCCAAGTTTCACTGGTGACAACTACCCAATTTGGGCTGTCAAAACGAAATCTTATCTAGTAGCTAGTGATATTTGGGATATGGTGGAAAATGATCCTGTTCCAAATTTGTCTAAAAATCCAATTGTAGAAATGAGAGACCATAAGGATGCAATCAAAAAGAGATCAAAAGCCTTGACGTGCATTCATTCAGTAGTTTCAGATGCAGTATTCATAACAATTATGACTTGTGAAACTGCAAAGGAAGATTGGTACGTTCTCAAAGTGGCTTTTCAAGGCAATGACAGAACAAGGCAGATGCAAGCCCTGAATCTGAGGAGAGAATTTGAGCTCTTTAGAATGAAAGATACAGAAAACATTAAAGAGAATTCTGATAGACTCTTGAATGTTGTGAACAAAATCCGACTGATTGGAGAACAACTTTCAGACAGTACAATTGTGGAAAAAGTTTTGGTAAATTTATCAGAAAGTTTTGAAGTCAAGATTTCCTTTTTTGAAGATTCAAGGGATCTCTCTCAAATGACCTTATCAAAATTAGTCAATGTTTTAGAAACCGAAGAACAAAGAAGAGCCATAATAAATGAAGAAATTGTTGAAGGTGCTTTTCATGCAACGAACAAGAATAATATCCAACAATGTGACAAAAACAAGTAGGAGAAAAATGGCAAAGATGAAAAGAAAACGGGCAAAAATCCTCCATGTCCATGTTGTAAAAAACCTCACATCTTGCAATATATTGTTGGTTTAGACCTAATATTCAATGTAGGTTTTGTAAGCAAATAGGACATATGGAGAGAGTTTGCAAAATAAAGAAAAAGGAAGATATCAAGCTCAAATGGTTGATGAACAAGAGAAAGAGCAACTGTTCGTAACCACTTGTTTTGTAAGCAATAATTCCAATGTTGAAATGTGACTAATAGACAGTAGTTGCACTCATCATGACATATGACGAATCCATCTTTAGGAATCTTGACAATTCACAAATTTTCAAAGTGAAAATTGGAAATGGAAGTTATATTGACGTAAAAGATAGAAGTAGTGTTGCTATTGATTATGATTCAGGTACCAAAATTATTTCTGATGTTTTGTATGTATCTGAAATTAACCAAAATCTGTTGAATGTTGGACAGTTATTGAAGAAAAATTATTCTGTCATTTTCAAAAACAGGACTTGTATTATCTATGATCCTGTTGGAAATGAACTTTTTACAGTAAAAATGAGAGGAAAAAATTTTCATTTGAATTTGTCAAAAAATGACAATTTTGAGGTGTAGTGCCATGAATCAAAAAATTCAGATGTCGACAAAATTCAGAAGGAGATAACTGGCCAACTAATCGAAGAAACCTATGTTGTGAGATTGATGAGAAGTTACCCAAGAATGTTGGTGCCGGCAAAGATGATGAAGAGTCATACAAAGATTTGAAGGATTGTTTGACATCTCTCATAACAAAATGAGTTACAAATTTCTTATTCAGATTTGTCTATTATGCATGGGAGCCTATCTTTCAATTTGCAAAGAAAATGTTTGCATATGTCACGAATGTTATTGTTGAATTGGAGTTTTGGCACAAGAAATCAAACGCAGTGGTTTGTTGATGTTCAACTTGGAAGCCAAAAAAGAAATTTGTTGCAAGGCCTATTTTTAGTTGTAGAACTTCTTATAAGAGTCTTGTCCAAAATAAGGTCTAAAGATTTGGCAATACAATCAAAAGTTGCAGCAAAAGTGACAAGAAGGAGTGTTAAAATATGCCCAACTTTTCCTACAAATTTTTCTAGATTTTAATAAATTGTATTTGGTTTTAAATTAGTCGAAAAATAAGTCTTATTGTTAGGATATTTGTTAACCAAATATCATCCTGATTTGTTAGCAAATATTTCAGCCAAGATTTGATTATGTTATCAAGTGATTTTTATTGAGATTTTTTAGAGAATTGTTAGCTAATTTGTTTCATGTAATCACTATAAATAAGGTGTTACTGAATGAAGAAAGGAAGCTCATTTTCCAACCTTCAATATCTTTTGTGAGGTATTTTTTGCAGTACTAAATGTTGTTTCTTAGTTTATGCCCCAAAAAACCAACACACATGTTGCACTTGATGAACCTGCTCATTTGAGATAAGATTTAGACAAAGGCGTGGTCAAGTATATGCATTTTGTAGTCTTGTTCAATCTTGAAAAGCCTTTCTTTACCAAACATTTACCTGGTCTAAAGCAAATGAAATAATAATAATAATAATAAAGCTAACTGGTGATAGTGCTTATTAAGGATGCCCAATCTCTCAATGTTTTGCACTTTTTGGCAATTCCCACTAATCTTTCTCTTTATGGTTCAACTTTCAAGCAGCTGTTCACAGTTCAGCTGCATGGTCCGCCAGCTCTCTATTCTTCTTCCCTTCTGAATTACGGTGTGTAAGGCATGAGATTGACTCGAAGATCAGAAGCTAATTTACAGAGAAAAAAAATTGAAAGAACAAACTGTTACTGGTATAAATTACATGTACTTTCAGTGCCTCCTTCAGAAAGCCTGAATATAAAGAAAAAAGAGTATTATCACAAATCTCAAATAAGTGACATTACATAAGAATTACAGCTGCAAATCTGCAGATGGTTAGACATGACAGATTTGGTTAACTTAATACTGTTGTATTCTAAAACAAGGGAATCTGGTGCTAGCAAAGTAAAACCTTTAGCTTATTTTTTACATTAAATACATCAATCACAAACAGCACCCCAGATACAGAAGTTATATGCACGTTGTTATTTCTTTTATGAGTTCAAAGAGATAAATTACAATGTCAAGCCTTCAGCCCGTGCAAGCAAATCCTCTGGTGCTTGCAATTGAAGCCCAAAGTTTTCTCACTTAGAATTACTCCATTGATGAAACGCCTCTTGTGCTGTAAATATGTCCATTCCAAGGATCCACTTGATTATGTTGTTATACTCTTAAGAGCACTAAAACATGGCCAAGTTGATATTGCAGAATATTTACCAATAGAGATTTTGCGGGGATAGAATTGAATAAGAAGTATCACAAGAATATCAAATACTTAAGAAGCATCACCATGTCATGAAATACTTACTTTGACAACCGTCGTAAACTTGAAATCCTGCTCTGATTTTCCTGTACAGACCTCAGTAAGCCTCCCTATCCGTGCTTCAAAATTTTCATCAATAAGTATGGTGCGAGCTTCAATATTTCTGTAATGATTATATCAAAATCATGCCAATTGACAAGTGAAACCCATAACACATGAGAAAAAAAGAAAGGAAAGAGAAAGGAAAAGCACTGCTCAAACACTATTATATGAATCAAACACAAAAAGATTCCAAAACCAAAACTGCAGAACCTTCACTTTGCCATCAGGTGAAGTATGCTAAGGTATTACCGGCCAGTTAGAATCTCCAGCATATTTTTGTGCTTCAAATATGCATTTCATTTATATGAGGAGGTAAGGCTGTATGCCTGCCAACAATCAAGATTCTTGGGTTTACCCATGAACAAGGGGTGGAACACATTCGTGATGCAGATAACACAAACCCTGTGCCGCTCCAGTCACGATCTTCAACTTTGTTGCCCAACTTAAAGATGTTGATTTTTGGCAATCAACTTTAATAGCATCCAGGGCAATTACCCTATAACTCAAACAACTAAACAAGTCCTTGTTACGCATGTATTTGTAAACCAGAAACGTGTTACTCACATTCTCAAAGCAATGCCCCAGAAAAGGAACAAACCCAGCATGAGAAATCTTGCCATGAACTTCCAATTCATTTATGAAGTATGCAGACCCTGACTGATCAACTCTTTTAACAACAACCTGAAGCCCACCTTCCAAAACACCATAAAAGAGATTACCAGAGCGGCCATGCTTGATGAAGTTCGATATGCTGAAGTAATCTGTGGCTAAGAGGATTTGATCATAAGCAAAAGATTTCCCAACTATCGGCAAGCTGGAGGAATTGTTGAAAGACGAAACTCGGGTAGAAGGGTAAGTGAAGTTAAAGGAGGAAGATGATGATAATGATGCTGAAGAAACATCACTTGGGGTCCTAAGACCACTGATCCGGATCTCCCCTCTGCGAAGAGTGGCTCTGACTAGCATTTCCCAGTTGTCATACACAGCTGACATTCTTCATCAATACCACACTACTAAAGTACAAATTTTCTTTTAAAGTTGTAAACATTATCATGGCATAAAGAAATTCCGATTAGGCAAAAAACCTCAACGGCCATTAAACTATACTTTGCATCTACTTATGACCATTAAACTATTTTTCGTCTCAATTCAATGGCTCAACTAACTAATCAGTGCATCTGTGGCCATTTTGTCGGATTTTGCTTTTAATCTACATAATAAATCAACCACATGCAAATCATGTATCAAAATTTAAGGGTAAATATGTCCATTGAACTTCTCAATTTGAGTCTAACAATTCCAATGGCCACTAAACTATTCGGTTCCTAGTCTAACAATTCCAATGGCCACTAAACTATTTCATTCCTACACTTTTGGCCACTCAAATATTTTTTATTTCAATATAGTCATTGAACTCTTTACTTGGTATACAAGTGATCATTCCGTAAAATATTTCTATTATGCTAATAGAATGAGGTCCATGTACATTTCATATATCACAAAGTAAGGACAATTTTGTAAGGCCAATTTTTTAGATTTTTCCATCTAGATTTTTGTATTTTAGATTAATAAAATAAAATTTGGAATCTATAATGGTTGCTTTAATATATTCTAATTTATAAATTTTGACAAAAAATCTAAATTATATGCTCAAGTTCTTGTGAATTATTTCTAAGAACCCTGAAAATACTAGATCTATTAACAATTTTTGAATAAAAGCTTACTAATATACTATTTTGGTGAGTTAAGTGGCCAATTTGAGTGAAAGATCACTAAAAATATGTTGTTTGTATAGTTCAATGACTATTTAAGATTTTTATCACATCTATTTGAATGAATTTATCCATGATCTTTGGCATGTGCAGTGTAAATGGAACTCATTCTACTAGAATTTACACTATATTTAGACATACTTATTTATATTTGTAAATTAAGTGGCTATTTTGAATCAAAAAAATAATTAAGTAGTTAAAAGTGTACAATCAAAATAGTATAGTGATAATTGAAATTTTTTATCTTTTAGTAAAGAAAGTTAGTGGACATATTTACCTTTAAATTTTGACATTTGACTTGCACATGGTTAGTTTATCTTGTAGATTGAGAGCAAAATCTGACAAAATGGCTACCGGTGTACTGATTAGTTAGTTGAATGACTAAATTGAAACGAAAAGTAGTTTGATAGTCAAAACTAGATGCGAAGTTTAATTTAATGGCCGCTGAAATTTTTTTGCCATCGTGATTTGATTTTATGATCCCATTACATATCTATACCGCTGAGTTACTTGTACTATTTTCGAAACTGCTGGTGTAATTCATCGATGGCCTTCCGGAAGGTGAGAAAGTGGAAATGGATGTTCTTTTTTGTTCTAGTATTCAACACGTCGGCCTTCCGGAAGGTGAGAAAGTGGAAATGGATGTTCTTTTTGTTCTAGTATTCAAGACGTCTTGGGCTTGACTGATTGACTTGGTCTTTGGCTATGATTTCTCACCATCAAGTTTATTTTTTTCCACCAGGGATTGATAAAAAAAAAAAAAAAAATACTTTCTAGTTTATTTCGCACCATCAAGTGGTTGATAGAATGATTCCTACATTCAAGTTTTTTTTTTTTTTTTTTTTCAGCTCTGTCCTCCAAACCTTGAACCAAATGTATAAACACAAATTTTTCTTCCCAGCTCCCAACTCGAACTATTAAAATTCCAATTTTCATTTAGACATTTTAACAAACAAGTGGAATGCATTAGAAAGGCCAGTAGAATAAATTCACCCGTCATTCGTTGTACAAGATGAACCAAAGATTTATGCAATCCATTGCAAAAAAGTTTCACCAACTAGAGAAACGTTGAAGCATAATCTAGGATAGAATAAACCACATCAGTTATGCTAATAAAAACTATTCTTCACTTTCTTGTCATTTTGCTTTCCAAATATTTTGGATTCTTGAGGCCAGTGATTAGTTATGCTACTAAATACTTTAAGAAACCAAAGAACTTTAGGACGAGCTTATTTTATTTTATTTTATTTTATTTTTTAGATTGGTTTTTAGGAAGAGCAAACTTTACACTTTTTTATTCTAAATGTCTTTTTTTAGACTTGGATACTACTAATACTTTCAGCTGTGAGTTAATTAGAAAATTTGGGGCTTTTTTTTTGGGGGGGGGGGGGGGGGGGGGGGGGGGAAGGGTCAAAACTCATCTTGGTAACTTTTGTACTTTCTAATGTGTTATACAATGGAAAAGAGAACAAGTGTTACTATAAATCAACTACTGCCAAAGATTTGAAAACCTTCTTAAAAAATCAGTTTTAGAACTATAGATATAAATGAGCTGCATAAAACAGAAAAATATAAATAAATATAGAGATTTCCTTTAATTGATTACTAGATCTAAATCAAGACTATCATACACTGATTTTGAGTGTAAAAAATTGACATTTTAGCCAATTGAAAGAAAGGACTTAAGTTTTTTTTTTTTTTTTTGTGGTAGCGAGAGAATTAATGATTTTAATTGCCCTTTGTTTAGTTATTGTAGGAAACTATAATGAGATGATAAATTAGTGGATTCAGAAGTATTTGAATAACTTCTATAACTATTATGCAACTTTATATTTCGTGAGTATGTGAAAAAAGAAAACAAAGATTTCCACAAAAAAAAAAAAATCACTTGGAAAGTAAGTTTCATGCATGAGCAACTTTGATTTTTCTTTCTTTTCTTTTCTAACTAATAAAACAAAAAAGTTTTTCTATATGAAAGGGTGCAAATGAGGTTCAAAAATCAAAAAGGTATCCAGAGTAAATTTTAACCTTCCACATTTTCAAATTCCCTCCCCCTAGTCCCCCGAGGGAGATTTTTTTCCAACCAAAAACTAGAAAATCCATGGTAATGAAGAATAGTTCCTTCTTGTCTAAACCTATTTATGTTAGGATCTGTTATTTGCAAGTTTGTCTTAATTCTTTCCCTTCTTCTTTTTTTTTAATGAGTAAACCCCGTATATGGGGGAGATGCTAACCCCTGTTATTTCATTAAAGTAATAAATGATTACATAAGGAGGCGGCCAAGAACATGACCTCCAATGCATGAATCTTAATTCTTCCCCTGGTTTATTCTACCAGGATCCTGTCCCTCTTCGTTCTATACATTACTGCATTTATAAACTTAACTAAGAATATGCTGTTTAGAAACTAGAAAGCCTCAGCCCATGTGTATAAGCATTATATCAGATTCAAGATTCATGATATTTTCTTCACGTGAAATTTTCTCAATGTCCAAAATAAGGTACCGTGTAAAAGGATACAGGACAATTGGTATATTTTCAATATCCCCAAATTTGATGTCAGGTAAATGGTTGAAAGCAGCATCCCCTGGGTCTGAACCATGGTTCGCCATATCGACGAGTCATGATGACTCCTTGAGTCATAACCGGAACGGAGGGGATCGATACGATACCGATCCCCGAATCATAAATTTAACCATATCCGAGATGACTCGTGATAACTCGGCCGATATTGGGCGAGTTGTAACGGTTTCGCGTGATCATGAGATATCGGCGAGTTCGACTGAGTAGTATCGGAGATGGAATAAACTTATATGTACATAAGAAAAATAGGAGATGAAGAAAGGAAAGAAGTGTAATTCCGCTGTGAGAGTTAACGTGAGTGAATGTGTGTGAAAGAGAGTAAAAAGAAAAAAGAAAAAAGAAAAAAAAGGAAAGAGACCACCTACATTTGTGGTGGTTGCAGGTGGTTGTGGAGGAAACAAATAGAAGAAATAATAATACTAGTATTAGTGATAATAGTAGTATGAGAAGATGTCAAAACAAGAAAAAAGAAAAGAAAGTTACAAAGTTGCCACTCAATTTTTTTAAAATTTCAAACACATCCCAAAAGTTCCTTAAAGTAAAGTTAAAAGTAGGTATTTTTTCCATAATCACTTTTCCTACTTTCAATTTCATCCCACTTGATTCACATTAGACTCTAAATTTAGTGTCTTATTTAACAATAATATGCTAATATTAATAGGAATACAAAGTGCTCTTACTACCATAATTATTTACTTTTAATATTATATATTCATAGTGACACTCGAGTTGCTTTGTTTCAATATTGATAAGTATATAGATGATAATGTAGGTATTCACCAAATTTAATTTGATGATTGTGGTTGTTCTGTTATTTTTTATTTTTAAAAATTTTTTCAAAATTTTTGGATACTCTTATGTGCTATAAAATGCGTATCACCCGATATTCAACCGATATGCCGCGATCGATGTGGAACAACTGAGACCGCGACACGCGACTGCGAACCATGGTCTGAACAGAAGGTGTTAAATGTGCAATAACCAATCAACAATTGAAATCTTCTCAATATTTCAACAGAATGTGATGTGTATTGTGCAGAAACCTGGGCACAAGTCACTCATTTTCAGTAACAGTTTACTGATAAGACATCAGCCTCCAAGTCCTCCTCCCAGTAATTATACTACTACAAAGACAAACTCAATACAGTTTAAAAAACGTGGGATTGTGGAAGAAACAACGAACAGGCGTATTAAGTAGGATACACGTGTGAAAGAATCTGTTCATTGAAAAGGCAAGATTATGGAAATTATGCGTTGTGGGAGATTGGTGGATGCCCTTCATGCCCTGGTTTCATGAACTATCTGCCACGTTGAAATTGTCCCAGGTTCTTTTGGCTTATCATTTAGCAGATGCAATGTGCTCTAGAGCATCCACAACTTCTTTCATTGATGGTCTTGCTTTAGGATCAGACGCAAGACATCCCAGAGTAAGTCGAGACATTCTTACAGCAGCTTTTATTGGGTATTTGCCTTCCAACCGAGGATCCATTATGGTAGTTATCTTTCTTTTGTCCGGTAAATGAGGCTTGATCCAATCAACCAAGTTGTGCTTCCCCTGCTGAAGATTAAGGTCCAGAACCCTTAAGCCTGTCAGCACTTCAGCCATTACAACACCAAAATTATAAACATCGCTCTTCACATACAAGTCCCCTGCTACATAAGAAGTCTGCATCGTTATGACTCGATCTTTTGATTGGCATCTTGGTTAGACTTGATTTAAACCAAACTAATGAAAAATTCAGCTTCTATTACTGCCATGATCAGAAGCAAGAAGCTTAAGAAATCTATGTATGATTACCTGTTGCTATATACTCGGGAGCAGCATAGCCATAGGTCCCTTCAACAGGTATTGACACGTGAGATTGACTGTCCGAAGGACCCATCGTTGCCAAGCCAAAGTCTGATAGTTTGGCATTGTAAGACTGAAAACAGAATGTTTTGATCAATGTTAAAAGCGATGAGGCTTCTTATGGCTCAATATGGGTCAATCTCAAAACAGCACTATGCATAACATAAATTGGCATGTAAAATTTTTACAGCATGTATATGGAGTCTAAGAAAGAAATGTTCAAGCTTTAGTAGACAAATCAAGAAAATTTTGCATCCAATAAACTTGTATTAATAAAAAATAGAGTATTAATGAGGTATATTGATCTCACTCACAGCATCAAGTAATATGTATGATGCCTTGAAATCTCTGAAGATAACTGGTTTCTTTAATGCATGCAAAAATGCCAGAGCACGACCAGCTCCAATTAAAATCTTAAGCCTTACATCCCACTGAAGTGGCTGAATAGAAGAACCCCCTAAAGATAGAAAAGCACCACGACACAAATTACTGCATGGTAGATCATTACCTTAGATGAACAAAGCTGTTTGCAAATACTGTTAATGGGTAGTAAAACTCTCACTTCCAAAGAGGTGATTCTCAAGGCTGCCCTCTTGCATATACTCAAAGACAACAAACAAAGTTCCATTATGCCAGCAGTAACCATGGAGCTTAATAATGTTAGGATGAGAAAGCTTTCCAAGCATCCATATCTCAGACTGCATAAAGAAATTTGAAAGAACCTTTTGAAGCAAGTCAGGAAATGTTCAAAATCAGCACGGAAGGTGAATTATATCTTTTCATAAATCATAAGTAAGAGGAATTGATGTACATAGTCAACAAAATCAACCATGTTCTCCTTTCCTCTTTTAAGTAGAAAGTGTAGAAGATGTAGCCAGTCCATCTTCAGTAAAAACTCGGCAGCTAGTCCATTAACATTCAGGTTCTATCAATGTAAATTGTTGTGCAACATTGCGCCACTTTATTTGACCTTAATCATGCAATTTTCGAGTATTCATTCTCCCTACTTGATTTTCTGTCCCTCCGATTAATATCATTGTATTTTAAACTGCTAGACCTGAATTCACTTGCTGTACTGTATACACTAATACCCCTTGGACAGTGGAAAGAGAATCATGCAAGGGAAACTATTTTTTTTTTCTCTTTTCCATTCTGTGAATACAAGTCCATGACAATCGTGACTGGCATCACCAAAATATAGCATAACTTGGGCAAATTCAAAGTAGGTCTAGTGCATTTGACTCTTTCCTTGTACAACTGTTAGTATGATTTATCAGATTATCAAGATAAGAGATTCCTTTCAGAAAGTTAAAGCAAGCAGCTGAGTTGATAATACAAAACTGCTTTAGATAAACAGCTGGAACTTTTTCTTCTTTTCTCATTCGGGGAAATGATTCAACCAAAGAAAGATCAGTAATGAATTATTTCAAGAGAGACGCATTACAAAAAGGAAAGCTTTATTTCAGCCTTATATGTTCCGGTCTTTTATGTGCCAAGATAATTGATTCAGATAAGATGAACAATGTGCATGAAGGAAGAAAAAAGCTGATCACAATTGAATCTAGAAAGACTGCAAAATTTCAGTCAGTTACGAGCTTAGTTTGAATTACCAGGCACTGCTCAATTCCTTGAAGACCTTTAGGATTCCATTTTAATTGCAAACATGTGATTGACTGCTGCCCTTTGATGTGGACTTATCATGAATCCAACCTTCATCTACTCTTCCAAATCTATCTTCTTCCACCACTGCATAATGTCTGAAACGTCTAGTTGCAGCTGAGATTTCTGAGAAAGTATAAGCCCTTAAGTTAGGGAGGTCCTCAATGTCCCCAATTGGATAAACCTCCTCACTTTTGCTAGCTGCTGAATTTGGGCTGCGACATATGGTGCTGTCTAAAAATGATGCATTGGTGTTTGCCTGTGATATACCTGCCCAAATGCACTTATAATTGTCCTTTGTCCTGGTACAATGATTTTACACAAAAACTTGGGGAGCAAGTTTAGGAAAAGGGGGAGAGAGAGAATCTTGTTCGGCTATTGTTTTATCATGCAAATGTGATTCAAAGAAGTTAAAAGAAGTTAGTTTCAAAAGTATCCCCAAACCAAGGATAGCTCTTGAGATGGGAAGGAAAAAAAAGGAAATTAAATTAAGCAAAAGCTAATTGTTTCACAAAATTAATGGTACCAAAGACAAAAAATTTGACAAAGGAACTGTGTTAAACATGCTGGGATAGGTATCGTGGAAAATTTGCCTACTATTGGTCAAAGATTTAAATATTCTGCTGAGAGAATTTCAGTGAACACACGGATAGTTAATACACATATTGCAAAAATAGAACAGCCTAATTGATTCCAGTCTGAACTATCAAGTTTCAATTGTCCAAGCAGAAAGTAGCAGGAATATAAACAAATTAAGGCCTGCTCAGAAAAAAGAGTGGAGTTCAGGCTCTAATATTAGGGCACCTACCTACTCCAGTCATTCCCTCAGTTACTCCTGTCTTTTCCAATGTGCCAAGTTGACCATCAAGCCACGATCTTACATAAGTAGAGAACCTTACAGACTTAGGATCTTTCAAAGCCTCAACTATGTGTAGCATTTGAGGCCGCTTAGAGTGCTTTGGATGTAAACAGGCCTTTGCAACAACAGCAGATACCCACACTTCAGTCAAGAGATCCTCATCCACCACTAAAGCTGGATCAACAATGTTCACAAAGAGTTCCTTATCATAAGTATTGATGTAAGGAAGGACTTTATCCATCCAACCATTGGTGCTGGGATCATTGTGATAACCATAACCTGGATAACCTGTGACTAGTTCAATCAAGACCTTTCCAAAGCAGTAAATGTCATAGGCACACGTTGCATTAGATGAACCTGCTCATTTTGGAGAAGATTAAGACAAAGGTTTGATCAAGTATATGCTTTTCATAATCATGTTTAGCCTTTAATTAAAAGCCATTTCTTATCAAACATGTAGCTGGGCTTAAGCAAATGAAGAATATTGAACAAAAAAATAATAAAGCTAACTGGTGATGGTGCTGCTTTAAGGACACCTAATCTCTTAAAGTTTCAAACTTTTTTGCTATTCCTACTATTCTTTTTTCTTGCGGTTCGAATTTCAAGCAGCTGTTCACCGTTTAACTTTAGTTCACCAGTTTTCTATTCTGCTTCCCTTCAGATAGTTTGTAAGATGTCAGATTGACTCGAAAATCAGAGCTGGTTACCATTTTTTCATTCCAAGGATCCACTTGATTCTGTGATTTTACTCTTAAGAAGACTTGACACATGGCCAAGTTGATACTGCAAATTATTTACCACTAGACACATTTTATGGGGATAGAATTGGATAAAAAGTCTCACAAGAATACCAAAAACTTAGAAGTATCACCATGTCACAAAATACTTACTTTGACAACCGTAATAATCTTGAAATCTTGTTCTGCTTTCTCTCTTTTTTCTCAGTACAGACCTCGGCAAGCCTCCCTATCCGTGCTGCAAAGTTTTCATCAATAAGTACGCTGCGAGCTTCAACATTTCTGGGACAATTACCAAAATCATGCCAATCATGGAACTCTCAGAGCTAGCCAATGACATATTAAAAGGGAAAAGAAGAAAGCAAATCAATATTCAAACAAAATTAAAGTGATAGATTCCAAATCCAAAACTCAAAAGCCTTCACTTTACCATCAGTGAGAGGCATGCTGAAATATTAGAGATGGTTGCATCTCAAATTTGCATTTCATTTAAATCAGGAGGTAAGGTTTTATGTCCCACTCCATCACAATTTGGAAAACAGGCAAGGCTCCATGCCTGGAAAAGGAAATATGGCAACAAGAAAGGTTCTCGTGTTTACCTATGAACAAGGGGTGGAACACATTCATGGTGCAAATAACACAAACCCTGCGCAGATCCAGCTGCAATCTTCAATCTCGTACCCCAATCTAACGATGTTGATTGTTGCAAATTAACATTGCTATCATCCAAGGCTATTCCCCTATAACACAAACAACTGGACAGGTCCTTATTAGGCATATACTTGTAAACCAGAAAATTTTCATTCCCCTTCTCAAAGCAATGACCCAGGAAAGGGACGAATCTAGCATGATAAATCTTGCCAAGAATTTCCAATTCATTTATCAAGTATGAATACCCTGAAAGATCAACTCTTTTAACAACAACCTGAAGCCCACCATCCAAAACACCATAAAAGAGATCCCCAGAGCGGCCATGCTTGATGAAATTTGATATGCTGAAGTAATCTGTGTTGTAAAATAGGGCCGAGTAATGTTAACAAGAATAACAGAAACAAAACGGGAAGTAGGACACGCTTGAGTCGTGCTAGGTAGCACTGTCCTAAGAAACTATTTCCAAATATTGAAAATGTTTCCCCAGGATTAAACAACAATCTCCCACCTATTTCAAAAGATTTTGAACAGAACAATAACAGAGGAAGGAAAATTTTGCTGGATATATTTTGAGTTCAACGAATTCAGTTTGGTGTCTTTTGGACTATGAACCAAACTTAGACTGATAAGATATGTCTTACAGAATTATTGGTGAAATATGTATTTCTATGAACCAATAATTCTTTTTATATGACAGAGATCTTACCAATCACATTGTAACCCATAATTTGCTGTTCAACGCGGTTTTGCGCATTTAGGCCGTGCGCCTGCCTGGTTGTTCATGAGAGCTCTAAAGATTTGGCCAAAAAATCTTATAGGAGCGGCCCCACTCCACTCTCATATAGGTGAATTTATCAAGTGTATACTGCTCAAAATACACCTCCCTAAAGGGATATAAATTCATTAAGAGTATTTAAACTCAACCTTACAAATACTAGCAGTCAAAGCACTTATCTCGAAGGGACTTTAAATTTCAAGTGCTTTACAGTCAATATCGACTTGTTATTACCCATATGAACCTACTTCATGGGATCACCAATCACATAGGTTGGGTTACCATCTTTATTGACAATTGTTGGCCCAAGTCCCATCTCCCTTGTAGTTTGAAGAATTAACTTTCTTCCTACAGGTTTAGTCAGAGGATCGGCCAAATTCAACTTCGACTTCACAAAATCAATGGAAATAATTCCATCTCTAAGCGGTAATGCTTCTGACATCATGTCTCAATCTCGTCGACTTTTACAATTAAAGATTTATTTTTGGCAATAGATAGGCAGCTTGACAATCACGATTGTATGGATACGGAGGCAACATGTCCTTAGTTGAAGGAATATTAGCTAAGAATTCCTTAGCCAATCGTACCGGTCAACTCGAGCTATAAACTCGATTCCATAGTTGACCTAGCAATGATTGTGCGGCTGATTTCAAGCACTCTTGAGGGTGAACACATAACCACTAGTGGATTTTGTATTATTTGAATCAGAGATCCAATTAGCATCAGTAACCCTCTAATACGATGGGAAATCCACTATCAGGATACCAAAATTTATGGTTCCTCTCAAATATTTCATTAGTCTGACTAATGCAAACCAATGCTCACGATTGGGATTGTGAGTATATCTACTCGATCTACATACAAAGATAAGCTATATCGGGTCTAGTAAAATTCATTAAATGCATCAGACTCCCAATAATCTGAGCATATTTAGACTGAGCAACTGGGTCACCATTATTTTTCTTTAATTGAGTGTTAGCATCATAAGGAGTGCTTACCGGTGTCACATCATAATTTTCAAACTTCTTAAGAAGTCTTTCTGTATAATGTTCTTGTGACAACATTATACCATCATTTCTCCTTATGATTTTAACACCCAATATTATTTTTGCTTCACCCAAATCTTTCATATCAAAACTAGATGACAAAAAATGCTTAGTACTGTTGACAATATTTAAGTTTGTACCAAATATAAGCATGTCATCCACATACAAACTTATTATCACATATTCATTGTCTACAGTTTTAACATATACACATTTATCCACTTCAATAGATAAAAAACCGTCATTTATCAATACTTGATCAAATTTTTCATGCCACTGTTTAGGAGCTTGTTTTAGGCCATAAAGTGATTTAACTAATTTACAAACCTTATTTTCTTGTTCAGGTACAATACATCCTTCAGGTTGTAACATATAAATTTCTTCTTCTAAATCACCATTTAAAAAAGCTGTTTTGACATCCATTTGATGTACAAAAAGTTTATGAATAGAAGCTAAAGCAAATAAAATACGAATAGAGGAAATTCTTGTTACTGGTGCAAATGTATCAAAATAGTCAATATTTTGTTTTTGAAAAAATCCTTTGGCTACTAACCGAGCTTTGTATTTTTCTATAGAGCCATCAGGATTATATTTTCTTTTAAAAATCCATTTGCAACCAATAGGTCTCACACCTGGAGGTAAATCTACCAAAATCCAAGTCTTATTTTTCGTAATAGAATCGATTTCAGCTTTAATTGCTTCTTTCCAAGATTTAGAGTCTGAAGAAGAAATAGCATCAGAATATGTTAAAGGATCATTGTCAACAAGAAAAGTTTGAAAATCATTTCCAAATGAAAATTCTTTTCTTGGCCTTTTACTCCTTCTTAATTCCTCATTAGGAATTATCTCTTTATTTATTTCTACAGGTGCATGAGAAATTTTATTAGATAGTGGAAAAATGTGTTCAAAGAATTCAGCATTTTTAGTCTCAATAATTGTATTACAATCAAGCACGCCACTTTTTTAAAACAAGAAATCTATATGCACCTGTGTTCAAGATATCCAATAAACATACAATCAAGTTTTAGAACCTATTTTTCTTTTCTTAGGTTCGTGCAATAAAACTTTAGCAAGACATCCCCATACTTTTAAATATTTCAGATTTGGTTTATAATTTTTCCATAATTCATATGGTGTTTTGCATCCTTTATGAGGAATTCTATTTTGTAAGTGACATGCGGATAATATAGCTTCTCCCCATAAATTATCAGGAGCATGTGAACTAATTAACATGGAATTCATCATTTCTTTTAGTGTTCTATTCTTCCGTTCAGCTACTCCATTAGATTCGGTGAATAAGGTGGTGTTATTTCATGTATTATGCCTTCTTATTCACAAAAAACTATCCATAGATAAATATTCACCTCCTCTATCGATCTAATTCTTTTTATCTTCTTATTAAGTTGATTTTCTATTTGGACTTATAAGATAAAAAGGCATTATAAGTATCATCTTTATTTCTAAGTAAATAAAGTTTAGTATATCTAGAATAATCATCTATAAAAGTAACATAATATCTTTTACCACCTCTTGTCATAGTTTGTTTTAAATCACCTAAATCAGTGAATTAAACTTAATAATTGGTTTCTCTCGACTTATACAACTTTTCTTTGTAATTTTACTTTCTGCACATATTTCACATTTATCCATGTTGTCATTATTAATACCAGAAAGTAAACCAAGTGATTGCATTTTCTTTATATAACTTACATTCACATGTCCTAATCTTGCATGCCATAAAGAAATTGAATCAACAATATAAGCAGAGGAAGAAGCATTTTCATTGATCACATTGGAAATGTTAAGTACAAAGAGTCCCTGGTTACAATAGCCTTTACCTACAAACACATTATTTCTGGTCATTACAATCTTATCAGATTCAAATGACACTTTCACTAACTTTTCCCAACAATGCTACAAAACCAGATTTGCTGAATATTAGGCACATGCAAAGACATCATTAAGAGCCAAAGTTTTTCCGAGTAAGTTTCAAGAACACTTTGCCTTTCCAAGGACTTTAGCGGTCGAGAGTCTCCAAGGTAGACTACCTCTTCATCCTCCCCTATTGAGTATAGGAGGAAAAGCTTCTCGATTTGCACAAATGTGCCGGTAGCTCCAGTCTACTACCCACTCTTTTTACATTGGCTGCAATGTTTGCTTGTGAGATGACGCAATTATTTCATCTCTTCACTAAATTAGCCTTAGGGAGGATTACCATTTGCTTTGTCATCTTTATTATATCTGGATGGTGCCCTGGTTTTCCGCAACTGTAGCAATTTCCTTTCTTTTTAAAGTTGGAACTCTTTGGTTTGTAGTTGTGATTTGATTTTTTATTTCCTTGTCGTCAGTCATTTGCCATTGATTGTATTTACCAACGACGAATTTTTGCTTGGTTGCATCTTCGGCAGTGAATTTTGTTACCAAGGCTTCCCAAATAACCTTAGCTTCTTTGCAGCTACAGTAGACATCAAACAATTCATTAGATAGAGTTTGCAAAATGGTGTGTCTACATACCTTATTGGCATATTGCCATGTTTCTATGGTCTTGGCATCCTCTGTTGCAGAAGGTTGGGATCCGGTAAGTGCGTAGGCTACTCCATGAATATCGAGAAGAGAGTGCACACGTTCTTGCCATCTTTTGAAATTTTCATTAGCGAAAATTTCAATTTTGGAAACATCTGAAATGGTTTGGCAACGGACAAAGCAACTGATGAAGTTGATTGTTGAGAGGTGTTAACATTGTCGGTGCCATAGTTTCTTAGATTGTTGTAAAATAGGGTCAGTAATGTTAACAAGAATAACGTAAACAAAAAAACGGGGAAGTGGGACGCTTGAGTCGTGCTCCAAGAAACTATTTCCAAATATTGAAAATGTTTCCCCAGGATTAAACAAGCCTTCTTCTAATATCAAGAAGGAAAGTACCAGCAAAATCTTAGAGTATCCAGCAGAGAATCGAGAGAAGAAGAAAGCGAAGAGAGAAAGTAGGAGAGGAATCAGCGTTTATGAACGTTAAAACATTTCGGTCAAAACTTTAATGATCGATTTAACTTTAATGATGATTGACAAAAACAAAACCAAGGTGAGCCGCGTTTAACCCAAGCGCAGGGGGGGGGAAATCTGACCGTTTGAACTAAATTAGCCCAATTCAACTTCCCCTCATGCGCGCGAGCCCATGCTAACTCTCAACTCATCACAAGCCCAATGGAGAGTTAGACAATATAAAGTGTTTAAAAAACTCCTTGGTTTTCCAATGTGGGACAAAGTCTTTTGAAATACAATATCTACAACAATCTGTGGCTAGGAGGATTTGATCATAAGTAAAAGATTTCCCAACTATCGGTAAGCTGGAGGAATTGTTGAAAGACGAAACTTGGGTAGAAGGGGAAGTGAAGTTAAAGGAGGAAGATGATGATAATGATGCTGAAGAAACATCACTTGGGGTCCTAAGACCACTGATCCGGAGCTCCTCTCTGCGAAGAGTGGCTCTGACTAGCCTTTCCCATTTGTCGTACACAGCTGACATTCTTCATCAATACCACACTACTAAACTACAAATTTTCTTTTACAGTTATAAACATTATCATGGCATAAAGAAATTCTGATTTTATGATCCCATTACATCTCTATACCACTGAGTTACTTGTACTACATTCGAAACTGCTGGTGTAATTCATCGATGGACTTCCGGAAGGTGAGAAAGTGGAAATGGATGTTCTTTTTGTTCTAGTATTCAACACGTCTTGGGCTTGACCGATTGACCTGGTCTGTGGCTATCATTTCTCACCATCAAGTTTATCTTTTCCACCAGCGATTGATAAAAAATTCCTCCATTCAAGTTTATTTCTCACCATCAAGTGATTGATTGAATGATTCCTACATTCAAGTTTTTTTTTTTTTTTCCAGCAGTGTCCTCCAAACCTTGAACCTAATGCATACACACAAATTTTTCTTCCCAACTCCCAACTCGAACTATTATAATTCCAATTTTCATTTAGACATTTTAACAAACAGGTAGAATGCATTAGAGAGGCCGGTACTATAAATTCACTCATCATTCATAGTACAAGATGAGCCAAAGATTTATGCAATCCATTGCAAAATAGTTTCACCACTAGAGAGATATTCAAGCATAATCTAGGATAGAATAAACCACATCAGTTAGCACAGGTATTACGGAATTAGAGTTGAACTTTTAGACAAAAATCTTCATCCAACTCGTGTGCTGTTTCAAAACAAAATCAGGTTCAAGATTCATCATATCATCTTCATGTAATATATTGAAATCCTCTCAGGAGAGGCCTTAGATTTGTTTGTGTTATGGGTACCATTTGACTCCGAGGTGAGAAGTGAAAGCCCACTCGGATTTGTAACTCATAAATTATGGCATTGAATATTTTTGTAGTAATAGGGTAGTTTTATGGGATAATTTCAGAAACCTCCCTTGAGATTTTTCATAATATCACTGAGTTCCTTTAAAATTTTTAAAATCTTACTTACTTCTCTTGAATTGATATTTTTTGTAACATTGTAATCCCTTTGAAAGAAATGCAGTAAAGATAAAACTTTTGTTCCAATATTACCCTTGTATTATCCTATTTATGAAGTTTACAACAACAATAAAAAATAAATCAAGGCTAAATTTTTATAAAGTGTAAATTTCTTGGTTTAAACAATTTATTTTAGTTTTATTGAAACATAAGAAAAATTTACACCTTAAATTACATCATATATTAAAACATATTTTTCAAAAAAAATTTGAATTCCTTAATTATAATTGTTCACGAAATTTTTTAAAATATTAGTTAGTCACCAAAATCCTCCTAAGATGTTGATTTTGACTAAATTTAATTTATCCATATCTTTTGTTATCCTAACATGACCTTGATGTAGAGAAATATGAAACACTATTAAATAGCAATTTTTTTAATATACATTTTTTGGTTTGAGAATTTTATTTTTGGTTTGGCTTTTTAGTTAAATAGTTATTATGATCAAAGGTAATGTTGTCAATTTATGACTTTTGATATAAATATTTAATCTTATCAAATTGATAAGGGAGGTAAGTGAGATTTTAAAAATTTTAGTAGAGTTAAGTGATATTATGAGAAATCTCAAAAGAGGTTTCTGAAATTATCCCTAGTTTTATTGAGGAAAGTAGTAGGGTAGTTTGACACACTATTCTTCACTTTCTTGCCACTTACTTTCCAAATATTTTGGATTGTTAAGGTCAATGATTAGTTATGCTAATAAATACTTGGGCAAAATACCAAGAAACTCCGTGTGATTTGCATAATATTTAGTTTAACTTCCTATGGTTGGGGAATCTACAATTTAACTCCCTGTGGTTTTAACTAAAATGTAACTTTAGCAGAAGTCGTTCAAATTAACGGTTAGATGTAAAATGTCAAATTTGCCTTTTTGGTAAAATATTGAGAAACTCCCTGTGGTTTAGGTAATATTCAATTTAACTCCCTGAGATTCAAAAACCTATATTATGGCTCCCTGAGATTTTAACTAAATTGAAGCATTAACAAAAAATGCTATAATTGTCTCATTTTTCTCTGCAGTGCTCCATCCTCAAAATCCACTATCCTCTTTTGGCAATCTCTATACTCCAGTTGCATTATTACAACTACAACCAACACCATCCCTTCCTTCTTCTTTTAAAAATAAAAAATGAAAATAAAAAAAGGAATAATAGAGATAGAATCTAAGATCCGAATCGCTACATGGTTTTTTCAGATATGAATCACCACCTTTTTTGTAACATCTCTATATCAGAGAGGAATGAAAAAGAGATCCAAATGTCCTTTTAAATTCTGATTTTTTCTTTGTATTTAATTTTTACATAGATTTCTTCTGTAATTTGGAAGTACAATTGGGTTTGCAAAACTTCTGTAGTTTTACTAAAAATTTAAAGCCAAGGACCTAAAGGGCACTCGGGAGAATGACATGATCAGTGCGTTTGGATAGTAAATTTTTTGGGATAATTTGTTGAAAAGATAACTATAGCACTACTGTAGTACTTTTTTGATGTGATGTATCTGAGATAAAAAGGTGATTGGAATTTGTGTCGATGATGTAAGCAAAATTTTTTAGCAAAATAGAAGCAATCCATTGTATCCAACATTTTGCCCCTGTAGATCCAAGGAATGGGATTTTGAAACTCTAAAAGCTAGTTTTCATTCATCTATAGGGGTAAAATTGTCAATTAATTTGAACGGTTTTTATCAATTTATATTTTAGTTAAAACCACAGGGAGTTAAATTGTAAATTTTCGAATCACAAGGAGTTATAAACTAAACATTAACGAAGTGCATATTTCTCAAACTCAGTTAGTTTGGGCGATTTCTGTTAACTTTACACTTTAGTTAAAAGTTTAGGGAGTCATAATGTAAGTTTTCGAAACTCAGGGAGTTAAATTGAATATTAGCTAAACCACAGTGACCTTCTTTGTATTTTACCCTAAATACTTTAAGAAACCAAAGAATTTTAGGAGGAGCTAATTTTTCTTTTTCTTTTAGATTGGTTTTTAGGAAGAGCAAACTTTATATATTTTTTTTCCTGTTCTAGATGTCTATTTTTTAGGTGTTCTAGATGTCTATTTTTTAGACTCGAAAATGGTACAGCCTACAGGAAGTAGGACCAAAAATCCATTTCCAACCATGAGTTAATTAGTTTGGTACTTTCTTTGGGGCCAAAAGTCATCTTGGTAACTTTTGTACTTCGATAAAAAGGAATGGGAGCTACTGTAGCATGCTCACATGTTGACAAGTGGCTTAACCTTTGGTTGACACTTGGCATTTCTTCCATTTTTTTGCCATCAGCAGAGAGAGTTTTTCTCATACTTTAGGGCCATTCTATGGGCTCAAGTGACAACACTCCATCTCTTTTGGAAATGGCCTCGGACCACTTAAAAGTAATGGGCTCCATAATTTTTTCTTATTTTGCCTGTTGTGCTATTGGCCCATTTGCTACCTCATCATCTCTGTTCACCAACAAATGCTCTGAGAGAGCTACGAACGGTGGTTGTATTTCCACCGACACTTCCACCAAAGCTCCTTCCTCTTCCTCTTTGACTGATCTCTCTACCCACTTCCTTCAGTCCTTGCTCTACGAATGATTTCATCGCATGCTACCAGCCACGAAACCCGTGAATTTCTGCATAGATTAGGTATTTGGTTCCTGTCTCGAGTGCAGCCCTTTTGCCCACAAAATTTCCCCACCGCTTGATTTGCCTTCCTGGATTTGGTTTTGCACCCATCCCGTTCCTCTGATTTGCCAGTATTCCAGACTAGATTTCTAGCAATTGATATAATGTATAGCTTTTCAGTAGTTTTTTCGTTTCTTTGCCTCAGAGAGGAAGAATCGAGACCCACTTCCTGTATACCCCTTATTGGTTGGGTTAGAAAGTTTCTCCCCCCCTTTTTTACAAAAACAGTTTCCTTTCTTGCCTGTAGCTGCGTTCCTTGGGTAAGAAAATTTACTTGCCTTTTATGTTTTATTCTTTCTCATATGATAGTGAGGACACGCAGGAAGCCAATATGCACATTGATCATCATTAACATTTTTCTTTTCTCCGTTTTAAAATTGAAGGTGTCGTTTGAAGAGAAGGAGCTTTGGACAGTGATTTTCTGCATTTATAGGTTTCTTTCTCTTCTTCTTTTAGTATGTAGTGATGTAGGCATGCATGTTAGCCATATATGCAAAATAAATTTTTTCTCAGCTTTTCTTAATTTTTTATCGTGCTTTGAGATGCTCTGAGCAAATTTCATGGAATCGTTGGACCTTTAGCATATAGTAATACTTTTTTCCAGTTTATAAAAAATATAAATTGTTCATACCCTTTATGAAAGTTCCTTTGATTCGTTTCACATTTCATAGAATATGAACAGTTTGTTTGACAACTTAAATTTCTGAAGTAGGTTTCTTCTATGCTTCCACATGAGTTCATCTTACAGTTTTGTTCTTAATTTTCACTTTAGTTGTGGTTTGCATATCCTTGCTTTTCTGTACCATCGTTTCAATTAATAAAATACGAGGGTTCCATTAAAGCCTCCAACCACTCCAGCATTGAACTTTTGATAACAGAAGAAGGAAAGTTCAGACAAGGATGCGAAATAGAAGTCCCCAGTCTCATAAATGGTTGTTGAAAATTTTAAATTTTCATTGGAAAATCTGCTATCAAGTCTGAAAAAATTGAAAATTTATCATAGGTATTCTAAACTTTGTCAACAGACCAGCATGATTTCTTCACTATACCGTAAGATTAAAAATGCAAGCCCAAGTACTTTTATCTTATTTTACTAAAACAAATAGATAATTTCGATAGAAAGCTATAGAAATAGAGATTCATACTCTCTATAACTCTTCTGGGACGAAGGAAAGCATTAGCTTGACAATAATTATATTAAGTTGCATGTCCCTGTAATAGACTGTGATGATAAACGCACCGTTTTATACACTAAAGGTTGTTTGCCTGTGTTTCATTTTTCAAATAGTTACACAGGTCGTGTCTGCGTATTTCAACTATGTCAAAAACTTTATGGATTAGCATTATCATCAGCATAGTCCAGACACAATCTACATGGTAGATTTGCTTTCTCAATCAAAGTTTCGAGTTTAAGCATTAAAAGTGTTTTTTTTGAGCTTGAGGGGGGGGAGGAAAGCCCTACTGAAACAGCAAACTAGACACTTTGGTCTAAGTTACAAAATTTTAGAGCCGTAGGGATGATACTATCTGCACCTTTTTGCCAAGGAAAATAACAGAAGAAAAGAAGAAAGAAACCACCATCCCATTTCCTTACTTGTACCATTATCCCAAATTAGATTTTCAGCAATTGATGTGATTAATAGGTTTTTAGTGCTCATTCAGTTTATTAGGTTTGAAGGTCAAAAATAGAGATCCCGTATCCATGTAATACCCACTGTTTTGCTTAAGCTTTTTTTTCCCCCCTTTGTAAATAAGCTCTCTTCCCTGTTTGTAGCTATTTTTCTTTGGTGAGAAAGTTCTTTGCTCTTTTATGTTTTGTTTTTCCACACATAATACTAAGAATGCATAAGGAACGGTCATGCAAGTGTACCATTGTTAACAATTTCTTGATTGTTTTGGTTTTTAAATTGAAGCTTTTGCTGGAAAGCAAGGAGCTTTGGATAAGGAACTTTTCCATCTTCAGGTTAGTTTCTCCTCTTTTTTTGAGTATTCAGTCATGCGTACTAACCATATGTGGAAAATTGTTTATTTCCTCCATTTTTCTTAATTCGTTATTATCCTTTGACATTCTTTGAACAAATTTGATGGAATCCTACTATTTTTACTGCATGTCAGTTGTTTGTTAATAACTGCTTCCCTGTGAACAACATTAAACATTCATGCTGGACAGGACTTTAATGTCTGGAAAACAGTACAATCTGTATTTGTAGCATTTGCTCCTTTCAAATTCAACTTTTTTTTTAAAATTAAGCTGTCCTTATAATTGTAGTACATTATAGTTTACAACCGTTGTTAAGTTGTCGTGTAGTTTTTTCCTATTTCGTAGGACATGATGGAATTAGCAGTTTTCACAAATGTTTGTTCATTTAAGCCTTTTCCGCATGCTTTATGACTTAAAGATAGCATAGAACAGCCAAGCTTTAGTAATCTTATAGCAAGATTGCTTTCCGTTTTGTTTTTTCTTCATTCTTAAATTTCACTTTTGTATGCTTCAAGAAATAATATGGCTCATGTAAAAGAAATATGTAGATAAATTATAGGAATTCCATCAGTTTTTATTCCTTTGTTTGTCTTACAAGCTTTAGTTTTTACTCAACCACCCATAGTCTGCTTATAAAACCTTCCTCATACTCCCATATTATTGCTCCAATTTAATTTCCTTTGCCATTGTGATGTCACATGAACGTTGCTTGATGGTTTAACATACAGTCACACTTTTTCCCGCTTTATACAAATATAAAATGTTCATACCTTTCTTTTTAATAAAGTATGAAAAAGTAATCTATGAACTTAAATTTCTCAATTGGATTTGTTTTAGAGTAATACATGAGTGGAACTGTGTATGAGAGGCACAACAAAAATCTGCTTGCATTGCAACCCCACTTGACTGTTTTTAGGTTATTGAGTAAAAGTAAAATTGTTTGGCATAGTACTGGATGGACCTTTTACCAAGGAAACTAATGGAATCAAATAAAAAAGGAGGAATATCAGGGAGGGCTCTACCTTAAATCTTTAAAAAGATAATTCTTCAACTAAGCATATAGCATGACATTGATTTCAGATCCTTCCAAATTCTAAACATTCTTCATGCTTCATCTTTTGTCTTATAGAATGTACTGAAACACCAGTTACACAGATAAAAAAAAGGATCTTTTAATGATTAACGTATTCCATCTGAATGTATACTTTTTTGTTTTAGATGTAAAAAAAATTCCTGATAAAAGCTACAGCTTTGTGTAAGCCTTTTTCTACCTGTTTTCATGCATTTCTCCTTTTGTTAAAGATACTGCCCTTATAGAAGAAAATTTAAACAAAAAATATATATATGTATATATATATATATATATATATATATGCAGAACAATCAGCGACACTTTGTGACTATGATTTATATTTTCTCTATTGCTTTTTGTATGTTCTGATGGAACATGCAAACTCAAATAAGAAATTTCTTTTACTTACAAAAAACAGTCAAACGAAACAAAAAATTATACCTCCTGTTTTTTCTGGTCCTGTTCATAATATTTTCTTGCACTTGGGAAAAATGTTTGTCTCATCAATGAGCAAGTCTTAAAGTTACTTTTCTTCTTCTTTCTTATAACCTAATACTTCATGCACATGCATACGAATACATGAATGTCGTGGTTAAATAAAATATACACTTAGTTATGTTTATTTTAGTGCACTGGTTTAGATATTTTTCTATAAAAATAATAAAAATATAAAGCTTTTTTTGTTAAACAAATTGACAAACAAAAAAAGGTCTGATTAAAGGATTCATTACAGTTTCACCTATGCATACATGTACATGTTGGTATCTGCCTTTCTAAATTCCAAAATTCTTTATTTTATTTCGCCATTAGCATGAGTGTTTTCTCTCTTTGTTAGCTATTCCCATGATTTCCGTCCTTAATCTCTTCAACTGCCTTTCTTCTTTATTTTGTTTTCCATATCTTTTTCCTTTTTCTATCTCTTTACATGTACAGATTTTCCTTCTTTTTCTTTAGATCCACCTTTCAGTCATGCATTTCAAACTTATAAAATTTACTTTGGCTGTGATAGTAAAGAAGTTAGCAATCTCATTGATGTAATCTGGAATATTTTTTTACGCAAAATTTGGCTTACGGTTTTACTATAGCAATAGAGGTAGCATGTTCCATTTTGCATAACAGGAAAAAAAACCCACGATTCCTTCTTCAATAGATGAATTCAAGTGTCTGAAATAAAATATCACCAAAGACAAAAAATTCCATTTTTTAAGCAACCACTCTATTTTCATTGGTTTGGAAGCTTTTAACATGTGCACAGAACTTTGTAGTCAAGTCTGTTAGCAATGCTTGAACATCAATTTAATCGAAATTTTCAAATAAAAAATTCTGCTTTTTTAGCAACCACTTTACTTTCACTGGTTTGCAGGCTTTTAACATCTGCATAGAAGTTTGTAGTGAAGTCTGTTAAGAATACTTGGACATGAATTTAATTGATATTTTCCTCCTTTTGCAAGTTAACTAGCACTTTCTGTTGTTTACTGTATAGAAATGATCTACTAGCAGCAAAAATGAACTGGTTTATTTACTCAATATGCCAAAATTTTTTCCACTCGCTAGAAACTAAAACAGTCTGCTGTAAAAATTGTTGCGAATGTTGCTTTCACAAGATTTGTTGTTGCTGTAAAAATGGGAGTTTTCATGTTCCATTGTGTCATTTAATTAAAAACATGTTTCCATTTATTAACTAACTATTTATATTGTTATATCAGTATTTTCTTTTCATTTCTTTTTTTCTTATTTTTCCTCTGTGCTAATTTTCTTCTTTCTCTTTCCCATGGATTCTTATTGCAAATGTTCACATTCAATTTACATTAAAGTGTCCTTGTTATGAACACGCTTACTCTTCCTAAGAGCTAATATTTGCTGCTTTAAGCTACGTCTGTTACAAACTCTTAGGCATCATGTGTGCCTGCTGCTATGTATTTACTTTTATTGGTAAATTCTAATCCGAGATGCTCTACTTTTACTTTTGCTGGATTTGAAGGACATATTTTATTAGCCACTGAACAGCATGGTTAGAAAAATGAATTTTTTGTATCGAATTTGCAGTGCAATCTGTATAGTAGTTTTTTGTTTGGTGTACAAGAGTATAATTTGTATGCTTGAAATGCCTGATTTTTCTCAATGCATTTTTTTTCTACCAAGAATGAGAGCCTTCAAATCATGAGCATGAATTCCACTGATATAGTAAGCTTTAAATGATAACCTTTTGCTTCTGCCATTGATTCTGTTATATGAGAAATATTTGATAGTATTTCTAATTTGCCACCCCAATTTGGTCTGTGGTACATCATAAGCAAAAATGATTATAAAAAAGATACTTTTCTTAGATGAAAAAAGAAAGAAACCAGCAAAGCAATGCAGCCTCATAGTCCTGGGAATTTTAGTTTTGCTATTGCATCTGCTTCATCACCTGTGAATTCAATGAGTATGCAATCACCTGTGATTACATCTTTTTAAAAGAAAGAAAAAGATGATTGAACAATTTGCTGTAGAAGTGTTGATATTTGCCTTTCTAAATTCTCTAGCACTTTTATTAAATTTGCCTGTCACTGCAGATGTTTTCTCTCTAACATATGCATTTCTCACTGTTTTCCACTGTTTCAATGATTTCATTGCTTAATCTTTTGAATCTGTTCCCTCCCCTTATTTTCTTCTTCTTATCCTTTCCCATTTTTCCGATTCTTTCTGTGTGCAGATGTTGCCTTTTTCACTTTAAATGTACCTTTAACACCTATCTTCTAAATGTATGAGCCAACATGATGCTCTCATTGATATAAGCTGCAATCTTTTTCTACACAAAATTCATGTTATACCTTTGCTATAGCAATACGACTACAAAGTTTGATTTTGTCCGCAAAAAAAAAAACGCTCTTTTTAATAAATACATTTTTCCCTCTGTGAAAAAATATATCAGTTGAAACAGAGATCTTTCATTTTTTTATGAACTACCGTTTTTCCACTGGTTTTGGGTGGTTTCAACATGTGCATATAAATAGTTGTAAAATCTATTAAGAATTGCTCAGCATCAATTCAATTAATATTTCACTCTTTTTAGTACATAATTACCAACTTCTGTTTTTTCCTTTGACATTAGTGATGTAGCAACATCAAAAATTAGTTCCCTTATACAGTAAGTATTGTAAAAGTTTTTATCAGTAGGAACTAAAACTATCTTATAAAAAAATTATTAGCAATTCAACTTTATGAAGATCCATTGTTGCCTTAGAAATCATACTTTTGATATTCAGCTATGTCATTCAATTGAAGATGTGCTGTTATTTAGCAATTGCTTCCTTTTCATTTGTTTTCCCCTGTTCTTTCTCTATACTAATTCTCTTCTTCTTCTTCCCACCAGGTTTTAACCACAAGTTGTCTACCTCTTTTTCGCATTCAAGCAGACCTGCTGTTGCCGAAACGCTTGCTGCTTTTAACAGACAACATTTTGTGCCTTCAGGTTTCTCTGTTGCAAACTTTTAAACATCCTGCACACTTGGTTGTCTTTATCTGGTTTTATTCTTTCACTACAATCCAATGCTTTACTTTTATCTTTCGTTTATTTTAACGACATGTTGTATTATCCAATGAAGAACATAATTGATGGAATGACTTTTTTCCTAGAATAAATGTGGTCCAATCTCTATCATGGTTTCTACTTTATGTAGACGAACATAATTTGTTGGTTTCACATCCATCATGTGCTTAATGCCTTTTTCTGTATCAAGGATAAGATCCTTAATATGATGAGCATGCAACTCACTAATATAGAAAGCTTAATATGATCATTTTTTACCTTTGCCATTGATTTTATGCTCAGAGACATATGTAATATACCTTTTAATTTTGTGCTTCTATTTCATGTATGTTAGATCATGAGCAGAAACGATTATAGAAAAGGTGCTTTTATCAGATGGAAAACAAAACAAATGAGTAGAACAACACAGCCTCATACTCACGGGAATTTGAACGCTGATATTCTATCTCCTTCGACTCCTGTGAATTTGGCCTGTATGGAACCAGCTAGCACATCTTTCCCATTCACAGAGCTTAGTCTTCCAAATTCAAAGCATATTCAGCACAAAAAAAATTCCCTTAGAACCCGTGAGAGCATCCGCCGTAAACAATTCCCCGCACACGAGTCTTTAGCTTCGCGGACAACCGAGATTATTAGATCTCCAAGTGTGCCTTTATGACTCAACCTGTTATTCCACATTCTTTCTCTCAAATCCTAATAGTTCGCAAGCTTTATGCCCGAACTATTTCATCTTGCAGAGCCAATCTCTTAGTGGCAATCATTATCAAAAAGAAAGACCTCTGAATTAGAGAGTCGAGATCTCAACAAGAACATTTGACTAAATGTATCAGATCTCGAATTTAGAGACCCCTAGATGTCTCTAAATCTATCCAGCCAAGTCCGCACGCTTACCATCAACTTCCTCTCACAAATCACAGCTGTGATAGGATGTATTTATATATGGCCCCGCATTCAATTCTTTAGTAGACAATTCTTCTACTTTAGAGAATGCAGGAAAAATAGAGCTCTTAGATTAAAAGCAAAGAGGTCTAAGTCAAATCGGCCACTTCAACCACAGCCTGCAGCCTCAAAATGTACAGCTAATAAAATGAGATTGCCCAAACAAAGCTGCTATGCCTTTGAAAGTTGCAATGAGGGTGATCGAATATTGAATGATTCAATCAAACATGCCTACCTTTCTAGGTATTAACAATATTCCTTTCTTGTTAGTATATCGCTTTCTTTCTCGACAAATTTTTCTCGACTCAATCTATAATCGATTTAACCTTTTAAAATTCCCAAAAATTCCTCAGCTTTTCAATAATGACTTTCACTCTTACGCTTTATAATCTTCTGCTTATTGTTTAAGCTACTACAAGAGTAATGTGATGCCTTTCTTTTCTTCTATTTTAAAAAAATGCAGTATCATTTCTACATGAATGTAAAGGGAACAATTCCTTATATTAATGGCAAAAAATCTACCATAAAACTTAATGACCAATTCTATTGTTATTTAATAATCTGCTTTTCTATTTTAAAATATAATAGTCAAATACACAATTTCTCTATCTTATTCATTTCAATGTGTTTGCTTTTTAGCCAGCAAGTCACTTTAAAACTCTTATATCTACATTCTTTATTTTAAATTTATTTCTACTTCAATCTTTATCCCGCTCAAGTGACTTATTTTAGACCCAACCTTACAGTCAATCTAGCCAAAACACAAGGGACGTAAAAAAGAAAGCATGCGTGTTGTTTGGTTTTGTAGCTTTTAGTATTCTATGGTATCAAATTCTTTTAGACTTATTGAGGTAGGCTAAATTATTAAAATTTAACTTCTGTTTGTGATAGGGAAAGGTCAAAAAACTGGCCGAACCCTATTAGATTGCATCCCAACTTCAGCAAGTGTTCTTCCAAAACAACGTGATTGCACACATTGTGGTGCGAAAAAATTCCTTCATGAAACTGCCAACTTTTGTTGCTCTAATGGAGATATAGTTTTAGCTAGCAACCCAATTCCTCCTCTTTAAGAGAACTATTGACTTCATCTTCGTAAGAGGCCAAATTATTTAGAATATGCATAAGAACAATTAATAACATCTTTGCATTCACTTCTTTTGGAGTTAAATGTGATAGAAATCTAGCAAAGAGAAATAAAGGAGTGTATACTTTAGAATTGGGGCAAGTTTATCATTTTATCAATGATTTAGAAGCATCAAAAAATTTGCAGCTCTACTTTCTTGATGCTGAAAATGAGCTGATAAATCGTTTGAATGCATGTCCGCGGCTAACAGAAAGCATTATCCAAAAGGTTATGACCATTCTCCACCATAATCCTTATGCTCGATTTTTCCGTGGGTTAAAAGAGGTTCATAACCTTGATACTTATCGTATTGTTTTGAGAACAATGCCCGTGTCGATCGAGAGTCTTCAATAAACCAACAAGATCCCAAGTTGCTGCACTTTGGGTTGAAGGAGAAGAAAATGGAGAAACATGTCGGAGAGATATTCAAGTTCACACCCATGGTGGTCATTCTCATAATATAGAATACTACTATGGGTGTTATGACCCTTTGCAGTATCCCTTTCTTTTCCCTTTTGGTGAACTTGGTTGGCACCAAGGAATCAAAAAAAAGGGAAAGAAAGTTCAAAAGAAAAAGAAAAAGGGAAAGAATGCTGAAAGTTTTGTTTCCCCGATGCTTTCTGCTACAGCTGAAGAATTAATACAAAGAGAACAGGATGGTGAGTCAAACTAATTTTTTTTATCTGTCTCTACTTCACTTTTAATATAGTACCATTAGCTCATTCTTTTGTAATGTATATTCCAGCAATGGCTTAAAATAGACAACGATCCAGATTTTGTTTCGTGAGGGAGTATTATGCTTATAAGTTACAAATCGTGGATAATGATGAGTCATTTTTACTTCATTTTGGTAGGCTTACTCAACAATATGTAGTAGACATGTATGTTAAGCTTGAATCTCAGAGATTAGATTTTTTTAAATCACAACAAGAGGAAATAAGGAAAGAATTTTTGCAAGGCATACAAGATTGTGTTGTCACGGTGAAACACAAGCAACAAATGTTGGTCGAGAATTTTTTGCGGCAAGCTTTTATTGAGGGCCAAGAAATATGAGGAGAAAATATGTAGATGCAATGACCTTGGTCCAAAAATTTGGCAAACTAGATATTTTTCTGACCATGACTTGCAACCCAAATTGGCCGTAAATAAAAGAGCACTTGATTGAAAATGAAGAAGCACAAAATCGCCCTGATTTAATTGTTCGAAGTCTTTCGTTAAGCTTGAAGAATTAAAAATGAGCTTTTAAGAAAACATTTTGGTGAAGTGGCAGCTTATACATATGTAATAGAGTTCCAAAAAAGAGGGTTACCACATGCACACTTTCTTTTAATTCAAATCTCACAAGATGTTCGACTGAGGAATATGATAAAATCGTAAGTGCTGAGATTCCAGATAAGCATAGGCATCCACATCTATATAAGATGGTTAAGAAGCACATGATACACGGTCCATGTGGGATGCTTAATCCATCAAGTCCGTGTATGACTAAAAAAGGTAGATGTAGGCATTCATATCCAAAAGATTTTTGTGAGGAAACAATTCAGACCCTTGATTCTTATCCACAAGCATCACGGAGTAACAATGGTCTTACACTAACAGTTAGACGTCATGAGCTTGACAATAGATGGGTTGTTCCTTACAATGCATATTTGCTTGCTAAGTTCAATTGCCACATCAATGTTGAAATCTCAACGTCAGTCAAGTACATCTATAAGTACATCTCAGAAAGGGCATGATAGAATCGGCTTTCATGTTAATTCGATAATCCAAATAGCCGATTGATGAAATTCAGCAAGTACCAAGCAGCTCGGTGGGTTTCACCAGGCTGCATGGAGGCTTTTTTCGCTTTGCTATGGGTGAGATAAACCCGCATAATTCATCTGCATTCACCTTGAAAATTATCAACCGTCAATTTTAAAAGCATGAGAATCTTAGGAATGTTGTGAGCAATCCAAGGAATAAAAAAACAATGTTAACAAATTTTTTCCATATGAATGTAACTCATTCTGAGGCAAAAGACTGAAATGTACATATTCTGAATTCCCACCATTTTGTTTGGCTTCGATGAGAGACGCTGGAAAATAAGAGAACGAGGTGATTCCATAGGAAGAATAAATTCTGCTCATCCGTGAAGGAGAAAGATATTATCTTAGGCTCCTTTTGTCAAAGTTCGTGCTTCTAAATCTTTGAAGATTTAAGAACTCATAATGGAACACAAGTGACCACTTTTCGTGGAAGCAGACTTCTAAGAGGACCTTCAAGATGATAACAGCTGATCATTGCCTTCAAGAAGCTTCTGCTCCATATGCCTTATGAAATGAGAAGACTTTTGCAACTCTTTTAGTTTACTCATGTCCTAGCAATCCTAGGCAGTTGTGGCTAAAATTTGAATCTATCATGTCAGAAGATTTTATGAGATGCCCACATTTGACTCCTAGAGAAGTGAGGAAACAAGTTTTACAACAAATAAGTGGATTTCTTGAATCAATGGGAAGAAGTATAAATTCATTTGATTTGGTTCCCAATGAATTATCATCTTTGATGTTGAGAACCGCACAAGAGAGCTTCTAGCGTAAAGAAACATAACAAGGTGTCAAGAAGACTTGAATGCAATCGATTTGCTTTAATGAAAAGCAAAACATGCATTTGAAGTTATAACTCAGCATCTATGAGAATAAAAGTGGAGCCTTTTGTTGATGGCCCTGAGGTATCGGTAAATCATTTCTCTATAGAGCGCTTCTGGCTGATGTTAGGTCTAAAGGATACTTAGCACTTGCAACAGCCACTTCAGGCATTGCTGCATCCATATTACCAGGAGGTAGAACTGCCCATTCCCGATTTAAAATCCCAATTGACCTCTCAGAAAGTAGAGCATGTAAAATCAGTAAACAGAGCGGCCTCGCAACTATGATCAGGGAATGTAAACTAATCATCTGGGATGAGGCTCCTATGTCCAAAAGATCTGCAATTGAAGCACTAAATGACCTGTTGCAAGATCTGCTTAATTCACTAGAGATTTTTGGTGGAAAAGTTGTCGTCTTCGGTGGCGATTTTAGGCAGACATTGCCAGTAGTTCGTAGAGGAACTCAATCTGAAACAATAGATGCTTGCATGATCAATTCTCCTATATGGCCTTTGCTTCAGAAATTGCATCTAATAGAAAATATGAGAGCTCGATTTGATAGCTCATTCATTGAGTTCTTGCTTAGAATTGGTGATGGAATTGAAAACACTCAAGATGGTAGTTTTGTAAAGATTCCTTCTTCTATTCTGGTTAAAAATAGTGCAGCTGACTGTGCACTTGATGATTTGCTGAATTCAATTTACCCAAATATAGAATGCAGATCAGAAAATCTTATCGCTCCATTGAACAGGGCAATTCTGACAACAAAAAATGCTTTTGTTGATGAGGTCAATGATATTCTTATTAACAAATTCCCTGGTGAAGCAGTTGAATACCTCAGCTTTGATGAAACTTTAAATCCAAATAATCAGGGTCAATATGAAGACATTTTAAACTCCCTTTCTCCAAGCGGCCTTCCACCCCATAGATTAATCTTAAAGGTTGATGCACCAATAATTTTGCTCAGAAATTTGGATCCAACCGAAGGCCTTTGTAATGGAACACGATTAGTATGCAAGAATCTAAGCTGAAATGTTATCCATGCTCAAATAGCAGTTGGCGATTTTGCTGGAAAAAATGTCTTCATTCATAGAATCCCACTGCAACCTCCCACTGATGAGCAATACCCTGTCCCATATAGAAGAACTCAATTTCCAATTCGTTTGTGCTTTGCAATGACAATTAACAAAGCACAAGGGCAAACACTCGATTTTGTAGGCATTTATTTGAAAGAGCCCGTCTTTTCACATGGACAGCTTTATGTTGCATTGTCACGTGCAAAAACAGCTTCACATGTAAAAATGCTCATTAGACCTGCCTTTTTTGACACTCCTGCAATAGATCAAACTAAAAACATTGTATATAGAGAAGTCCTTGAGGCTTCTCGATTAGTTGTCAAGTAAACACATAAACTACTATTATTTCTCCCTTCTTTAATTACTCATTTCACATCTGTAGTGATCCCTCATATCATCATTTGTCTTTACTATATGTGCAGTTAGAAATGGCAAGGCGATACCTTCCAAAGGAATCGCATTGTTGAAGGAATAAAAGGATGGACAGTCTTGGTTCAGGTTATTGAGAGGGGACACGTTCAAGTAAGCCGTGGTGCAAGACCAATCAACTATCGCCGCTTCTTACCATTCGAGGTAAGAGACACATAAAACTACTGATTTACAACTTTTGTATATCGATATATATCTATCTATCATTTCTACATTTATACTCATTTTCCATTGCTACTTGAATAGGGAACAAAAGTCTCAGCTATCTCACGGCAATGACATCCGTTATTTTGTCGGCATGCTACTTCCTTTTAGGAGATATTATATCTCCAAAGTGCATCTCCAAAATCAGATCTAAAATATAGGGTCGATTGATTATCCGCATTCCGGGTCATTCATAATGGGACATTAATTGAAGAATATGCAACAAGCTCCGCCACCTATCCCATGTCACATTGATCCGATCGAATTCAAGAATTTATTCAGATTTGCACATTAAAACCTGCAAAGTAAGTTCCCTCTAATTCAAATTAATCGCCTTCACCACTTATAACTTCTTTTAAGGTTAAACTGAATTACCTCACTTTTTCAATTAATAGATGTCATGACTGTTGTGGTGCATGCTTTTCCACCTAAGGAGCAAGGCCTTGATTCAACAACCGTGGATTTTGTTTTGATTAATGAAGAGTAAAAGAATCAATAATAACATTTTACTTTTTCTGAATGCACAAAGTTACCCAATTGTGATTTATATACTTTTCTTTTGCTAAAGGAAAATGCCAATGATCCTCACTTTATGGAATGAATTTGAAGCAAATGAAGGAATGCAGCTTGCAAACACTATTGAGATGGGAACATCATCATAGCTATGAGAGTTAAAGTAACCACATTCAGTGTAAGTAATCTCGCCCATCTTTACCTCAGCATCGCTTTACAAGTTATATAGTCAAAATCCATCAAACTAATTCAGAATTTTTAAAATTAGATCTATCTATGACAACTAGAGTTGCAAGTTCTCTCTCGATAAATCCTCCCACTCCTCAAGCCACTCCACCACGAATGGTGCTTTATTACCTTCATTCTACTGCAATTCTTTCTATTTTTTTCCTTTTCCCCTTTTCACTTTTTCTTTTTTCCCATCTCTATTTTACTAACTAAACTCTCTGCTCTACAGCAATCACTAATCCTCCGTCTATATGTAATTAAACTCCTTTATGGTCGCTTCGCTTGATTGCTCACTAACGTAAAAACAAACTCATTCCAATTTAATGTCTTAAACCTATCACCATAACAGCATACATTCCACAATATAATGCAAAGTGCATATAAGACTTAGAATACCATGAAAACTTTAGTTTCATTATTGACAATGTATCATATAACACTACAATCACTTCTCTTCTTTTTATGAGTATTAGGTCATGCGTAGTAACCATATGTGGAAAATTTTTTATTTCCTGAGTTTTCCTTAATTCATTATCATTCTTTGACATTCTTTGAGCAAATTTGATGGAATCCTACTATTCTTACTGCACGTCGGCTATTTGTTAATAACTACTTCCCTATGGACAGCATTAAACATTCATGCTGAACAACAATTTAATACCTTCAAAACAGTATAGATTCTATTTGCATCATTTACTCCTTTCAAATTCAGCGTTTTTTAATTAAGTTGTCCTTCCAATTGTAGTACATTATAATTTACAGCCATTGTTAAGTTGCCATCTGGTTTTTTCCCATTTCACAAAACATCATGGAATTAGCAATTGTCACAAATATTTGTTCATTTAAGCCTTTTTTCCATGCTTTATAACCTAAAGGTAACATAGGACAGCGAAACTTTAGTGATGTTATAGCAAGATTCCTTCCCATTCTGTTTTTTCTTCATTGTTAAATATCGCTTTTACATACTTCAAGAAATAATATGACTCATGTAACGCAAACACGTAGATAAATTTTAGCAATTTCATCTATTTTTAATTCTTTGTTTGTCTTGCAAGCTTTAGTTTTACTCAACCACTGATAGTCTACTCATAAAATCTTCCTTATCTTCCTGTATTATTGCTCCAATTTAATTTCCTTTGCCATTGTCATATCATATGAATGCTGCTTGCTGGTTTACATACAGTGACACTTTCTCTCACTTTATAAAAATATAAAATGTTCATAGTGTTTATCAAACAAATTTGACTTTGATTCATTTTCATTTACATAAAGTATCAAAAAAACAATTTGTTCACTTGGATTTGTTTCAACTAACACACGAGTAGAACTGTCTATAAAAGGGACCACAAATGTCTGTTTATAGTGCAATCCCACTTGACTGTTTTTAGGTTATCAAATAAAATTCCTTGGTCTAATACTGCATGGACCTTTTACCAACGAAAATAATACAATGAAAGAAAAAACAGGCAATATTAGAGAAGGCTCTATCTTAAATCTTTAAAAAGATAATTTTTCAACTAAGTGTATTACAGAACATTGATTTCAAATCCTTCCAAATTCTCAACACTTTACATGCTTCATCTTTTGTCTCATAGAATGTAGTAAAACATCAGTTAAAAAGATTAAAAAATGATCCTTGAATGATTAATATATTACCTCTCAATGTATATATTTTTTTTAGATGTAAAAAAACTTTTCATAAGAGCTACAGCTTTATCTAGGGCTTTTTTTTTAACCTCTTTTCATCCATTAAAAATACTAACCTTATAGAAGCAATTTTTTTAAAACATATATATATATGTACAGGCAAAACAATCAGCAACACTTTGTGACTATGATTCATATTTTCTCTATTGCTTTTTCTATTTTCTCATGGAACATGCAAACTCAAATAAGAAACTTCCCTTACTTACAAAAAACAATGAAAGGAAACAAAAAAATTATACCTTCTATTTTTTCTGGTCCTGTTTGTAATATTTTCTTGCACTTGGGAAAAAGTTTTGTCTCATCAATGAAGAAGTCTTAAAGTTGCTTTTCTTCTTCTTTTCTCTAACCTAATACTCCATGCACATGCATACGAATACATGAATATGATAGTTAAATAAAATATACACTTAGTTATCTTTACTTTAGTATATTAGTTTAGATGTTTTTCTATAAAAATGATAAAATATATGTTTTTTTTTAAATGAGTCGACAAAAAAGGCCTAATTAAAGCATCTATTACAGTTTCACCTATGGATACATGTACATGTTACGGAAAGAATAAAATCCCAAGCTAAATTACAAGTTTAAACATATTTCTCAGGTCTCTCTCTCAGATTAGATATTCGAGACGACCCCACCTACCCCTAGGGCGCACTAAAGGGTTTAAGGTCACAACCTAGCTCTCGCCAGGATTCAAACACTCGAATAACTAATAATACTTTGAAGGTGAACATAAATAACCAATCTAGGTCAAATCACAAATAATAACATTACTAAATCCAACTTACAACTCACAATCCCAAATTACAATTCAGTACTTCAGCACAACACCATTACCATCTCACAGCCCAAGTATAGTAAAAGTCCATCCATCCATGGTTACAAAGGTACAAGAATTAACCCGTCACATACACTAAGAAGGATCACAATGCACGCCATCCAACGCCTCGAGACCGTGGGGAAAAATAAAACATTTTGGGGTGAGCTAGAGCTCTGAATGTTCAAGAAAAGCAAGAAATTCATGGACTTTTGAGTTAACAATCACTTTGTAAAACAATTGAGTTTTCAAGCAATCATTTCATCAATACTCACTTTAATAACAACATACAAGAAATGTAATTCAAGACACAATCAAATCCAGATTGGAAGGATACAAGGCTCACTTGGAGCTATTTTAGTCCACTTCACCTTATAACCTCGATCAATCCCCGCATAACCGGCCATCACCTTATCCCTCCGGGGTAATACTCGAGTATACCGCACAGTGCCCAAAGTACCAACCTACCCGACCGAGTCCGCTTCTCGCTCGAATAGGCCGATAACGAAGGGGGAAAGGCCTTGTTCAGCCAATGTGGTAAAGTACACATGGCCTACATGCGCAAGTAAGTAATGATCGGCAAGACCAAGGAGTTTTGTTTTAAGATAAAGCTTTCCAACCTATCCGACCACACCAATGGCGCACTCAAATAGGCTTTTGACCCACCGACGCTTCAAGAAGGGTTCTTAGATAGGTTTTCTAGCAAAAGGATCTTGAGACCCGCGGTCGATACGATAAAGTACACATCGACCTACAAGTAGTGAACAATGCGATAAGGTACACATCGGACTACAGGGGTAAAATGCTCCTTGGTACACCACTATCAAACAATCAAGTTATCAACAAAACAATCCAGAAACAAGCAATATACAAACAATGGAAGTGTAGGCGGTTGAACAAGATATTATCAGCTAGGTCGAGTGTGGTAAAGTACACACTCTCCCTAGAAACAAGTATGTAATTCACATAACATACCGGAGATATTCACAAACTCATTTCTTTGCAAGTATAAGTTGAGTATATCAGGTATCACAAGTCATTTTCACGTAGTAGCTAAACATTTGATTTAAAATGGATTTGAACATCCATAAACTTTTCATAAATGGTTTCACTTGTAAAGCATTTCATTTGAAAGCGATAGTAAATCTTTTCAATAAATCGTTCATTTGGAAACTATTGCCAGATTTTATTTGAAGGGAGTTGAATCACTCACAAATCCTTTATAAGCTATTTCACGGGTAAAAGCATTTTACTTAGAAATAGTGACAAATCATTTCTTGGTAAATACTAGCAAATCATTTTACAAATCATTCATTTACAAACCATGGCAAGATTTCTATTTAAAAAGGGAGTTTGAACACTCAACCTCGATCCACTCAAACTAGTGAGTAAAGAAGAAGACTAAACTTAGCTAATCGGTTCACCTCGACAAAGTCTTGGCCACCGAGCCAAAGTTCAACTATCAGATACTTGCCCAAAATCTCATATTCCAAGTCTTAACTCAACTCCACAGAAGCACCAAACCCTCACTACTAAGTCCGGTTCTGGCCATATTTAAAATTACCTTTGTTGAAATAGTAAGGTCTCAAACCTCAAAAATCATTATTTTCAAAATAACTTGACACTTACTCATAGTCAAAACTATACATTAATTTAAAATACTTCATACCAAGTTCTTATTTTCGAAATCCATAGAATTTGACCCAAAGTATAATAAAACCCTCAAATTCATTCAAATGACACTTTTCATTCAAAATTAATGAAAAACTTCACTTCTCATCTTTTAAAATTCAAACATTCCCTCCACTCAAACATACACTCACAAATGGACAAAATACATATTTTCTCAGAGGAAAATTCTTCAAGAACAAACACAAATTTCAAATCAAACATTAAATTTACCAAGCATGGTTCGCCATCACATCTATTTTCCTTCAAAATTCTCAACAACAAAACCCTACTTTTCTAACCATATCCTCATATTTTTCACAAATATCATTCAGATCCCAAACAGGTCCTCAAGTCAGCTACCTAAAATCCACCTCAAGTCCGCTACCTAGGTTGGGAATCCAAGAGCCCAACTCAAATGCTTCATACATAAGCATTCTTATCAAAATAAACCATAGATCTAACAAATCTACCGCTAATAAAGTTAAAGCTAAAACTTTAAAGATTATACCTCAAGATCTTTTCAGATCTAGTAAGATCAAGATAGATCAAGTTCCACCCACGATGATGTCCTAAGCTCCAAAACCTCGAGAACCTCCAAGTTTTCCCAGATCTACTTGCTTGAAGTTGATTTCTTCCTCCCAACTCAAGATTAAGTTCAAGACAAACCACCCAAGCTTTCCTTCTTTCTTTCTCTCTCTCTCTCACTCACGCTCTCTCTTTCTCCTCTAAAATCGACCAGCTCTCTCTCTACCTTTCTCTCTGCAAGAAGTGGAGAGGATGATGGTGTTTGATGGTCCTTGAAACTTCAAGAAGTGTTGATGGAAGAAAATGGAAGAAATTGAAAATCTCTCCCTTCTCTCCCTAAGCTCTGGACCAGCTCTCCTCTCTCTCCTCCCACGGCTGCAAATCTTGAGAAGATGATGGCTCCAATGGTGCTTGAAGCTTGATGGAAGAAAGGAAAGAAATGAAGAAGATGAAGTTGGCAACTTTCTCTCTCTCCCTTGTTTCTCTCGGCTGCTCCCTCTCTCTACTCCCAAATTGCAGCTGAAAATATGAGCCCAAGGTTGCCAAAAAGTCAAGGCCAAAAAGTGCAACTTCCAATTTAAGGAAAAGTGCTTTTCACTTTATGTCACACACGGATAACTTACACTGTTTTAATCCATTCCAACACTGTCTAACCTTTCTAATATTTCCATAATATCACTACATATGCTCGGTTTCAAGTCCAAGTCACTATTCATGTGTCGAACAATTTTAACGCTAAAATGGCCAAACCACCCACACCGGCAATAAATTAGATAAAATTCTCTAAATTGGAAAATAATCACTTTAAACATATATTTACTCATATTTCAATAAATAAACATAATATAAATAATATTACATTTTAAAATAAAATCTGAATTTTGGGGCCCTCACATCCTTCCTCCTTAAAGGAATTTTGTCCTCAAAATTCTTACCTTCTACTACCTCGCTTGACCCTGAGTCTGTGGACCAAAATGGTATATACTCACTGGCGCTGGTCGCTCCTCTCCTTCAATTGCTTGTTGAGAAGTATCCACATTTCCTTGAGTACTATTATCTCAAGAGCTTGCTTCCTCGCAAGGTTAACTTGATGGTCGGCACTCCCACATCGTAAACACCTTCGTTCTTTCACCCAACAATTGTCCTCAGTGTGATTGCTTTTTCCACAATATCCACAAGTTGGTTGAAAACCGTGGCTCAATTCCCTTGTGTTATTTCCTTTGATTGGGCTCTCCTTGTTCCTTGTGATGTAGCTCTTTCTATTTGCTCCACTCTATGAGCAAAAGGAAGAGGTGGTAGCCTTACTCCATCAGCCCCTTTTCCAACTTTGGATGGTGATACACTCTCTCTAAAAGATTCAAAGTGACTACCACTAGATGCATCTCTCTTCCGTGAGTGTGAGGCTCTTAGTTGGGATTTTGTAATCTCGACCCTTTGGGCTTTCTCAAGGGCATCAGTGAAGGTCTCAATTTGAGCTGCTGCCAGAGCATCTTGAATTTCTAGATTGAGTCCTTGAATAAACCTTCTTATTCGCTTTCGCTCTGTAACTACTAGTTCCGAGGCAAACCTAGACAATTTGGTGAATTGAGTTTCATATTCGGCCACACTTAAGGTTCCTTGCCGAAGCTTTATAAAATCATCTTCTCTCTTTTCTTGGACTAGTGATGGAAGGAACTTTTCATTAAACTCTCGCACAAAGTTCATCCAAGTCCTAGGAGTTTGTTCCCTTTCCCACTTGCTTCTTATTACATTCCAGCAAGCTCGAGCCACTCCTTCAAATTGGAACACGGCAAAGGTCACTTGTCTCTCCTCTGAATAGTCCAATGCATCAAATATATTTCTTATATTCTCTAACCAATTCTCAGCTTTATCAGGGTCAGGATCCCCAGAAAACTTAGGTGGAGAAAACTTCTGAAATCTTTCTAAAGCCTTATCTTCTCCTATCTCTTGGTTTCCAAGTTGATTTACTTGTCCAGTTCCATGGCCTTGTTGAGGCACTAAACGTTCTAATATATCCGTCATACGATTTAAAACCTTGCCATTTGATCATTTGCCTCAGCCCTTGACCCAAGTGTTTTGTTAGCCATGATCCACTCTCTTCCTCTTAATTTTGGGGTTGTCACGTGGACGCCCCCGTGTGGTCTCTAGCTTCCATTTTTCAACTAAACGATAGGGACATGCATTAATACACTTGAAGCATACACATACAAGTATCAATCCATAAAACAAGAGAGACAGCTCCATTTTGCACATAACATTTTCACAACACGCTTTAAACTCGGCCATGTTCCAATCCAAGACAAACCAACTCATTAAGTTAAAACACAAGTTACAGTCAAGTTGAGTACATATCCAGTCAATAATAGCAACAAAAGCAAGTAAATCATTATCAAAATACATTGGTCCCCACGTAGAACTCTCGACGCTCTAACTCGCATCCTCATACAAGAGGTCAAAAGCAATACATCACTAGACTAATTAGAATCAAAAGATTCCCGCTTCTCTAACATGTATAACTTCATTTCCAACGCTAGATCCTCGTGGCCACCATCTTCTACCTCTCTCCCTTAGTTGTTGAGTCATTCGAGCCAAATGATTATTGGCTTCTTGTAATTGTACACTAAAATATCGCCGTTTCTTGCTCCTTGAGCACCCTAGTCTCCAACTCTCAACCGTCATTTGCTCTTGCATTTGCAATAACTAGCCTCTGCCTTTCATCTACTATAGCTAAAACCACACAGCTGGATATGAATATGTCATCCAACAATTACATTGACTATCCATCCCTACGCCTGGACGAATCGCCAAATGGCTCACCGGATCCTCGCTCAAACATAATAGGACTAAGTCGCCTTCAGGTAGTCTCGTGACTCCACTTCCTCCATTCCTACAATCACAACTAGGATTAGTCTTCGAGGTAAACTATTACCATAAATCACGCCACTTAATAGTCAAACCAGTCCCACATCCGCATCCTAAACTTAAAGCCTAGGATACACTACATGAGATCTGAAACCTAAGCTCTGATACCACCTGAGACGACCCCACCTCACCCTAGGCGTACCAAAGGGTTTAGGGCCAACCTAGATCTCGCCAGATTCAAACACTCAATAACTAATAATACTTTGAAGGTGAACATAAATAACCAATCTAGGTCAAATCACAAATAATAACATTACTAAATCCAACTTACAACTCACAATCCCAAATTACAATTCAAAGTACTTCGAGTACAACACCATTACCATCTCACAGGCCCAAGTATAGTAAAAGTCCATCCATCCATGGTTACAAAAGGTACAAGAATTAACCCGGTCACATACACTAAGAAGGATCACAATGCACGCTATCCAACGTCTCGAGACGTGTGGGGGAAAAATAAAACATTTTGGGGTGAGCTAGGAGCTCTGAATGTTCAAGAAAAGCAAGAAATTCATGGACTTTGAGTTAACAATCACTTTGTAAAACAATTGAGTTTTCAAGCAATCATTTCATCAATACTCACTTTAATAACAACATACAGTAAACAGTAATTCAAGACACAATCAAATCCAAGATTGAAGGATACAAGATTGCTCACTTGGAGCTATTTGAGTCCACTTCACCTTATAACTCCCCGATCAATCCCTCGCATAACTGGCCATCACCTTATCCTCCGGGTAATACTGAGTATACCGCATAAAGGTTCTAAGTACCAACCTACCCGACCGAACCGCTTCGGCTCGAATAGGCCGATAACGAAGGGAAAGGCCTTGTTCAGCCAATGTGGTAAAGTACACATGGCCTACCATGCAAGTAATGATCACCAAGACCAAGGAGTTTTGTTTTAAGATAAAGCTTTCCAACCTATCCGACCACACCAATGGTGTACTCAAGTAGGCTTTTGACCCACCGATCGCTCAAGAAGGGGTTCTTAGATAGGTTTTCTAGCAAAAGGATCTTGAGACCCGCACCGATACGATAAAGTACACATCGACCTACAAGTAGTGAACAATGCGATAAGGTACACATCGGACTACAGGGGTAAAATGCTCCTTGGTACACCACTATCAAACAATCAAGTTATCAACAAAACAATCCAGGAAACAAGCAATATACAAACAATGGAAGTGTAGGCAGTTGAACAGTATATTAACAATTAGGTCGAGTGTGGTAAAGTACACACTCTCCTAGAAACAAGTATGTAATTCACATAACATACGGGAGATATTCACAAACTCATTTCTTTGCAAGTATAAGTTGAGTATATCGTATCACAAGTCATTTTCACGTAGTAGCGAAACATTTGATTTAAAATGGATTTGAACATCCATAAACTTTTCATAAATGGTTTCACTTGTAAAGCATTTCATTTGAAAGCGATAGTAAATCTTTTCAATAAATCATTCATTTGGAAACTATTGCCAGATTTTATTTGAGGGGAGTTGAATCACTCACAAATCCTTTATAAGCTATTTCACGGGTAAAAGCATTTTACTTAGAAATAGTGACAAATCATTTCTTGGTAAATACTAGCAAATCATTTTACAAATCATTCATTTACAAACCATAGCAAGATTTCTATTTAAAAAGGGAGTTTGAACACTCACCTCGATCCACTCAAACTAGTGAGTAAAGAAGAAGACTAAACTTCGTTAGCTGGTTCACCCTCGACAAAGTCTTGGCCACCTGAGCCAAAGTTCAACTATCAGATACTTGCCCAAAATCTCATATTCCAAGTCTTAACTCAACTCCACAGAAGCACCAAACCCTCACTACTACGAAGTCTGGTTCGGGCCACATTTAAAATTACCTTTGTTGAAATGGTAAGGTCTCAAACCTCAAAAATCATTATTTTCAAAATAACTTGACACTTACTCATAGTCAAAACTATACATTAATTTAAAATACTTCATACCAAGTTCTTATTTTCGAAATCCATAGAATTTGACCCAAAGTATAATAAAACCCTCAAATTCATTCAAATGACACTTTTCATTCAAAATTAATGAAAAACTTCACTTCTCATCTTTTAAAATTCAAACATTCCCTCCACTCAAACATACACTCACAAATGGACAAAATACATATTTTCTCAGAGGAAAATTCTTCAAGAACAAACACAAATTTCGAAATCAAACATTAAATTTACCAAGCATGGGTTCGGCCATCACATCTATTTTCCTTCAAAATTCTCAACAACAAAACCCTACTTTTCTAACCATATCCTCATATTTTTCACAAATATCATTCAGATCCCAAACAGGTCCTCAAGTCAGCTACCTAAAATCCACCTCAAGTCCGCTACCTAGGTTGGGAATCCAAGAGCCCAACTCAAATGCTTCATACATAAGCATTCTTATCAAAATAAACCATAGATCTAACAAATCTACCGCTAATAAAGTTAAAGCTAAAAACTTTAAAGATTATACCTCAAGATCTTTTCAGATCTAGTAAGATCAAGATAGATCTGGTGAAGTTCCACCCACAGATGATGTCCTAAGCTCCAAAACCTCGAGAACCTCCAAGTTTTCCCGTAGATCTACTTGCTTGAAGTTGATTTCTTCCTCCCAACTCAAGATTAAGTTCAAGACAAACCACCCAAGCTTTCCTTCTCTTTCTTTTCTCTCTCTCTCACTCACGGCTCTCTCTCTCTTTCTCCTCTAAAAATCGGACCAGCTCTCTCTCTTACCTCTTTCTCTCGGCTGCAAGAAGTGGAGAGGATGATGGTGTTTGATGGCCTTGAAACTTCAAGAAGTGTTGATGGAAGAAAATGGAAGAAATTGGAAAAATCTCTCCCTTCTCTCCTCTAAGCTCTCGGACCAGCTCTCCCTCTCTCTCCTCTCTCCCACGGCTGCAAATCTTGAGAAGATGATGGCCTCCAATGGTGCTTGAAGCTTGATGGAAGAAAGGAAAGAAAATGAAGAAGATGAAGTTGGCAACTTTCTCTCTCTCTCCCTTGTTTCTCTCGGCTGCTCCCTCTCTACTCCCAAATTGCAGCTGAAAATATGAGCCCAAGGTTGCCAAAAAGTCAAGGCTAAAAGGTGCCAAAAAGTGCAACTTCCACAATTTAAGGAAAAGTGCTTTTGGCACTTTATGTCAGCACACACGTGATGTCTAACTTACACTGTTTTAATCCATTCCAACACTGTCTAACCTTTCTAATATTTCCATAATATCACTACATATGCTCGGTTTCAAGTCCAAGTCACTATTCATGTGTCGGAACAATTTTTAACGCTAAAATGGCCAAACCACCCACACCGCAATAAATTAGGTATAAAATTCTCTAAATTGGAAAATAATCACTTTAAACATATATTTACTCATATTTCAATAAATAAACATAATATAAATAATATTATGCATTTTAAAATAAAATCTGAATTTTGGGGTCCCTCACATCCTTCCTCCTTAAAGGAATTTTGTCCTCAAAATTCTTACCTTCTACCACCGCTTGACCACTGAGTCTTGGACCAAAATGGTATATACTCGGCCGTGGTCGCTCCTCTCCTTCAATTGCTTGTTGAGAAGTATCCACATTTCCTTGGCGAGTACTATTATCTCAGCTTGCTTTCCTCGGGCAAGGTTAACTTGATGGTCGGCACTCCCACATCAGTAAACACCTTCGCTCTTTCACCCAACAATTGTCCTCAGTGTGATTGCTTTTTCCACAATATCCACAAGTTGGTTGAAAAACCGTGGCTCGACTCCCTTGTGTTATTTCCTTTGATTGGGCTCTCTTCGCTTGGGTTCCTTGTGATGTAGCTCTTTCTATTTGCTCCACTCTATGAGCAAAAGGAAGAGGTGGTAGCCTCCATCAGCCCCTTTTCCAACTTTGGATGGTGATACACTCTCTCTAAAAGATTCAAAGTGACTACCACTAGATGCATCTCTCTTCCGTGAGTGTGAGACTCTTAGTTGGGATTTTGTAATCTCGACCCTTTGGGCTTTCTCAAGGGCATCAGTGAAGGTCTCAATTTGAGCGGCTGCCAGAGCATCTTGAATTTCTAGATTGAGTCCTTGAATAAACCTTCTTATTCGCTCAGAACCACTAGTTCAGGGCAAACCTAGACAATTTGGTGAATTGAGTTTCATATTCGGCCACACTTAAGGTTCCTTGCCGAAGCTTTATAAAATCATCTTCTCTCTTTTCTTGGACTAGTGGTGGAAGGAACTTTTCATTAAACTCTCGCACAAAGCTCATCCAAGTCCTAGGAGTTTGTTCCCTTTCCCACTTGCTTCTTATTACATTCCACCAAACTCGAGCCACTCCTTCAAATTGGAACACGGCAAAGGTCACTTGTCTCTCCTCTGAATAGTCCAATGCATCAAATATATTTCTTATATTCTCTAACCAATTCTCAGCTTTGTCGTGGTCGATCCCCGTAAAACTTAGGTGGAGAAAACTTCTGAAATCTTTCTAAAGCCTTATCTTCTCCTATCTCTTGGTTTCCAAGTTGATTTACTTGTCCAGTTCCATGGCCTTGTTGAGGCACTAAACGCGTCTAATATATCCGTCATAATGATTTAAAACCCGTGCCATTTGATCATTTGCCTCAGCCCTTGACCCAGTGTTTTGGTTAGCCGCAGATCCACTCTCTTCCTCTTGATTTTGGGGTTGTCTACGTGGACGTCCCCGTCGTGGTCTCCTAGCTTCCATTTTTCAACTAAACGATAGGGACATGCATTAATACACTTGAAGCATACACATACAGGTATCAATCCATAAAAACAAGAGAGACAGTTCCATTTTTGCACATAACATTTTCACAACACAGTTTAAACTCAGTCATGTTCCAATCCAGTACAAACCAGAACTCATTAAGTTAAAACACAAGTTACAGTCAAGTTGAGTACATATCCAATAATAATAGCAACAAAAGCAAGTAAATCATTATCAAAATACATTGTCCCCACGGTAGAACTCGACGCTCTAATCTCGTCCATCCTCATACAAGAGGTCAAAAGCAATACATCACTAGACTAATTAGAATCAAAAGATTCCCGTTCTCTAACATGTATAACTTCATTTCCAACGCTAGGATCCTCAGGGCCACGATCTTCTCTACCTCTCTCCCTTAGTTGTTGAGTCATTCGAGCCAAACGATTATTGGCTTCTTGTAATTGTACACGCAAAATATCAGTTCGTTCTTGCTCCTTGAGCACCCTAGTCTCCAACTCTCGAATCCGGTCATTTGCTCTTGCATTTGCAATAACTAGCCTCTGCCTTTCATCTACTATAGCTAAAACCACACCGGGATATGAATATGTCATCCAACAATTACATTGCTATCCATCCCACGCCCGGGACGAACCAAAATGGCTCACCGATCCCGCTCAAACATAATAGGACGAAGTCGCCTTCGAGGTAGTCTTCGCACTCCACTTCCCTCCATTCCTACAATCACAACTAGGATTAGTCTTTGAGGTAAACTATTACCATAAATCACGTCACTTAATAGTCAAACCAGTCCCACAGTCCGGCATCCTAAACTTAAAGCCTAGGATACACTCATGTAGATCTCAAGCCTAAGCTCGATACCACTGAGGCGACACCCCACCTCACCCTGGGTTTAGTGGGTCACAACCCAGCTCGCCAGATTCAAACACTCGAATAACTAATAATACTTTGAAGGTGAACATAAATAACCAATCTAGGTCAAATCACAAATAATAACATTACTAAATCCAACTTACAACTCACAATCCCAAATTACAATTCAAAGTACTTCGAGTACAACACCATTACCATCTCACAGGCCCAAGTATAGTAAAAGTCCATCCATCCATGGTTACAAAAGGTACAAGAATTAACCCGGTCACATACACTAAGAAGGATCACAATGCACGCTATCCAACGTCTCGAGACCTGTGGGGGAAAAATAAAACATTTTTGGGGTGAGCTAGGAGCTCAGTGAATGTTCAGTAAAAGCAAGAAATTCATGGACTTTTGAGTTAACAATCACTTTGTAAAACAATTGAGTTTTCAAGCAATCATTTCATCAATACTCACTTTAATAACAACATACAGTAAACAGTAATTCAGTACACAATCAAATCCAGTATTGGAAGGATACAGTGCTCACTTGGAGCTATTTCAGTAGTCCACTTCACCTTATAACTCCTGATCAATCCCCTCAGTACAACTGGCCATCACCTTATCCCTCCAGTGGTAATACTCGAGTATACCGTACAGTGCCCTAAGTACCAACCTACCCGACCGAGTCCGCTCGCTCGAATAGGCCGATAACGAAGGGAAAGGCCTTGTTCAGCCAATGTGGTAAAGTACACATGGCCTACATGCGCAAAGTAATGATCGGTCAAGACCAAGGAGTTTTGTTTTAAGATAAAGCTTTCCAACCTATCCACCACACCAATGGCGACTCAAGTAGGCTTTTGACCCACCGACGCTCAAGAAGGGTTCTTAGATAGGTTTTCTAGCAAAGGATCTTGAGACCCGTGATACGATAAAGTACACATCGACCTACAAGTAGTGAACAATGCGATAAGGTACACATCGGACTACAGGGGTAAAATGCTCCTTGGTACACCACTATCAAACAATCAAGTTATCAACAAAACAATCCAGGAAACAAGCAATATACAAACAATGGAAGTGTAGGCAGTTGAACAGTATATTAACAGTTAGGTCGAGTGTGGTAAAGTACACACTCTCCTAGACACAAGTATGTAATTCACATAACATACGGGAGATATTCACAAACTCATTTCTTTGCAAGTATAAGTTGAGTATATCGTATCACAAGTCATTTTCACGTAGTAGCGAAACATTTGATTTAAAATGGATTTGAACATCCATAAACTTTTCATAAATGGTTTCACTTGTAAAACATTTCATTTGAAAGCGATAGTAAATCTTTTCAATAAATCGTTCATTTGGAAACTATTGCCAGATTTTATTTGAGGGGAGTTGAATCACTCACAAATCCTTTATAAGCTATTTCACGGGTAAAAGCATTTTACTTAGAAATAGTGACAAAATCATTTCTTGGTAAATACTAGCAAATCATTTTACAAATCATTCATTTACAAACCATGGCAAGATTTCTATTTAAAAAGGGAGTTTGAACACTCACCTCGATCCACTCAAACTAGTGAGTAAAGAAGAAGACTAAACTTCGTTAGCTGGTTCACCCTCGACAAAGTCTTGGCCACCTGAGCCAAAGTTCAACTATCAGATACTTGCCCAAAATCTCATATTCCAAGTCTTAACTCAACTCCACAGAAGCACCAAACCCTCACTACTACGAAGTCTGGTTCGGGCCACATTTAAAATTACCTTTGTTGAAATGGTAAGGTCTCAAACCTCAAAAATCATTATTTTCAAAATAACTTGACACTTACTCATAGTCAAAACTATACATTAATTTAAAATACTTCATACCAAGTTCTTATTTTCGAAATCCATAGAATTTGACCCAAAGTATAATAAAACCCTCAAATTCATTCAAATGACATTTTTCATTCAAAATTCATGAAAAACTTCACTTCTCATCTTTTAAAATTCAAACATTCCCTCCACTCAAACATACACTCACAAATGGACAAAATACATATTTTCTCAGAGGAAAATTCTTCAAGAACAAACACAAATTTCGAAATCAAACATTAAATTTACCAAGCATGGGTTCGGCCATCACATCTATTTTCCTTCAAAATTCTCAACAACAAAACCCTACTTTTCTAACCATATCCTCATATTTTTCACAAATATCATTCAGATCCCAAACAGGTCCTCAAGTCAGCTACCTAAAATCCACCTCAAGTCCGCTACCCAGGTTGGGAATCCAAGAGCCCAACTCAAATGCTTCATACATAAGCATTCTTATCAAAATAAACCATAGATCTAACAAATCTACCGCTAATAAAGTTAAAGCTAAAAACTTTAAAGATTATACCTCAAGATCTATTCAGATCTAGTAAGATCAAGATAGATCTGGTGAAGTTCCACCCACAGATGATGTCCTAAGCTCCAAAATCTCGAGAACCTCCAAGTTTTCCCGTAGATCTACTTGCTTGAAGTTGATTTCTTCCTCCCAACTCAAGATTAAGCTCAAGACAAACCACCCAAGCTTTCCTTCTCTTTCTTTTCTCTCTCTCTCACTCACGGCTCTCTCTCTCTTTCTCCTCTAAAAATCGGACCAGCTCTCTCTCTTACCTCTTTCTCTCGGCTGCAAGAAGTGGAGAGGATGATGGTGTTTGATGGCCTTGAAACTTCAAGAAGAGTTGATGGAAGAAATTGGAAGAAATTGGAAAAATCTCTCCCTTCTCTCCTCTAAGCTCTCGGACCAGCTCTCCCTCTCTCTCCTCTCTCCCACGGCTGCAAATCTTGAGAAGATGATGGCCTCCAATGGTGCTTGAAGCTTGATGGAAGAAAGGAAAGAAAATGAAGAAGATGAAGTTGGCAACTTTCTCTCTCTCTCCCTTGTTTCTCTCGGCTGCTCCCTCTCTCTCTACTCCCAAATTGCAGCTGAAAATATGAGCCCAAGGTTGCCAAAAAGTCAAGGCTAAAAGGTGCCAAAAAGTGCAACTTCCACAATTTAAGGAAAAAGTGCTTTTTGGGCACTTTATGTCGCGTGACCTAACTTACTGTTTTAATCCATTCCAACACTATCTAACCTTTCTAATATTTCCATAATATCACTACATATACTCGGTTTCAAGTCCAAGTCACTATTCATGTGTCGGAACAATTTTTAACGCTAAAATGGCCAAACCACCCACACCGGCAATAAATTCGTATAAAATTCTCTAAATTGGAAAATAATCACTTTAAACATATATTTACTCATATTTCAATAAATAAACATAATATAAATAATATTACGCATTTTTAAAATAAAATCTGAATTTTGGAGCCCTCACAATATCACCTTGAACCAACCATTCGAACACTTAAGATAGTATTTCACTTCATTTTTAGGAATAATCTTTGGAAGGAAGAAGCATTAATTTGTTAATGAAGTTCAAAATCATCCACACGTTTCTGGAATAAATATCTTGAAAGTTCATGTTTTATCTAATTGGAATGACATCAAGTAGTGGATCTATTAATTAAAAGATCCATTACTGTTCCACAGACTTGCTATACATGTTAGTGTTTGCCTTTCTAAATTCCATAATTTTTTATTCTATTTCCCCGTTAGCATAAGTGTTCTCTCTCTGCTACCTGTTGGCATGATTCGCCTCCTTAATGTGTTCAATTGCCTTCCTTCTTTATTTTGTTTTCCATATCTTTTTTTTTTTTATCTCACTGTCTGATTTTCCTTCTTTTTCTTTAGATCAACCTTCCACTCTTACATTTCAAACTCATAAAATTTACTTTGCCTATGATAGTAAAGAAGGCAGCAATCACATTGATGTTCCATTTTATATAACAAGAAAAAAGGCCACCGTTCCTTCTTCAATAGATGAATTCAACTCTTTGAAAGAACATATCACCACAAATAAAATTCCATTTTAACCAACCTTGTATTTTCAATCGGTTTGCGACTTTTAGCATGTACATAAAAGTTTTACATAAATTATAATAACAATATATAGAACGACTTTCCATTATCAGCTGCTATCATTGCACAATCACACAACTACAAAACAAAAGAAACCAAATAAGAACACAGGCCATTATAAAAAAAGCCAACAAAAAATAATCGACTCTTCTATTCTCATTATTTCTTTCTTACGTAAACTTTACAGCATATTATCAATCACAATTCTATCACTTTGCTTGAATATGACAAATCTCTTTCTATTGTCAGGTATGATCAAAACCGTGAAGAAATTTCCCATATCCTTGAGTGCATACAAAGATTCAGCTCGCCTCCTTTGAAGATCTGATATCATCACTATAAAAACTGCACTTAACACATTGAAAGATGTAAGAAGAATTACAAACATTCAAAATCTGCTTTTCACAGCCCTTTTTTTTTCTCCCTTTAAACTTTTATCATCTCAAAACAGGATATTTTTCTTCGCACATCTTTTCTATTTAAAGCATGCTTTATTTTTCCTCTTCACCTAACATAATGTCAATTGTAGATCAAGACTACCTGGATTCAGGGAAACACCACTATGACTCCTGGTCAGCGATCTTTCTGGTATACTGCATGTATTACTTGTCAAAAAGCTGTGGATGCTCCTTTAGAATGGGTCATCAAGTGCCTATCCTGCAGGCTGCAAGGAAGAATCAGGTGTTGAAGCAAGGTAAATAAATTACATATATTCCACAACACTAAACTCAAAACTTTTGACAAATTTCTTTAAAAATTTTGTGTTTCTGGTTCAACTTACTACACTTTCCCCATAGCTACAACTAATGTTTTTATGTGCCAACTTAACCATTACAATAGTATGTTAATTTCAGACTCATTTTATTGATAACCTAGGTGTTTAGCTTTTCTTAAACAGCTTGCACCTTTTATGAAACCAATAACCATATTCATCTCACATTATGTGTTGTCCAGGGAAAAAACAATGGGTAAATTTATTATACAAAATATAAATTCAACATAGCAGAAATTTCCTCAAACCTTTACCTTAAATTATTTATCATCATTCTTCTCTACTTACCTTTCCAATCTTTTTCTCTTCTTATTAAACTGTTTACTATGATTTCTGTCACACAAATTTCATGAAAAATGATAAAACAAATCTAACTATGCTGAGTTAAAACCGAAAACCATGAGGTTAAGTTCCTTCTTTTTTATTCCTGTTCCTCCCCTGTAATCACTGCACTATGTTCACTTACTGTTTTCATATCCAAGGTGCCGCATTGGAATCATTGTTGATGATGGAACAAGCTCAATGAATACAGTTATCTTTGGCAAAGATGCTGAAAAACTTATACCATTCACAGCAGTTCAACTAAAAGATGCTGATGAGCATGTAAGTCAGCTAACCCCATCAAAATAGTTAATACTGAAGCTTTGTTAACCAATTTTTCCACTTCTTAACTATTGACCTTTTACATAGTATCTAAAAACTAAGATATAAATGCTCTCTATACCTAAACAAAAACTAACACAAAATCAACCTGTAACTCCAGACCTCAAATTATTTGATATAATAACTATATAGATTATATGAATTCCATCTAATCCATACTTATTTAAAAAATGCAGGATGTTGACCTATTTTCTGAGCTTGCATTTGCAATTAACACTCGGCATCTGCTCTGCTTTGTTCGGCACTTTGACTCGGATCACCATGGCCAAAAGGATGACAAGTATAACATTGTCAAAGCATATACTAATGACGAGGTCCAGCAGTTTAAATTGGCCATCACTGAAAAAGCTGCTGTTGCTACTGCTTCAGTATCTGTTCTATCTGCTACAGCTGTAGCTAAAGATCCAGTTGAACCTACTACCCACCTTTCTACAATTGGTGCATCCAATGAACAGCTTACCAATGAGAAACAGTTCTTCAGCCCAACTACAAAGCTGGTCCTTGAGTCAATTGCCCAACCATCTGATATTGCACAAGCATCTCCCTCATCCAAAACTCCAGCAAAACGAAGCTTGACTTTTGAAAGTGCAGATGACACACACGATATAACATCTACTGCCAAGACAGCTGCTGAGCTTTTTCCTTTAAATCCTGAGAAGTCCCCCAGTGACAAAGCAAAGACACATGCTTCCAAATCCACTGACACAAGCCCCCTCAAAAAACAGCGTGAATCTGGAGAATGAAACTTCTGCCATCATTCCTCTTTTGTTAAATGCCTATGTTCCTGAATTGCCTCATACTTATCTTTTGTCATCATATTAGAATCCATTAAGATATCATATCTGATTGAAACTTAATGGATACTAATATATGAATTTATGTATTTGTCAGCAACTTTCCTGTAGGCAATCAGTGTTTTTGTTAAACTCTGGCAACGATGTCATCTTAAACTATTCACTGGAAGGTACATACTTACTACTACAACAGCTTAGCAATGCTCTTTCGATTGAAGTTATATTTTCCTACAATATTAGCAGCCTATTCTAACAGCTATTATATAATTATTGTGCACTTGCAGCTACTACAACATACAAAGTCAGGATTACAATTAACCCCAATCTCTAAACTATTTATCACACATTTAGAAACCTATATTTCTTGGAGGGCCAAGGCTGTGCATTGCACAGCCTGCTTCACCTAGTTATACATACAGAAAAGGTGTTACTATGAGCCAACTACTGCTAAAGATTTCAAAACCATCTTAAAAAATGCATTTTAGAACTATAGATATAAATGAGCTGCATAAAACAGAAAAATATAAATAAATATAGACGTTTCCGTTAATTTGTTACCGCATCAAGACTATAATATACGGTGATTTTTAGTGTAAAAAATTGACAGTTTAGCCAATGAATAAAAGAATGTAATTTTTGTTTTTTGGTTCGGTAGCAAGATAATTTTTTATGTTAATTGCCCTTTGATTAGTTATTGTACGAAACTATATAAATGAGATGATAAATTAGTTGATTCAAAAGTATTTGAAAAGCTTCTATAACTATTAAGCAACTTTAGATTTCTTGAGTATGTGAAAAGAAGAGAAAAAAAATATTTCTACATGAATCACTTGGAAAGTAAGCTTCATGTATGAGCAACTTTGATTTTTTTTTTTTTTGACTAATAAAGCGAAAAATTTTTTCTATATGAAATTGTTCAATCAGGTTCAAAAGTCAAAAGGTATCAAAAATAAATATTAAGCTTCCGCATTTTCACTTTTTCCTCCCCTTTTTTCCCCTTTGTCTTGTCATCTTTACAGTTACACATTTAAAAATCAGGAAATCCATGGTAATGAGGAATGATTCCTTCTTGTCTAAACCTATTTATATTTGATCTGTCATTCGCAAGCTTCCCTTAATTCTTTCCCTTACTTTACCAGGACAATCCTGTGCCTCTTCTTCTCTAAATTGCTGCATTTCTAAATTTAACGAAGTACAAGCTATTTAGAAGAACGAGAAAGCCTCAGTCCATGTGTATAAGCACCATATCAGGTTCAAGATTCACGATATTTTCTTCATGTGAAATTCTCTCAATCTCCAAAATAAGGTAGAGTGTAAAAGGATACAGGACAGTTGGTATCTTATCAATATCCCCAAATTTGATGTCAGGTAAATGGTTGAAAGCATCATCACCTCAGCGCCCTAACAGAAGGTGTTAAATGTGCAATAACCAATCAGCAGTTGAGATCTTCTCAATATTTCAACAGAGTGTGATGTGTATTTTGCAGAAACTTGGGCACAAGTGACTCACTTTCAATAACAATTTACTGATAAAAGGACGTCAGCCCCCAAGCCCTCCTTCCAGTGATTATACTACCACAAAGACAAACTTGATACAGTTTCGAAGATGTGGGAATTTGGAAGAAACAATAAACAGCCATATTAAGTAGGATGAACGTGTGAAAGGATCTGCTCATTTAAAAAGCAAGATTGTGGACATTATGTGTTGTGGATGCCTTGGTTTCGTGAACTATCTGCCACGTTGAAATTGTCCCAGGCTCTTTTGGCTTATCATTTAGCAGATGCAATGTGTTCTAGTTCATCCACAACTTCTTTCATTGAGGGTCTTGCTTTAGGATCAGACGCAAGACATCTCAGAGTCAGTCGAGCCATTTCTACAGCAGCTTTTATTGGGTATTTGCCTTCCAACCGGGGATCCATTATGCTAGTTATCTTTCTTTTGTCTGGTAAACGAGGCTTGATCCAATCAACCAAGTTGTGCTTCCCCTGCTGACGATTAAGGTCCAGAACCCTTAAACCTGTCAGCACTTCAGCCATTACAACACCAAAATTATAAACATCGCTCTTCACATACAAGTTCCCTGTTACATAAGAAGTCTGCATCGTTATGACTCGATCTTTTGATTGGCATCTTGGTTAGACTTGATTTAAGCCAAACTAATATAAACTTTAGCTTCTACTACTGCCATGATCACAAGCAAGAATCTTAAAAGATCTATATATGATTACCTGTTGTGATGTACTCGGGAGCAGTATAGCCACACGTCCCCATAACACGTGTTGACACATGTGTTTGACTATTGGAAGGACACATCCTTGCCAATCCAAAATCTGATAGTTTGGCATTGTAATACTTAAAACAAAATGATTGATCAATGTTAGAGGCAATGAGGCTTCTTAAGGTATCATCTAAACACCAGCACTTTCATAGTCTAACTTGGTATGTAAAATGCTTTGAGATTATTGTGTACAGAGAAACCTACAAGCTTTAGGAAATCAACTATAAAAAGAACTTCTCACATCCAATAACCTTGCTTTGGTTAAATATAGGACAACTGATGAGGCATCTTAATCTTACTTACACCATCAAGTAGTATGTCTGAGGCCTTGAAATCTCTGTAGATAAATTGTTTCTTTAATGCGTGTAGATATGCTAGAGCCCGAGCTGCACCAATCAAAATCTTAAGCCTTACTTCCCATTGAAGTGGTTGAATGGAAGAGCCCCCTAAAGGCCAAAAAAGCACCAGGAAACAAATTTTGGAATGGCATCATTACCTTAGACGATGCTAATATCTCTGAATTTCAATTAAAGGATGATAAACATCTCACTTCCATAGAGGTGGTTGTTAAGGCTGCCCCTCGGCATATACTCATAGACAAGGAGCAGCTCCTTATCCTCCCAGCAGTAACCAAGAAATTTAATAAGGTTTGGATGAGAAAGCATTCCAAGCATGTATATCCCAGTCTGCATAAAGAAATTTGAAAGAAATTTTTGATGCAACTCAAGAAACGAGGGAATCTTCAAAATCAACACAGAAGGGGAGCAAAATCTCCTCATGTATCATAACAGTAATCGAAGTATATCTACAGCAACATCAAACGTCTTTCTAGATTCTTCTTTTAAGTAGCAAAAGTAGAAGATATTAGCAAACTGTTTCTTCAGTAAAAGCTCAACAGCCAATCCGTGAACATTATTAACGTGAGTTGTTAAGCAACTTTGCTTCACTTATTTGAACTTATTCATGCGATTTTCAAATATTCATTCTTCGTACTTAATATTGTATTTTCTGTTTCTCTAATTAATATCTTTGTATTTCAATTTTCACTGCTAGACCTGAATTCACTAGCCATTCTTTACACTATACTCCCCCTTAGGCAGTGGAAGGGCCATGCAAAGGAAACTAATGTCAATTTTGATTCTTTCCATGCAGTGAGTATATGCCCATGACAACTGTAAATGGAATCACCAAAATATAGCATAACTTAGGCCAAATTCTAAGTAGGTCTAATGCATCGTACTCTTCATGTACAATTGCCAGTATAAGCTCTCAAATCATCAAGATGAATGATTTCTTTTCTAAAATTTGACGTAAGCAACTTGTTGATAAAACAAAACTGCTTTAGACAAACAACTGGTACTTTTTCTTTTTTCTTTTCTTCCTCAGGGATGCAGTGAAGGAAAGACCAGTGATGAATTATTTCAAGAGAGATGGCATCACAAAAAGGGCAAGCTTTATTCCAGCCTATAATGTACCACTCTTTTATGTGCCAAGACAATTGATTCAGATAAGAAGAACAGTTTGCGTGAAGGAAGAAGAAACCAATCACCAACTAAACCCGACAAGACTAAAAGTCCAGTTAGTTACAAGTTTAGTGTATTACCTGCCACTCTTCAAATCCTTGAAAACTTTCAGAATTCAACTTTTTAATTGTAATAACTGATTTACTGCTGCCCTTTGATGTGGACTTATCATGAATCCAACCTTTGTATACTCTTCCAAATCCACCTTCTCCCAGCACTCTATCATTTTTGAAATTTTCAGTTGCAGCTACGAGTTCTGGGAAAGTGTAAACTCTTAAATTATTGGGATCTCTGATGTCCCAAATTGGATCAGTCTCCTCAATCATTAGCGTCTCTGAAAATGTTGCATTAACAGATGCCTGTGATGTACCTGCCCAAAAAGCACTTGTAATTGACCTTTTCGTCGTTCAATGACTTCAAACTTAAAAACTTGGGGGGTAGGTGGAGGGGGAGGGAGCAAAAGAATCTTGTTGTGGTTATATTTTATATATGATGCAATGTGATTCAAAGAAGTTAAAAGAAGATAAGGTAGTCTCTAATTATCCCCTGGCCAGGGCAAGCACTTGAAACAGGCGGGACTTGAAAGGAAAACAAAATAACAAAAGACCAATTCTTTCAGAAATATAATTGCACCAAAGATCATAAATTTGACCACAGGAACTCTGTCAAGCATGCTGGGACATATATCATGCCAAAAAGCTTACACATGGCAAAAAGTTCAACTTATGTTGAAAGAATTTCAGTAAACACAAAGACAAACTAAGCAAATATGTTAATGCAAAAATATAACAGCCTAACGAATCCAGTTTGAATTAACAAGTTTCAATTGTCCAAGCAGAAAGTAGCAGGAAATTCAACCGAATACAGGCCTGCTCAGAGAAGAGCTCAGGCTCTAGTTTTAGAGAACCTACCTACACCAGTCATTCCCTCAGTTACTCTTGTCTTTCCCACTGTGCTAAGTACACCATCAGGCCACGGGCTTTCATACGTAGAGAACCTTACCGACTTAGGGTCTTTCAAAGCTTCAAGTATACGTGGCATTTCAGGCTGTTTAGAAGGCTTGGGACTTAGGCAAGCCTTTGCAATGATAGCAACTGCCCACAATTCAATCAACTGATCCTCATCCACTTCTAAAGATGGATCCACAATGTTCACAAAAAGTTCCTTGTCATAAGTGCTGATGTAAGGCAAAACGTTTTCTATCCCAGCGTTGATGCTGGAATCATTATGATCACCAGCAAAACTGGGATAACCTGTGACTAGTTCAAGCAAAAACTTTCCAAAGCAATAGATATCATAGGCACACCTTGCATTCAATGAACCTGGTCATTTAAGATTTAGACAAAGGCATGGTCAAGTATATGCTTTTTGTACTCTAGTTTAATCTTTAAAAGCTTTTTCATACCGAACATGTAGCCGGTCTTAAGCAAATGAAGAGTTTTGAACCAAATAATGATAAAGCCAACTGGTGATTGTACTGTGTTAAGGATACCCAATCTCTCAAAGTTTTGAAATTTTTTGCTATCCCCACAGTTCATTTTTCCGTACAGTTTCAAATTTCAAGCAGCTGTTCACAGCTTAGCTTTAAAGATCCACCAGTTTTCTATTCTTCTTCCCTTCTGAATTATGGTGTGTAAGACATAAGATTGACTTGAAAATCAGCAGCTAATCTATCATTGCTAGAGAGTGCAGCAAAGAAAAAACTGAAAGAACAAACAAACCGTAACTGATAGAAATTTCATATACCTGCAGTGTCTCCTTCAGAAGCCCTGAATATAAAGAAAATAGAGTATTATCAAAAATCTCGAATAAGTGACATTAGGTAAGAATTATAATTGCAACTCTGCAGAGGATAAGGCATGATGGATTTGATTAACTAAATACCGTTGTATGCTTGAAAAAGAGAATCTGGTTCTACTAAAGTAACATCTTTAGCTTCCTTTCTAGATTAAATACATCAATCACCAAGAGCACCCCTGGTACAGAAGTTATGTGCACGTTGGCATTTCTCTTATGAGTTCAAAGAGATAAATTACAATGTCAAGGCTTCAGCCCCTGCAAGCAAATCCTCTGATGCTTGTAGTCACAGTCCAAAGTTTTTTCAATTAGAATTACTCCATTGATGAAAAGCCTCTTGTACGGTAAATAATTGAGTAAATTACAAATAACCCCCTGTGGTTTTGACTGTTGCCACATAACCCTCCTAACGTTTCAAAATATCCATTTCACCCCCCTATGATTTTATGTAAAGTGGAAACATGACGAAAAATACCCTATATACTGTCGTTAGTTGAAATGACAATAATGCCCTTATTTAAATATTATATCAATAGATGGATTTACTACTTTATATAAAAGTACAGGGGAATTATGTAGACGATTGCAAAAATCACAAGGGGGTAAAGTGAATATTTATATGAATCATAAGGGGGTTGTATGGATATTAAGATTTTAGAGCTTGTTTGGTATAACTGATTGTATATTCCGTCCACTTTCCACTTTACATAAAACCGTAAGGGGATGAAGTGGATATTTTGAAATGTTAGGAGAGTCATATGGCAACAATCAAAATCATAGGGGATTATAAGTAATTTACCCTAAATAATTTCATTCCAAGGATCCACTTGATTTTGTTGTTAAACTCTTAAGAAGACTAAAAGAGCCCAAGTTGACATTGCAGAAGATTTACCACTAGAGATTTTATGGGGATATAATTGAATAAGAATTATCACAAGAGTATGAAATACTTAGAAGTATCGCCATGTCACAAGATACTTACTTTGACAACCATAATAACCTTGAAATCCCGTTCTGATTTTTCTCTTTTTTCTCAGTACAGACCTCAGTAAGCCTCCCTATCCGTGCTTCAAAGTTTTCATCAATAAGTATGCTGCGAGCTTCAAATTTTCTGTAACGATTATATCAAATCATGTAAATTGACAAGTGAAGCCCACAATGGAATGCTCAATAGTTAAAAATCGCACATGAGGAAAAAAAGAAAAAATGAAAGAAAAGGAAAATCATTGCTCCAACACTATGATACGATTCACACACAAAAAGACTCCAGAACCAAAACTGGAAAGCCTTCATTTTACCATCAGGTGAAGTACGCTGAGATATTACCAGCAAGTTAGAACCTCCAATATTTTTGTGCTTCAGATTTGCATTTCAGTTATATCAGGAGGTAAGGGTATGTACCTAGAATAAATAAAATGAAAGCAAGCAAGAGTCTTGGGTTTACCTATGAACAAGAGGTGGAACACATTCATGATGCAGATAACACAAACCCTGTGCAGCTCCAGTTGCAATCTTCAACCTCGTAACCCAACTTAATGATGTCGATTTTTGGCAATCAACTTTAGTATCATCCGATGAAATTCCCTTATAAGTCAAACAACTGGACAAATCTTTGTTAACCATGTATTTGTAAACCAGAAAGGTTGTATTCCCATTCTCAAAGCAATACCCCAGAAAGGGGACGAATCTCGCATGAGAAATCTTGCCAAGAATTTCCAATTCATTTATCAAGTACGAAGACCCTGACATATTAACTCTTTTAACAACAACCTGAAGCCCACCTTCCAAAACTCCGTAAAAGAGATCCCCAGAGCGGCCATGCTTGATGAAATTCGATTTACTGAAGTAATCAGTGGCCACGAGGATTTGATCATAAGTAAAAGACTTCCCAACTACTGGTAAGCTGGAGGAATTGTTGAAAGACCAAACTCGAGTAGCAGGGGAAGTGAAGTCAAAGGAAGAAGACGATGATAATGATGCTGAAGAAACATCACTTGGGGTTCTAAGAGCACTCAGCCTTAGCTGCTCTCTGCGAAGAGTGGCTGTGACTAGCCTTTCCCAGTTATCATACACCACTGCCATCCTTGATTAGTACTATACGACTGGTACAGTGGTACTAGGTGCAAGGTTCTCTAGGGACACGGGCCGAATGATTGTGGGAAAATGTGCGGGTCGGTGTTGTATGTAATTCTGTATGGGTGTAATTCACTTTCAATAGCGATAACGTGTAATTATAGAATAAAATTTTATGAACCTTATATATAGTGGAAAAAATGATGTACAAGATATAATTTGAGCCTTATATTTTTATTTTTTCTACCAAATCTTGACCATAAACCTTGAACCGTTCCTGCTAGAGCTGTTTTGCGAATCGAGCAGCTTGTGAGCTCGGCTTGGCGCAGCTCGTTAAGACTCGAGTTCGGCTCGTTTATTTGAGTAAACGAGTCGAGTTGAGTTTGGCTCGATAGGCTCGATTTTAAGGTGGCAATTTTGTCATTTTAGTCTTTAATTGTAAAAAAAAAGAATATGACCACGATTTTTCCAACTGTCAATATAAAGTCAAGATGGTATTAGTGAATCCCTTTTCATCTAGTGGGGTATAATTGATTTCATTTGTTTTCGAAACACATCACTAAACTAGAATAGCTCATATTCAATGATCAATTGCATATATTGTTCATTTCAAACAGTAAATTTTATCTAACACTAGTTTCAAGTCATTAATAATTGAACATTCTTAGGTTCCGTTTGTTGTCAAGTAAATAATTTTACAGTTACAAATTGTTCAACATTAAGGTGGCTGAAAATTGGCTAGAGCCTTGTGAACTAATGAATAATATATGAATCATTGGCTAATTTAATACATGAAAGATAGTGCTATAGCAACTAAATTTAATTGGAGAATTGTTATAGAGTTCGTTTAACTGGAAAATTGTTATAGAGCTTAAATCGAGCGGAGTTTAATTTAGAATTCATTTTGTTAATCGAGTCGAGTTCGAGTTTGAGTTTAACGAGCTCGACATGATTCTATTAATTGAGTCGAGCTCGAATTCAAGCTTAATGAGATCAACTCGATTCTGTTAATCGAGTTGAGCTCGAGCTCAACAGTGTTTTAACCGAGTCGAACTCGAGCTCAATTTTCAACTGGATAACGTTATCGAGCGAGCTCGAATTTCAGGAGTTCAGGCTCGATTCGGCTCGAATAACAGCCCTAGTTCCTGCCCTCCTCCGTACTTTAGAACCATTTTGTGGCCATTATGATGATGACCTGATCCAATTCTCATATCACGACTCCATTTACTAGTGCTATATCAAAATGTTTGTGGTGATAAACACCCGGAAGGTGAGGAGCTGGAACGGACGTTCTTTTTCTTCTCTCCAATTCAACACGTACATCTTGGACTAATAAGTTGACTTGGTTTCTCGCTAGATTAAAATAATAATAATAGTAAGATTCGGTTTCACACCAACCAGTACGCTAATATGTTGGTGAAAGAATCATGGCTAAACATAAGAGAGTAATTTGGCAGCAGCATCTATTTTTAAATATTTTAGAGTGCTATTAAAGTCTTTTTACTTGTACATATCATTTATCTTCCTTAAAACACCGTTGTTGCTTTGTTTATCACTAGTATTACTTCACCTGTGATTTCGTTAACCCAAATATAACATTTGTTATATGTAATCTTTTTAAAGTTTGACTATTTATCTGATAATAGAATATTTTATATTTTCAATTTATTTAGCCAATTGTTGTTACAAAAAACTATCTAAATACAAACTCCTTGATCTATTGATTTTTGAATTTATTTTGAGTTTTCTTTTTTCAATTTATTTTGAGTTTTTTGATAAATTATGGATTCAATTTTGATAAACAATTCTTAATAGAGTTATGTTTCATCAAAGTTGTTAATACTTAACAAAAATTTCACCATAAAGTGTACACCTATTACACTTAATAAATAGAATTCATAACTATTATCAATGATGGCATAAATTGTAAAATCAAATCCAAAGAGACATTAGAGGAATTAAATTGGCTTTTTAGATCTTATCATTCTAATTATATTCACTATACTCACCTTTTTCTTTACCTTTTGGAAGGCCCGTAAAGTCTAGATGTACCTTTTTTTACTTAAAAATAAAATCCCTAGTTAAGTTTCTGATGAAATCACCAAACTTAACAAATGAAAAAAAATTGAATGAACATTTTGAATGTTATTTTTTTTCTTGATAAGAGAAAAGAAATGCAATTGTACAATTAAATTTAATTATTTAAGAATAAAATATATGGACTGTGCTTATATCGAACTTCAATTGAATATTTAATTATTTTATTTTATATCTTTATAGTTGAACTTCTCAAATTTTTTTATGAATTTGAATTGAATAATGTGAGGTGCATTTTTGAATTTGGACCATTTATATTTTTTCAAAGTGTTATGACAGGTGTCGAGCCAGTGCAATAATAAATATCTACTCCGGAAAATATGAATTTTGAGTACAATGGTGAATAGGATCGCTCCACAAGGATTGGGGAAAATTCGTTTCTCTTTAAGTAAGAAATATGGGGGAATTTTTGGAAAAATTCAGAAATAACTAATCAGCTAAATAATAAAACAAATTACTAAAGTAAGCAGGGATTAAATTAATAATAGACAAATTCTAACCAAAGATTCAATTTCTCAGACACAATCCATATATCCGATCATCGATGCAAAGATAGCTCACTCAATTCATTAATAGGCTGGTTATAGTCATCAACAAACTCTGACGACCAGTTTATTGATAATTAAGGTACGACCATTAATTACTTCTAACTAGAAAATAACTCTAAGTACGACCGTAGAATTTAATTTCTCAATTGCATTAAGAATTAGAAAAGCCCAAACCCTAACTGACAAACACGCTACGAGGATTTATTTAAGTTAGATTGCACGTTCCCCTAACGTGTGTTAATGTTAGTCACCGCTAATGTTAACCAACTAAACAATTACGGATTTAGTAGATTAATTTGGCAGTAGATTATTAGATTACTTTGAATATCGGGCCCTTGATATTCAACTAACAAAATAATCTCAAAAACATAAACCAGAGAATGCGCAAATATTAAGGAATTAAATGAACAACTAATAAATCAGTTAGATCTCACAGATAATCAGAACTGCGTCGATAAGTTGATCTTTGACTAGACTAAAAAATTAACCACGCCTCATGGAGAAAGTTTCGCACAAAATTGAAGAGAAAAATCACAAAACCATCTTCTTGGTATTAAGGTAAAAACTAGCGAAAGAAAGGAAAAGAGATATAGCCTCGTTTCCTGTCCATCGCCTCCAAATAGAATAGTCTAGGAATAGTTGGCAGCCTCTGGAAATACTCACAATCAAGAAGAATAGTTGGGGCCCAGGAATCGTCCCCCGCAACAACGAAATAATCCAAGTACTAATCAAATAGGAAATTCCTAATAGGACTCAAGCTAGTAGTTTTCTAATCTAAAGGGTATTCTAATAATAATAAAAACTAAGAAACCTTCCTAATCACAACAAAATTACTAATTAGCAAAGGTAAAGAATTTGTCTAGCAAGGCTCGGAATTTGGATTCATCACTTTTTTGGAAACTTCCCACATGCACGAAATCCCAACTGTCCCGGACTCGAAGGTAGGAGTTAGACGCGCTCACGCCTAACCGCAGGGAAGTCTACTGGAAACCTATTTTTCACCCCCTTTTGTTCCCAATTCCTGCAATTATCACCAAACACAGAAATTAAGTAGAATTCACCAAGTAGTGCAATACTTAGTCCAACTAATTAGGCAATATTAACAAAATTAACCACTAATATGCACCCTATCAATTCCCCCCACACCTAAATGATACTTGTCCTCAAACATATCCTAACTCAGAAGTGCAGTCAAGATTCCAAGCATAGCAATTCATACCAATAGAGGCATCTTACCTTCCCCAACAATTTCATCAAAATCACAATATATCAAATTGACAATCCTCACAAAGAATTTAGCATATGCACTCATTCACTCCAAAGTGTATAGGGTATAAGATTACTCTCAAATCGACCTAATGGAATGATATTACTATAAGCTTGCTCTTATATCACATCTCCACCACTTAACCATGAATTAAATACAAAAATCGAAGGGACTTTTACAAGGTTGTAATGGGCTTTGGCTGAAGGTAGGATAAAAGGTAAATCAATGTGTAAATATGTCAAAACTAATGCTAAAAATTCAATGCAGAAGTTCCTTGCAAATTTGCACTTCCAAGATATAGCAGCACTTCCATCAACCCAACAAGTGAAAACCATTAACGGCACTTGCCATAACCACAAACGCAAGAATTCCGCATGAAATCACATTGTAACACACATTTCTCCTTTTTTCCCCTCTTTTTTCTTCTTTTTTTTATCATTTTTATTTTCTTCTTTTCTCTTTTTTTTTTTGGTTTTGAAACAAACATCTCAGAAAGCACCTTAACCTACTACACTTGCATTTCCAATTCATTGTCTTGCAAATAATATATCAAATTCCAATGTAATGAAATTAAAGCATTTCTTTAACATAAGGATTCAACGAGAAAGTCTAAAAAGAGGTCTTAGACTATCAATTGTGGTTATCAAGCAAAGAAAAGGGTTAAAAAGTCAAATTGGCTCACTAAGGGTAGATAAAATAAAGGCAGGTTTTTTTTTTTGAAAGTCAAAAATGGTTAATCCTAAGTGCCCTTGTCACTTTTAATGCATCAAATTTAATTAAATGTGGTTTCGAGATGTATAACAGAGCAAGTTCTAGAATGACAAAATCATGTGCAATACCATTCAACAAACAAAAAATAGAGCAAATTTAGGATATAATGCTCACTAACAAGCTCAAAAGTCTCACAAATGGTCAAACCTAATATATTTATCATCAAAAAAAGTAGAAAACCCAATTGGCATGAATTCACTACTTATACTCAAATTTTGATTGCATTCATCATTGTCTAGAATAAAGAATTACCAAAGAAAAGAAAATTCAAAGCAACAATTAAAAGCATAGCCCATGAAGATGTACCCTCCTCCATACCGAAACTTTACATTGTCCCCAATGTAAGAAATAAAGAACAATAAAAATAAGCAAAGGGAACAACAACACTTTCTTGAACAAGGAGGAGGGTGTAATCATGCTATGGCTCAGGATGAAAGGGAGGCCAGAAGCCCACATGATGAAAGTATTGCACCAAGTTCTGGGACATACGGGAAATTTGGCGCTCCACATGCTCCAAACGAGTATCCGATTGGTGCAACTGAAAATGAAGATCCGAGGGCTGCTGCTCTCCAGAAAAGGATGGTGGCAGCGCGGAGATAGAAGGGTGAGTTGCATCTGAAGCAGCGCTGGTCGGCTGAGGAGGGACAGCTTCAAAAGCCTTCCTTTTCAGAGGAAGCTGGATCGGATTCGGGGATGTGAACTAAAACACCCCATCAACCTGCTGCACTAATCCCATTTTCTCCAAGCAAACCAAATCGAGGGACTCCATGTGATAGGCCAAATACAAATTATGATTATTAAGATCTAAGACCTCAAGATTCACTACCAAATGAGTAATATAGGACCCAAGAATCAACGGCTTGTTTTTCTTGGTCATGGCAGTCCATAACTGAGAAGCTAGCCAACAGCTTAAGTTAACTTTGACCTCAGCAATCATGCACCAAATAAGAAGAACTCGGTCTTAGATAAAATGCTGCAACTATCATTCCTATCTGAGAAACTATAGGCTAGGAAACAATGAATATAGCGAAACACTGGGTTCTTCAGGTTGGAGCTCTTGGATTGGTTAGGGTCATAAGAGTGTGTATCAACTAATAAATCTTTCCAATAGTCAATGTTATGCGAGAAAAAAGGTTCAGTAAAGTCACAAGCACTCTCCACATACTCCAACGTCTGAGAATAGGGCACATCAATGAAACCAAAAGTTAAATTAAATTCAGTAATAGACTGCTGGAACTCCTTACCCATCAAGCGATAATGAATCATATTAGGAGTCGACATTGAAAACTCAGTACGCAGATTGAATTCAAATGTGGCATAAACCTCCCTAGTTAACTCAGTAAAAGTAGGCACATCAATGGCAGTGTAATTAGCCCAACCAATGGCAGCAATCCTCCTAGTGACCTCTTCTTTAATATACAAGGCATCAAGTGTAGGACCATGAATAAATTTACAAGGATAATCTACCTCTCACAACAAGCTTGATACCTCTCTTTATCTGCAGCCTTAGTAAAGGTCAAATGACCACTAAAATGTGAGGGGGAAGAGATGTGAACTTCCTTGGTTTTACCAAAGCGAGACCGTGGACCACCTGAAATAGAGACTTGGGATGGTCCACTCACAGAGACAGTAGGCTGTGGGAAGAAGTGGATGGTCGGGATCTCTTTTTCTCTTGTTTCTTTGCCATGCACTCAATGAAAAAGCAGGAAAAGACAAAAATTGACAGGTGAGAAATGGACAGGTCACAAATTGACAAACAAGGCAATAGCAAAGGCAAATTCACACGGAGTCCCACAAGTCCAATGTCTAGTCCACAAGAGACAAGTCGGTTCAATAAAATCCAAATGTAGGCATTGCAAATTCCCCTAAATGCCAACACAACTGCACAATGAAAAGTTCCCACACACTAACCAAATTCCACCCAGCAACAAATCGAGTAATTTCACTTAAATAGAATCACAGCCAAGGAACAATTAACTTTGGCCTAAATGCTACCAATCGCCAAGGAAAATAGTGTGATTAATAAATTGGCATTAGACAATAGCAGCAACGGTGTGGCAGTGGCGAAGGCCCACGGCAACAGGCAGCATATTAGCAAATAGCAATGAAGCACGGCAGGAACGTACCAGCACGTTGGCAATGTCGATTGCAGTGGCGTCAGCACTGTGGAGAAGAGAAAGATTGACGGTGAAGTAGTGGCAATGACTATCCAAGAGTAGCGGCAGAAGCGAACCATTCAACGGCAAAGAGCAGCAGGAGCGGACAGCGATGTCGTGACTAGTTCTTCACAGTAACAGAGCAGTGAAACAGGTAGCGGCAGTGGAGATGGGAGCGTGACAAAGCAGAGGCGAATGAGCAGTGGCAAACTTGGAGCGGCACAGCGGAATGGTGAAGTAACGACTATGGCAGTTTCAGCGAGAGCGAACCAGGAGCGGTGATGCAGGTGGCGGCAGCAACGACAATGGGAGTAGACGGCACTTGCGAACTAGCAACGGTGGTAGAGCAGCGAAAGCATAGCAATGGGGGCAGCAGACAGTAATGGCCGGTGATGGCAAACAAGCGGCACAGCAGCAACGGCGGCAGACAGTGGAGCGGTGATGGCATGGCGGTTAGCAAAAAAGGAAAAAGAAAACAAAGGAAAGAAAAAGAAAAGAAACGTAGAAAGAAAGAAAATGAAGCAGAAAAGAAAAATAGGGTTTTTGAAGTTTTTTTTTTTTGACAATCCAACAGCGCTGTTAGACGTGGTCACATCTAATTATCTATGAGTCTTCTGCCTAACAATCACAAATGGCAACGCTTAACCGTGACCACTAGGCATAGGCACGACTAACTAGTATAAAGTCTTCTGCCGGGGTGACCAAAATTCATTCCTTAGGCCTGACCACTAGACGTGAGCACGTTTAATTGATATAAAGTCTTCTGCCTGTAGTTTGAAATATCTGCCCCCAGACATGTCTTACATGCGGGGGCACGCTGCAGCTTAACACGAAAGAACGCATCATTCAATTGCATCCAATTACATAACAAAAATACAAAAAATACAAAAATAATTAAGATTATAGGTTCTTGGGTTGCCTCCCAAGCAGCACCCTTTCTTTAACATCTTCAACTAGACGTAGCACAAATCTTCTCAGGTTGTATAGATGGGATCTTCAAGGTGCACAAACTCTACTCCTCCACTTGAAATCTTTCATGGTAGGGTTTAATATGATAACCATTTACCATGGACTTTTTCTCTGTCTTCAAACTTTGAATCTCAACTGCACCATAATGAAAAACATTAGTAACTACAAACGAACCAAGCCACCGTGAATGCAATTTACATGGGAAGAGTTTGAGCCTGGAGTGATAAAGAAGAACTTTCTAACCTACCACAAATGTTTTCCTAGAGACTTATTGATCACGAAAAATCTTGCTCTTCTCTTTATAAATCAAAGTATTCTCGTAAGCCTCATTCCTAATTTCCTCCAACTCTTGCAATTGCAATTTCCTTTGAACTCTACCCTCTTCATTGTCCATGTTACATTGCTTGACTGTCCAAAACGCCTTGTGCTCAAACTTGATTAGAAGATGGCACGGCTTCCTAAATAAAAATCTGTACGGTGACATCCCAATTGGCATTTTGTAGGTTGTCCTATAAGCCTATAGTGCATCTTCTAAGCGCATATTCCAATCCTTCCTATCTGGTCGGAGCATCTTCTCCAAAAGTGATTTAATTTCTTTATTGAAAACCTTCGCTTGGCCATTTGTTTGAGGGTGGTAAGATGTTGAAACCTTATGAAGAACACCATACCTTTTAAACAATGCAGCAATCACCTTATTGCAAAAATATTTTCCCCTATCACTTACAATCGCCCTTGGCATTCCAAAGCGGACAAAAATGTTAAACTTCACAAAATCTGCAACCACCTTAGAATCGTTAGTTCGGGTGGCTTTTACTTCCACTCACTTAGAGACATAATCAACTGCAAGTAAGATATATAAAAAAATTGAAAAATGAGGGAAAAGGACCCATAAAATCAATGCCTCACACATCAAAAATTTCAATAAAAATCATAGGGATTTGTGGTCTCTTCTAGAAAGATTCCCTACTTTTTGACATTTATCACAAGACTTTCAAAACGAATAGGCATTCTTGAAAAGAGTTGGCCAGTAAAATCCGCTCTCTAATACTTTACGAGCCGTCCTCTTTGGTCCAAAATGACCGCCACATGCAAAAGAGTGACAAATGTTAATATTGAATGAAACTCATTTTCACTTACACTTCTTCTCATCACTTGATTGGCGCCTTACTTCCAAAGGTATGGATCATCCCAGATGTAATACTTGGCATCACTCTTCAATTTATCCCTTTTCGCCTTAGGCCAACCAGTAGGGAATCGGTTAGTAACCAAGTAATTAACAATATCAGCATACCAAGGAAGAGATGAATTAATAGAAAAAAGGTGTTCTTCGGGGAAAGACTCCCTCAATGGAAGATCCTCTTCAGCAACCAGTATGCGACTCAAATGATCAGCCACCAGATTCTCTGCTGCTTTCTTATTTTTGATCTCCAAGTTGAACTCTTAGAGCAATAGAATCCATCGAATTAGGCTTCGTTTGACATCCTTCTTCGTCAGTAAGTATTGCAAAATTGCATGGCCGGAAAAAATAATAACTTTAGCTCCCAACAAATAAGATCTAAACTTTTCTAATGTAAAAATGACAGTTAAAAGTTCTTTTTCCGTGGTAGAATAGTTGCGTTGAACCGCATTCAAAACTCTTGATGCATAATAAATTGCATGGACCACTTTCCCTACTCTCTGACCTAGCACCAGTCCTATTGTATAATCACTGGCGTCACACATGATTTCGTAAGATAGGTCCCAATTTAGACATTGGATGATAGGTGGACCTATCAATAGTTCCTTTAGTTTATCAAATGCTCTTCTACACTCATCATCAAAGTCAAACGCCATATCTTTCTGTAGAAGCTTGAATAGCATTGCTCCAATCTTGGAGAAGTCTTTGATAGACCTTCGATAAAAACCTGCATGTCCCTAAAAAGAATACACCTCATGCACACTTGCGGGGTAAGGTAAAAAAAATACGAGATCTATTTTAGATTTATCCACTTCTATACCCCTAAATGACACAACATGACCCAAAACTATCCTGTTCTCAACCATAAAATGATATTTCTCCCAATTGAGTACAAGGTTAGTTTCAATGCATTTCTTTAAAATTAAAGCCAAATTATCTAGAAAATCATCAAAACTATCTCCATATATATTAAAATCATCCATAAATACATGTATTATCTCTTCTATATATTCAGAAAAAATACCTACCATGCATCTCTGGAACATAGTAGGAGTATTACATAACCTAAAAGGCATCTTTCGATAAGCAAAGGTACCAAATGGGTATGTAAAGGTTGTATTTTCCTGATTCTCAGGTGCTATTGCTATCTGAAAATACCCTGAGCAACCATCTAGAAAGTAGTAATAAGCACAACAAGCCAATCTTTCTACTATTTGATCTATAAAAAGGAGAGGAAAATGATCTTTCTTTGTTATCGCATTAAGCTTACGGTAATCACTGTACTAGCGCCATCTAATAGGTTTGCAGACTAGGACTAGCTCTCCTTCATGGTTCGCTTCCACAGTCACTCCTGCCTTCTTAGGAACCACTTGAACTGAACTCACCCACTGACTGTCAGAGATAACAAAAATTATACCTACGTCCAAAAGCTTGAGTATCTCCTTTTTCACCACCTCCATCATCATTGGATTCAATCTCTTTTGGGGTTGCCTAATGGGTTTTGCATCATCTTCTAGTCTGATTCGATACATACACACAGATGGGTTAATTCCCTTTATATTAGCATTGGTCCATTCAATGGCTTTCTTGTGGTTCTTAAGAACTCAGATCAGCTTATCTTCCTGATTGAGTGATAATTTTATAGAAATTATCACAGTCAATATCTTTTTGTCACCCAAATACGCATACTTCAAATGGTCTGACAAGGGTTTTAACTCCATATCAGGTGCCTGCATAATAGAAAATAACAACTTTTGGTGAGTCTCAGGCACAAAAATAGAAGCAAACACATGCCTTACTGAGATAGGTGGCGATGACTGCAATGCCCCAACCATGCACAGCAACTCATCATTCAACTCTATATCCCAAATTTTTCCAGCTCAAGATGTTTGGTTAGGGCTACTTCTACCTCATCCCTGCCATTAAATTCGAACATTTCCTGCACTATAGGGTCAATCACACTCACAGAAAAAATAGCATTAGACTCATGTGGGTACTTTATAGTATCAAAAATATTGAAGTGAACAACTTCTCCATCAAATTTCATTGTTAATGAACCCTTATTAACATCAATTTTGGTACTTGCTGTACTTAAGAAGGATCTGCCTAACAAAATAGGTGAGGAATTTGGGAAGTGTTCATCACTCATATCTAAAACATAGAAATTAGCGGGAAACACTAATTCATTTACTTGCACTAGAACATTTTCAATTAGCCCATCCGGATAAGTATTAGTGCGATCAGCTAATTGAATTATAATGCCAATTTCTTTTAATAGATCTAGATTTAAAGAAGTATAAATGGTCTTTGGCATTACATATATAGATACTCCTAAATCTAACATGGCATTTCGAATTCTAGTGTTTCCTATCTTACAAGAGATAGTAAACATATCTAGATCCCTACACTTGGGTGGGATTTTCCTTTGTAACACTGCAGACACGTTCTCCCCTACCACTATTCTCTCATCTCCCCTTAACTTCTTTCTATTGATGCATAAATCCTTCAAAAATCTGGTATACCTTGGCACCTACTTTATTGCGTCCAATAGGGGGATGTTTATCTCTACTTTTCTGAATATCTCCAAGGTCTCCATCTCCTTGTTAGGTTTCTTCGGCCTCTCCAGCCTGTTAGGAAAATGTGGAGTGTTAGATTTACTCTTAATAAGAGACTTAGAAATTATCTTGGGATCTGAATTCTCCTCTCCTTCTTCCTCGAGTTCCTTCTCAATGTGCTCCTCGCTCTTATCCTTGAGTACTACTAGATGGGGTCCTTTAACCTCTCTACCGCTTCTCAGAATCATGACACTCACATTCTTTGAATTAGCTTCAAGTTGAGATGGCAATTTTCCAAATACATGAGACTCCAAGCGGTTAATTGCTATTGCCATGTGACTTACTTGGGTCTTCAGATTCTGCATGCCAGATTTCGTTTCTTGTTAAAATTGAGCAGTGCTTTGTTGGAATTGAGTAGTACTCTGTTGAAGTTGAGAAGTACTCGTGGCCAAACTTTTTACAAGATCTTTAAAGGTGTTTCCTCCACTAGAAGATAAGAGTTGAGACTTTGGCTGGTATTAGGATTGGAACCCTTCTGCCTATTTTGACCAAAGTTTTGCTGTCGATTCCCTCCATAACTAAAGTTTGGATGACCCTCCAACCCGGATTGTAAGTATTGGAATATGAATCATACTGCCTCCTTGGCATAGGTACGTTACCAGCCACGTTGACTTGTTCCTCTTGAAACATCGGACACATATTAGTAGTGTGTCCAGTATTGGTACAGATCCCACATACTTTGCCTTGTTGTGCATTTTCAACAACCATCTGTCGAACAAAAGAAGTTAATTCGGATAATTGCTATTGAATAGACAAAGTTTCTACCTCATTTACTCGACGAGTAGGAAAATTATCTCTCGAACCAAATTATTGTGAGTTTTCCACCATTCTCTCAATCAACTCCCATGCGTCTCCAAGAGTTTTGTTCACTAGTGCTCCACACTTGCAGTGTCAATAATGTTCCTGTCAGACAAATTAAGATTCTCGTAAAAATATTGAACTAACAATTGATCACTTATCTGATGTTGTGGGCATCTAGTGTATAGTTTGTTGAATCTTTCCTAATACTCATATAAGTTCTCCCCCAGTTGCTACTTAATATCACATATTTCTTTTCTCAAACATGCAATTCGGGAGGCAGGAAAATATTTCTCCAAGAACTTCTTCTTCAGTTACACACAAGTTGTAATACTACCTGCTGGTAGGAAGTATAACCAATCATTTGCTGAGTCCTTAAGAGAGAAGAGGAAAATTCTTAATTTTATTTGTTCTTAAGTTACACCGGGAGGTTTCGCACTCGAATACACTACATCAAACTCTTGCAAATGCTTGTGGGGTTCCGCACCTGAAAGACTATGGAAAGAAGGTAAGAGATGAATTAATCCAGATTTTAGTTCGAAAGGAGTACTTTCATTTATGTTGGGAAAAGTAATGCAAAGTAGCTGCTACGTTAAGTCAAGAGCAGCCAACTCCCTCAATGTCCGATTGTTTGCTATGATAATCTCTCTCTTCAGAATCACTTGAAAAATCACTTGAAGAATCCTCTGGAGATGCAACAAGTGACTGTTCCTCTTTTTGCTTCTTGGTTTCTTTCCTTAACCTACGTGCGGTCTTCTCTATTTCGGAAATATATATCAAATTTTTTGTACAAAAAGAACGAGGCATAAACTAGGAAAAAGACCCAAAAACAACACAAAGCAAAACAAAACAAAATAAAATAAAATAAACAAACTCAAAAAAAATAATTCTGGCACCAATCCCTGGCAACAGCGCCAAAAATTGACAGGTGTCGAGCCTGTGTAATAATAAATACCTACTCCAAAAAATATGAATTTCAAATACAATGGTGAGTAGGTCATCTCCACAGGGATTGGAAAGTTTTAATTTATCTTTAAGTAAGAAATATGGGGGGATTTTTGGAAAAATTCAGAAATAACTAATCGGCTAAATAATAAAATAAGTTACTAAAGTAAGCAGTGATTAAATTAATAATAGACAAACTCTAACCAAAAATTTAACTTCTCAAATATAGTCTATATATCTGATCATCGACGCAAAAATAACTCACTCAATTCATTAACAGGCTAGTTATAGTCGTCAACAAATTTTGACGACCAACTCTTCCTTAGTTTATTGATCATTAAGGTATGAACATTAATTACCCTTAACCAAGAAATAACTCTAGGTACGACCATAGGATTTAATTTTGCAATTGCATTAAGAATTAGAAAAGCTCAAACCCTAACCAACAAACACGCTACGAGCGTTTATTTAAATTAGATTGCACGTTCCTCTAAGGTGTGTTAACGTTTGTCACCACTAACATTAACCGACTAAATGATTACGAATTTAGTGGATTAATTTGGCAGTAGATTATTAGGTTACTTTGAATATCGGGCCCTTGTTGTTCAACTAATAAAATAATCTCAAGAATATAAATCAGAGAACGCGCAAATATTAAGGAATTAAATGAACAAATAATAAATCAGTTAGATCTCACAGATAATTGAAACTGCATGAATGAGTTAATCTTCAACTAGACAAAGAAATTAGCCACGAACAAAATTGAAGAGAAAAATTGCAAAACCATCCCTGTGGTATTGAAGTAAAAACTAGCGAAAGAAAGGAAAAGAGATGATTGCTTCGTTTCCTATCCGTCACCTCCAAATAGAATAGTCGAGGAATAGTTGGCAGCCCCCGGGAATAGTCACAATCAAGAACAATAGTCGTTGCCCAGGAATCATCCTCCGCAGCAACGAAATAATCCAAGTACTAATCAAATAGGAAATTTCTAATAGGACTCAAACTTGTAGTTTTCTAATCTAAAGGGTATTCTAATAATAATAATAACTAAGAAAGTTTTTTAATCACAACCAAACTACTAATTAGCAAAGGCAAAGAATCTGTCCAGCAAGGCTGGGAATCTACTTTTTTATACAAAATTTTTTACAATTTTAAAATTATGGTTAACGCATTTGGTCATAATATTTCAAATAAGAAACTTTAGCACTCATAAGAATTGGAGATAGGTAAGGGTCACTAAATAATTTTAATAGTGAGTTTTCATTTTAATTACTATTACTATTAAGTTTAATCATTTGGAATGTTTCATATTTTCAAATACTATCACAATTAATATACAATAACTCCAATTGAAAGAACGGGAGTAATATGGGCATAACAAAAATTAAAATAAAAAAGTACTTACAACTTACATGCCAAAACTCATCATACTTTTAATATAGTAGTAGTAATAATAGATAGATAGATAACAGATAGATATCTGGTGTACACGAGCAAAACTCATGCATAAAACAAGACAACATAGAAATACAACCATAAACAACCATACAACATAACTCCACTTGCCCATTCTCCAAAAGTTAGTTGTTGGTGCCTACAATTTACAGCTACATCACTACGCATTTGCATTTTCAGCCCACAGTGCAATTTATTGTCAAAAATTTTAATATCTATGCTACAACCATTGAACAAAATCAAAAATTTAGAACAAAACACATACAAGAAATTTTTTTTTAAAAAAAAGTCAACCTTTAAAACGGAAGCATTGCTTTTAGCCGCTTGTTCAATCTCAGAAATGTGGAGACCATCCCATTCTAATGTTGAAGATGGACTATAAATAATGTTTTCTTCATCAAAACAAGTACTGGAGAACGAAGAAGAATTCTCATCATTTTCATTATTCATTGAGAGGGTAGTACATACACATTGACAAGGTAGTGGTAAAGCCTTAACTTTTTATCTATACAAGATATAGAGACAGAAGGGTGGCAATTGGTGTAAACAATTTTGGTCATTTTTTGAACTTTCAACTTTATCCTTATAAAAAATTATTTTTACCTTCATCACCCAATCACATTTTGCCTTTATAACTAATCACATTGCGAAGAGTGGCTGTGACTAGCCTTTCTCAGTTATCATACACCAATGCCATCCTTGACAAGTACTATACTACTGGTACTAGGTGCAAGGTTTTTTAGGGACACAGGCCGAATGATTGTTACGAAAATGTGCGAGTCAGTTTTCTACAAAACGCATATAATGTAATTCTACATGCACATGGTGTAACTCACTTTCAACAGTGTAAAAATGGATGTACAAGATGTAATTTGAGTCTTACATTTTTTTTCTTTTTTTGGCCAAATATTAGCCATGACCTTCAACCGTTCCTGCCCTTCTCCGTTCTTTAGAACTATTTTGTAGTCATTATGATGACGACATGATCCAATTCTGATATCACGACTCCATTTCATACATGAATATTCCACGAAATTACTAGTACTATATCAAAAAAATGTTAGTGGTGATAAACACCCGGAAGGTGAGGAAATGGAAATGGACGTTCTTTTTCTTCTCTCCAATTCGACAAATACATCTTGGACTGATCAGTTGACTTGGTTTCTTGCTATATTAAAATAATAATAATGGTAAGATTCGGTTTCACACCAACCAGTACGCTAATACATTGGTGAAAGAATCATGGCTAAACATAAGAGAGTAATTTGGCAGCAGTGGCGGAGCCACATTCAACCAAGTGGGGTCAATTGACCCCACTTAATTTTGAAAAATTAGATTTTAGGTTTAGAAAATTTAGAAAATTTTAAAGTTGCATCATATTTGACCCCAGTAAGTTTTATCAAATTCTCTTTTCGACATTCATTGATCCCAAACAATTGAAAATTTATAATTCTTACCGCTACAAGAATTTTGAATTTATTTAAAGTTATTTATGAAAGTTCTTTCAATAATAAATTCTTCCATAGTTTTCAAAAACAAGGGATGAGTTTTCTTGAGTGGAGTGGGAAAACCAATTTTTCTAAACTTCAAAGTTTTGAAAAACAAAAATTTTTCAAATGAATACTAAATTTTATATTTATAATATAAAATTAATTTATATATAACACACTAAAAATAAATTTCTTAAAGAGACCCGTAAAAGATCAAATTGGTGGTAGTTCACGGTTATTTTAAAAAAAGTCAAGAGCGCTACTTACATTGGAAAATTTATTTAATAAAATTGATAATGAATTGATTTTGCAACCTTTTAAGAAAATGAGTACTCAAAGGATACAATTGTAATTTGTATGTAATGCTAGTAGTTTTTTTTTTTTAGTAAGTTTTATTGTACTAAAATTTGACCCCACTTATTGTGTCGTCTTGGCTTTGCCCCTGTTTGGCAGCATCTATCTTTAAATATTTTAGAGTGCTATTAAAGTCTTTTCACTTGTATATATCATTCATCTTCCTTAAAACACCGTTGTTGCTTCGTTTATCACCAGTAATACTTCACGTGTGATTTTGTTAACCCAAATGTAACATTTGTTATATGTAATCTTTTTAAAGTTTAATTATTTACCTGATAATAGAATACAAGAAATTGCACCCATGCTACGCACAGGATTACAATTAAAATAATAATAAAAATCAATGAATTATTTATAATAGTCATGTGAAAAAAGAAAAAAAAATAAAAAAGAGTACCATTTTAGTATCTAAATTACATTGTGTTAATGTATCTTATATAAAATCATAATGTATACTCAAAAGTAAAAAATATAAGAAAAGATCACAAAATCAGTCAAAGAAATATCAAAAGTAACCAAATATAACATTGTATTTATATCCCACTTCTATTCAAGTTACTTCTCTCACTCTACAACTTCTCTCTCCTTAACACTGCTCTTATCATTACTAGTTTTTTACCTCTTTAGTTCAAACTTGTCATATCTCTATAACCTTTATCCCATCTCTAAAGTCTAAATTCTCTTTATTCTACACAGTCTCACCCTATTTGTCCTATGTTTGACCTAATTTTAGAGCCCACCAATCACTTATTTTACTATACTTTCCACCTATTTATAATAGTAAATGGTAGCCTATTTATTTTGATTCGCCCATCAACAAATATGGGTTTGGGTATGTAATTTAATCGGATTAAAATTGATGACCCAATTATGTTTATGAATTAGTGGAACCTAAATGGTAGATTTAGATCGCTTATTTAAAATCTGATTAAATTAAAAGTAGATTCAAACTCAATCATTAGTGGATAAGTTTATATAATGCTAATCCAATAATTTGATTCTAATTTTTGTAAAAACATATTTAGCATTTTTTTCCTCTTCTTCCTTTATTTTTTTTTTTGAATTTTATCATACTTCCTCTGCCACTTCCATGAAAGTTTAATAAACATTTTTAGTGTCAATTTATTTCTTGCATTAACACTAAATTATTTTTAGATTCTTGGTAGAGTGAAAAAAAGTCTAAAATTCACTATTATTATAATTTTTGTGAATGACTTTGTTGTTATTAGTTAGTTATTATAGAATTGTGGAAATTGTATTTCAAATAGACTCCTAAAATTTTGCACATATTATGAGGACCCAAAAATTTAGTTGCCTAACTTTTGTGCTATTTCTTTGTATTGATTGATTCGACGATCCATGATTTGTACCTTATCGTTTCTTAAATTGTTTTGACAAAATTTTGTATGTCGTAATCACTTCCTTACTAATTGAATTATATGCTTAATTGTTTCTTGTATTTAATTAAGTGCCTAGAAATATTTTATATTAATAAGATGATTAAACCTTAAGGACTTAAAATTTGATAGAATAAGAATTAACAGGGTAATATTAAGATCAATAAGAATTAGATTGTTTGGACTGAAATTATTTTAACTTCATGCAAGAAAATTTAGACAAGTGTCCTTAATTTTGCCATTTGTCAAAAATCTTGTAAAAAGACTAAATTAACCCTCATTTTCCAAAGAATAACCATGCAACCAACCTTGTTTTCAATAAAACCAAAAAAATCAAGAAATTCATTCATTTTATTTCTTGTCTTGTTTTAGAGAGAGAGAGAGAGAGGGAGGGCTAGAGTGAGAGTGAGAATCGAGAGAGCTTGGAGGAAAAAGGACGGAAGAAACTTCATTTTTGCTAGGAACTTCTTGCTCAAACAAGTTTTAGGAGGATACTACCTTGCTCAAAAAAAAAATTCCAGCTTCAATCTTTTGCAAGGAAAGGTAAATTTCAACACAATATTCTCTCATTTTTCTTTGGAAAATTTAGCCTACAACTCTTACATGTTTGAAAATTATGATTGCATATTGAGTTTAAGCTTTGAAACTCAAGTTTTCTTGGAGAAAACTCCTTGTTCTAAGATGATGTTGTTGGAAAAATTTTCTGTGAAGCTGGCCGGTTGGTTCTAGGTCCATGCATAAGAGTTTTGGTTGAATTTTACTATATAATCAAGCGGATGACTTGTATTTTGAATATATATATATATATATATATATATATATATATATATATATATATGGATGCATGTCAAATTTTGGTTGAATAGCATGAGTTATGATGGAAGAAAGTTTCATTCTTCAAACTAAAATAAAGTTCCAGCTTTAGAGCTTGTTGGAGATAGTTTAAGTTATAGCATTTACTTGAGTTATTGATGGTTTTTCTTTTCAAGAAAATATGCTATATGACACCCTATATGCTGGATATTATATATGTGTATGTTTGATGTCTTAAGCTAGTGGAAATCTTGATGAAAAGTTGGAAAAGTCCTTGCTGGAATTTTCCAGCTGAAAACCGAGAGAGAGAAAGAGGAATCTGGTGTTGTATCTTGATAATTTGATGGTAAAAGTTAGTATAATTTTGATCAAAATACCTCCTAGGATCTTAATTTGGCCTTGCATGTGGTTTTTTACTATCTCTTAGTTAAGGACAAGTGTGGAAATTCGGAGAATTCAAAGAGATATGCTGCTAGAATTTTGTTCATTAGGACTTAGAGCAAGAAAGAAAGTTCCTTAGTTTTATTCCTAAAAATTTTTGGTTAAAATGGTTTAAATCTGAAAGTAGCGCCTTATAAAAGCTTTAATCCTAGTATATGTATATTTTTTTCCTTGTTTTGAATTAATAAAACTTGATAACTTTTGAATGAAAGCATTTGTAGGGTTTCTCGCAACTTGATTCCAAACTAAGAAATTTAATTTTAGTAGGTCAAACCCTAATTAGTAAGATTTTGAACAACTTAAAACTCTCTATCTATGCTTTAAAAGTCATATTTAAATTTATACCTAAGATTCTTAAGTTTAGAAATGTGAATATAAGAACTTGGAAAGAACTGGACGGTGTCGACTTAAGTGACGCTAATTGGCTTAAACTTATTAGAATTGCCATTTAGAGATAAGTTAAAATATATTTAGAATACCTGAATAATTATAGTTATGGTATTTATCGCAGAAGCCAAAGGTGATCAAGGAGTTAATCCAGAATCTGAAGTATAATCAAATTCTTATTGGTGAGTGTTCTTTATGTGCAAATTGTGAATGAATGATTGTTTGATTGAGAAGGTTATTCTTGTTTCATGTGTGAAATGAAATATTGATTGTCCCATGTTATAGACGAGTGTATACTTTATCGCACTCGACCTAATTAAATGATTTCATGTTCTGAATTGATTGAAATGAATGTGCATGACTGTAAGCCGATGGTGTACTTTATCACATCAGTTGAATTAGGGCCCAAAACTCATTGTCGCTCGGCCATTGTCAATAGCCTTGAGTAAATGATCAGTATACTCGAGTATTATCACCAACTGCAGTGATCACTAATATTTGAAATGAAAGTATTATCGGGTATTGTTTCTTGTTTTGGAGGGTATAAGGTGGAGAAAGGTGGAGTATGCAGTGATGATAAGACGGCTCGTGGAGCACCTGTATCCTTTGATCCTCTGATGTATTTATTTATTGCCAAGATTACTTGATAAATGAACACTGATCTTCTAGTTGAGAGGTTTGAGTAATGGTCTCCTCGTGAGCACTGATCTCTGAGTTGACAGACTCAAGTAACGTTCTCCTAGTGATCACATGTCCTTTTGGATGTTTTAATGCTTTTGAATGATTCTTGATTTAATGCTCCTTGAATGATTAATTATGCGTCTTGAATGAATGCCTGTTTTAGGAACCTCACTGGGTGCAAACTCATTCCATTCATTTGTTTTCATTAACAAGGGGCATGCACTTGAGCTTGTGGGTTTGGAAGAGCATGTTCTTAATTTTAGACTTTTGTTGTATATTTTTTTAAGTGCCAATGTATTAGTGAATCTCCTATGTCTTTTGTACGATTGAACTCTGGTTATGTACTCTAAACTTGAAACGGTTGTTCACACTACAAGAAAACCCAGGCTTTTGTGACTTGTAATTTTTTATGGGTCACAAATATAAATATTTTATGACTAGCACTGGCATGTCATATAAAAGCAATAAAACGACGTAGTTTTGCTTGCTTTTTGTGACTTGTAAATTTTGAGAGTCACAAATATGAGTTCTTTTATGACTAAAGATGCATGTCATATAAAACTAATAAAACTACATTCGTTTTGCAACCTATTTTTACAAGTCATGAGAAATCAAGAAAACTACGTCGTTTGTATTGGTTAGCCTATTTCGTTCCCGTTGCTAAAAAACCAATCGATTCTTCTTTCTTTCTATCCGTTTTCTCTCTATAGTCAGAGTCTCTCTCTCTCTCTCTCTCTCTCTCTCTCTCCAAATCTTTCACTCTACCTCCATCTTCTTCTCGCTTTTAGGATTCAGAATTTCACCACATCCGTCAAATTGGCTAACCTATATTGAGATGTGGTGAAATTACTTTAATCTCCGTTTCTCGCCAAATCTCTCTTTTCATCTACATTTTTCTTGCTTTTAGGGTTCAGATTGATTTCAAAGAATCAAGGTTCCTAAGGTATTTCATCTCATGTTTTGATAATTATTTATGTAGCTTTTCTTCTTTATTTTTTAATTTTTCTCTGTTATAGTTCTTATTGATTTTGTATCCTCGTAATTTGCAAAGCGGTGGGATTTTAGTAGTTTACGCCTCTAATTTGTTTTCTATTTAGGGAATTCATTTTGTTTGCTTATGTGTTTAGTCTCTCTTTGTAAATTATTGGTACTAATTTAATCACTATGCGTTCTTCTCGACCAGCTCATTCAATTCTGGTACTAATTATTTATCTAGTGTGACGGAAGCGGTGGCTGGGTACCGATGCCTACTCCATCCGAGTTAGAGGATCAGCGCTAAGATTTGCTGAGTATCGTATCCGGCGATATCATACAGCTAAGAAGGTAAAGACCACATCGTGTACGGCATTGCACTTGGTTTGACATGCTTGACGTCATGCTTTAATGTTACTCCATCAAGAGTCATGATCATTTAAAAATTTTAAAACCTTCTGTGTTGACGTTTCATATGGCTTTCATTTGTGAGAGCATACAAGAATGAATGACCATGTAATTAAAGATATTGCAAGCCAGTTGACAGTAAATAATGATCTTCCAGCACATTCTGCACCATTTTTGAGGTCTTTAAGCTAAATAATGCATAGATGGTGAATAGGTCATGGGTAATCCTGCTCTATAAGTTATTTGCTATAGTCATGAAATAAACTTTGGATTAGAGTGAGTGCAGTGTTTCAATGCATTACTTTGGGTGGTCAATTTGTTGATGTTCTCTCCATTGTTCTTGATGTAGTATGAATATGGTTAAAACGATTATGTTGTGTGTTTGTCAAGCAGTAAGGTAGAAGTTGAGCAATTAAGTGTTTACTTTCTTAATGGGGTAAGTTCTGATTTAAGTTCTTTTGCAATTATGAACTAAAAGCATTTTTGATGAGCTGAAGTTTCAGCACCAGAAACATCTCAATAAAGCCAAAATCTTTAATTAAGCATCCTTGTATCTGTTCCATTCTGGCTTTGAAGTATCTTTTGCGATATTAATCTTTTCTGGCATCCCCTGCCCAAGAGGAGAATTTGTTTTGGTGATCTTGCTGGTTTAGGTGGTATAACTTGAATTATACTAGTAGACAATCTGCATGTTTTTAGGATTAACCTTTCTTTCTTTCTTTGAAACAATAGAGTAGCTTTACAAGTTGTCCTATGCTGATTGCATCTCTTGTGATGGAAACTATTTGTTATAACATGTCCCAGCAGCAAGCTTGGATGGTCAGCAACAGTTGAAAAAACTGAGATCCCTTGTTATCTGGGTCTCTGTTTATAGACTAGCTAGTTTAATTACTACTGGAAATACTGTAGGTGTTTTTGGGTTTGGTTGATTGCTGAAGTATAATTATCTCTTTGTTTGTATTTAAAATGAGGAATAAATAAATCTGCAAAATAGGCCTTAAATCTGGAACACTCCTAAACTTTTTTCCTAATCCATTTTGTGCAAAAATATTTAATTTCAATGTGAAGGTTGTTAATAGCTCATGTTTTACTGAGGCTATGTATTTAATTTAACAACACTGACTTCATCCAGAAATTTGAAGCTTCTAAATCCTATAAGTAGCAGCTACAGTACATATGTAGTTGTACAAGAATAAAACTTTTAGAGCTTTAGAAGGGTTCCTAGAGCAATGGCTCATTCTTTTCAAACTTCTTTCACTGTTAGCCATGATTAAGAATCTCTTTTTTTAATATTAGATGCATAGGCAACATAAATCAAGGGAGGTTGCCAGGCTTGTAAAGATTTATGTGCAATGCATTCTTCCATTGTTACTCTTGGGGAAACTCCTTGTCAGAACGCGTTTTCATGATCAAATTGTAAGACTTGTGATAGGGAACTATCTGCCCAAAGTCAATGTGACATCTTGGCATTAGCTTGGTGTGATCAGTGAAGTTGTTTCCTGGTTCCCTTATATCTTTACTTCTATGGTGCCCTCTAGTTTTAGGTTTGATACGTGTTCAATCAATTTATGTCGTCTTACTCTTTCAAAACAGAGTGCATGAACCAATCTTTGCTCTTTTGACGTTCCTTCTTTTGATGGTTATATTATGTATGCCGTTCTTTTTGAAGATCATTTTCCTCTTGCTATATTGTGGTTACATTTTGCTTGGTAATAGTATATAATAGGATGTAGAATAAATCCCAAACATGTTATCGTGATTCTTGTCTTTCTTTCAATTTTTTTTTAACTGCTGGGGAATATTTATGTTTGTCTACTTCTTTGGTTTTCAAAGTACAGCACGGCTTGGCAGAAATGATCCCTAATTGCATCGTACTCAATGATTGCGGGGCGAAGCTATGTTTGAGATTTAGGGGCATTTCTCGTGCGGTCGATCTGAGGTTTCTGTAATCACAGCCCCAACTCAATTGTCCTTTGATTGCATTCTAGGACGTATATCATGAGATACTTCCATTAATCACAAGGCTTCTCTCTTAGCTAATTAGATACTTCCATTTTCCGTTGCAAGTGTCAAGATTTTTATACGATTACACATACATGAGTTGGAGAAAATACTGGTGATCTTTGCATTTTCCTGAAACATTCTGACTAGAAAAGCGGGGGTGAAGGTTATTACAGGATTGAGTCCTTTTCTTGAACAAAGAAAACTTTATGGATTAGGAAGCTTTGCAGTGAGATTTTATTTAGTACCTTGTACTCTTCAATTTGATCCTTAACCAGTAAGCAGACAACAAAAGTTCTTACGGTCGGTTTACTAAATTAGAGCATCAAGTTTGATATTGCACTTATATGGAATTCAAAGCGTTTATTAAAACAAACAATTTTATCAAAGCTGTTACTTAGTGATTTGCTTTGTTTCATTATGCTTTTCTCTACAATGCAGGGATTCTAGGTAAATCACCAACTTCTCCATTTTTGACCTCAGATTCCAGCACATGTGGCATTTTCTTTTCTTCTGTAAGTATGATTTGACATTGCATGGAACTGGTATTTTCTACAAAACACTTTGTTGTCTCATGAAATACTTTGGCATGGATCATCTGAAGTTGTTGTCCCTCTTCTTGAGATTTGAACCATTTTTATATATATTAGCTATAAAAAAAGCATTAAAATTATGCTCTGCAGTAAGATTACCATCTCAGAGAAACTAGACTTAATCTTTGCATAACAGGTTCTGTTAAATTTAGCATCAACTTTAGTTTGCTTAATTAAACTAAGTTTCCCTGTCAAATTATTTTCTCTGCTTTTAAGCAACTTCTATAATTTTTCCACAATTTGTCATTCTACTGTACATTTGTGGTTCTCCCAGAATAACTGGTTATCATCTCTGCAGGGTAAGAAGGGTGTTTGGATCAAATTGCCTATTGAGCTTGCTAATCTTGTTGAACCTGCAGTCAAGGTTAGTTTGTTTGCCATGTTCATGTTTTGTTTATCCGGTTAGTAGAAACAAGCCATCCTTCTGTGTGGTGCTATGGGATTAATGGTCACTTTTTGCGCTTTCCTTTTGGCAGGAAACTTCACCTCCTTGTGTTTGTTGAACCTACATTGTGTTCCTTACTTAAGGCATCTCCTCGCTGAAGCTAGCCTCTAAAAGAGCTTTTTTGCATTCCTGTCAAGGTTTTAGATTGGTAATCCTGACTTCTTTTTTTTTTTTTAAATGTTTGCATTCCTGCTGCATATTCCTGTATTGAATAAATACACGGGGGGATGTAGCTCAGATGGTAGAGCGCTCGCTTAGCATGCGAGAGGTACAGGGATCGATACCCTGCATCTCCTTTGTTTACAAAATTCATCTAGTCTTCATTGATGTCCTGAGTCCTGAATTCTTTATGTCAATTAACCAGATTTTAGGATAGTAAATTCCCAAGGCTAGTTGCATTTTAAGTCTATGATGCTTTCTGTTATCACTAATCTATTTTACTTATTTTGCAAAGTATTTAGTTGCCTAATTGTGTATTTGGCTGATTGCATTTTTGTCTTCTATGTGCTTAAATTTTTTTGGGTAAATGTCTATGATGATTTTCTAGATTTTGGATGCTACATTCTTAAGCAAGTGTCTATATACATGTCCTTTAGCAAGTACATCTATATACATGTCCTTTAGCAAGTGTCTTTCAATTGATTTATTTAAAATAATTTTTGCAGTCTCTATGGATAAAAGTTGGATCGACATAAGTGATATTCGCTCAAAAGAGTACATTGATGGATTTGAGAATTTTTTGGAATTCGCTAAGAAAAACTTGACAGATTATAACTCAACTATATGTTGTCCATGCATTAAGTGTAAAAATAAATACTTCAAAAGTATAAATGATGTGAAGTTCCATTGCCGTCTTTGGGGATTTCATAAGGCTTATAAGATTTGGGTATATCATGGGAAACGATGAATCGTACATGAAACTCAAGACCATGAACCTACGATTCATTCACTCGGAGAGCGATATGGTTGGGATGCTTGAGGAGGGAATGGGCATGCACATTGATAGAGAATCGATAATCAAACCTTAGGAGACTCTACTTGGACTTAACGATGATGCAACAAAGTTTTTTGAATTATTAGAAGATCTTTGAGAAAGAATTGTATCCAGGCTGCAAAGAATTCACAAAACTCTCTTTCATCACATATTTGATGCAATTGAAGGTTGAATCCAATTGGAGCAACAAGTCATTTACGTCACTTCTTAGGTTGCTCAAGAGAGCTCTTCCAAAACCGTCTAACTTACCAGATTCATATCAGGAGGCTAATAAGATAACTAAAGACTTGGGTTTCACTTGTAAGACGTATGATGCATGCCCTAACAATTGTATGTTGTTCAAGGGAGAAGATGAAATGAAAGATAGATGTGACATATGTGAAACTTCTAGATACAAGGAAGGTAGTAAAGAGATAGCTGCAAAGCAGAGATACTTTCCATTAAAACCAAGACTACAAAAACTTTTTATGTCTTCAAGGACTGCTTCATTGATGAAATGGCACGTGGGGACGTAGGGATGATGGGGTCTTTAGACATCCTGCTGATTCTCAAGCTTGGAAAAAATTTGATGAACAAAATCCATCTTTTGCTACTGATCCTAGGAATGTTAGACTTGGGCTAGCTGCTGATGGCTTCAATCCATATGGTAGAATGAATTTGAGATATAGCACATGGCCCGTGGTGCTCATAGTCTATAATTTGCCCCCTTGGTTGTGCATGAAGCAACAATTTTTTCTATTATCTGTGCTTATTGAGGGTCCCAAAGGACCTGGAAACAAGATTGATGTTTATTTGCAGCCTTTGATTGAGGAATTAAAAGAATTGTTTGGTGTTGGTGCACGAACCTATGATGCATCTACTGGGAATATATTTTTTTAAAAGCTGCTCTTTATGGACAATAAGTGATTTTCCAGCTTATTCATTGTTGTCGGGTTGGAGTACATGGGGTGAGAAGGCATGTCCTCGTTGTGCAAAAGACACTAAATCTTGTCGTTTGAAGCATTGGAAAAAATATTGTTTTATTGGCCATCGCCGATTCCTGCATAAGAGTGATAGAATTGCGAAAGGATAAAGTGTCTTTTGATGGAAAGATGGAATGGGGAGAAGCTCCAAAATTGTTATCCGGAGCAGATGTTTTGCAGCAATTAGATGGCATACTTACTGAGTACAAAAAGGAAGATCTTAAGAGAAGACAAATAGGGAACTTTGATAAAGATAAACACCACTTCTGGAAGAAGAAAAGTATTTTCTTTGAATTGCCATATTGGACAAGTAATTTGGTACCTCACAACCTTGATGTCATGCACATTGAAGGTAATTTTTGTGATAACTTGATCAGCACAATTATGGCTCTTGAGAATACTAAGGATAATTTGAACTCTCGAAAGGATCTTAGAGAACTTGGAATTAGAAAGCCGCTGCATCCAATTGAACATGGTTCCATTTCTATGTTGCCACATGCTTCTTTTACATTAAGCAAGGCAGACAAAGACATCTTCTGTAAAGTCTTGAAAGGTATGAAGTTGCCAAGTGGATATGGATCAAATATCTCAAGGCGTGTTCATGACCGAAAAATATCTGGTCTTAAAACACACGATTATCACATGCTGATGCAGCAATTGCTTCCTCTAACAATACGTAGGCTATTGCCGAAGAATGTGGTAAAAGTATTGATTGAGCTTTCAAACTTCTTTAGGCAATTGTGCTCAAAGTTGAACAACAAATATGAGTTGGAAAAAATTCAAGATAGAATTGCAGTTACATTGTGCCATATGGAAAAGATATTTCCTCCATCATTTTTTGATATAATGGAACACTTGCCCATCCATTTAGCTAATGAAGCCTTGTTGGCTGGAGCAATTCAGTTTCGATGGATGTATCCCATTGAAAGGTCAGATTTACATTAAAGATTTATTTTACTTATGTCATTCAAATTCATTCTTTGTAATTCTTATATTAATTCCTTGCATTAAATGTAGGTATCTTTCAACACTTAAACGATATGTCCGTAATCAAGCTCGGCCGGAGGGGTCAATTGCTAGGGGATACTTAACAGAAGAGTGCCTCAATTTTTGTTCAAGATACTTGAAAAATGTTGAAATTCAAGACAATGGAGTATCCAGAAATGATGATACTAATGCTCACATGGGTCGCTCTCTACCTGGGAAAAAAATCTGTCTTGATCGGGTTACTTGGGTTCAAGCACATCGATACATTCTTGGGAACTTGGATGTTGTCGAACCATACCGAACGTAAGTCATTTAGTTTAGTTTTCTAATTATTCATCAGGTTGTCTCTTGGTATTCTGATTAGCCATTTTTTGTATTACATATTAGTATCCATATGTCAAATCTAGCAAGGAATTGTCCTCATGCCAGGCCAAACCAACTTCAGCGGCTTCATAATGAGACATTTCATGAATGGTTTAAGAAATATGTGAGTTCAGAGTTATGTTTGGCTTTCTTGTTAGTATATACACCTTCTTGCTAGAATATGACATTTTTATGGATTTTTCAGATCGAAAATTTATGTCAAACACCTGCTGAATCTGTACCAGATGAAATCAAAATTTTGGCAGCTGGTCCTAATCAGTGGGCGAGATCCTACAACACTTGTGTAGTCAATGGTTTTCGATTTAGGACCAAGGCCTATGAATCAAGCAAAGTGACACAAAATAGTGGTGTCATGTGTAAAGCAAGCACTATGAGTTATGCCAGTGTAAAGGACAAGAATCCCCGTTTAGGAGAGGTCATATATTATGGAGTCTTAACAGATATTCTTGGAATTCACTACACAATGAATATGGAGTATTTGTTGTTTAAGTGTGATTGGGTTGACAATGAACGGGGTTGTAAGAAAGACGAATTCAAGTTCACCTTGGTGAATTTCGATTATGTCATGTATCGGAACAACTCCCCAACTGATGAGCCATTTATCTTGTCAACTCAAGCTGAACAAGTTTGGTATGTGGCTGATCCGTTAGAGCCAAGTTGGAAGGTTGTAATGAAAACATCAAGAAGAGACAATTATGATGTTTATTCACGGGATCCTAGTATTGAGCCAATATTTCCTCAAGAATTAGATGATCGTCCTTTGGGTGATAATGGAGGTAGTGCCTGGCTAAGGAAAGAAGTAGAAGCGACTGTTGTTATAGATGGAACAACTCCTGTGGAGGATGTTGAGATTCAAGACTTTGAAGAAGATCCACGAATTTAAATACGCCACACTTTCTCATTCTCATTGTAAAACAATCCCATGTTTTTTTTTTGAATTACTAATTGTAGAAGTTTAAGATTCTTTGAAGAAATTGGACATTTCATATACTATATGTATTATTGCTTCACAACCATTCACTTTAATTTGTTTAACCATTTAATTGACTTTGGTGTACATATATGGATTTCTTTCCTTAATCTGGGGTTGAGTGGATAGTCAAAGAAAGAAAGTTGAGCTTTAACCAATTAGAATAGAGTCGGATGCCAGAAACTTTTAACTTTGCAACCCACGGGTGCATTATTTTATATATTCTAGATATGTGATCCTTATTAATCAAGCTATTCTGCCGGGAAGAATGGAATGATCTGCATTCATAGTGGTAGTGCTTAAGATACCATGTTTATAGCTTTTTTTAAAGGTATGATTGTCTTTTATAATGCTCATGGAGATTGTGTATGTTTGTAGGTCACCGTTTTGGAATCTAGGGACAGAATTCGTGGTCGAGTTCATATTGATTACTCATTTGGTTTTCCAGTTGATCTTGGTGCATCCCGGTATGTAGACCCCCCTTTCTTCCCCTAGCCTGTATCTTCTCTTTGATTTCTGATCTTTTGGACGCATTTGACAGATATCATGCACTGTTCTTATTCAACTTTGTATCTTTGCTGCTTGTTATGTTATACATATTACCTTTTAAATTGTGGTCTTTTGTTTCTTATTTTGATTGCTATATTGTTGCCTTGCTCCAAGCTGAGGTACTTTATAGTCAGGTTTCTTCGAGTACACTTCTTGATTCTGCTTTCTGCAGATTTTTGCTGAAGATAATAACAAGCAAGAAAATCTTAAAGTTACCGATAATCTCAGGGTGTATTTTTATAAAAATCTAAGGATCGAAAGAATAGACCAATGTCACTTCATTCCTAATGCTATGGAATTGCAGATCAGATATCATTTCTGGGTATAGGCTTTAGGCTTAACTAATGCTAGGAAGTGAATAATAATATGTTCTAGAATGCAAGGAAGTGATTCTTAATATATTATGCACTGGATTTTGGTGTGTGTGTACTTAAGGACTTAAATTGGTGGACTTAGTGACTATGACTGTCAAGATAAGGTGCTAATCATGAAGCTAGAGTCTTGTGGGCACAACGTCAATTGACACTAATCAGATGTCACATTATCGTTCTACCCCATCATTAGTTGCAAGAAGTGGTTAGTTTACTTCTGAGCAAACAAGCAAACGATTTCCAAGTGCCAGGGGATGATTGAGGTGATATGCCAACAAAATCAGATTTTGGCCGATTGTCTTGTCAAAATTGACCCGAGAGTTGAAACAAATGTCTTTATTAGCATCATAAATATATTGGTAAAAGTTGAAAAACAAATGCACTTTCATTTTTTTTGGGGGGGGGGGGAACCTCCTTGTGTGCTAAAAGACAACATCTACATGTACAATTTTGTTATCCTTGTGTGCTGGAATCTATGATTCTCAACCTTTGTTGTGCAAAATTGCTCAATGTTTTCTGTAAGGTATATGATTGGTGGCTAACAGTTCATGGAATGATGCCTTGATTGTGACTTCAACGTAGATGTGTTGGTACTTGTATTCTTTTTGTACATTTTCTGAGACCTGTAATCCATAAGGTTTGGTTGATCTGTATGAAGGATTCCCTCTTGCGTTATTCTCTCTTTTCCTTTCCTTGCAACTGAACCTTGGAATAAATTCCTATATGCATTTTGCACTAGTGAGTATCAATCAAAGGTAGGTTTGCCTACCTTTGGGATCCTTTGCTCACCATTGGGATCCTTTCCTCCATTGGGATATTGATATTGTAGGCGACATTGCTTTGTTATATCTGCCACGACCACTTTTTCTTGGATCATCACCTGAGCCAATGAAACTGTGATTTGAATTTGTTAGGTAGCTGTAAATTGTTGTGAAGTTGAACAAAGGAATGCATGTTTCTGATAGCAGCACAAATCTAATGCAAGCATATTCTTTGCAACTGCCAAGGAGCTGACTCTTATTATCTTGTATCAGAAAATATCAAGCACTATTATGGGTGGGAAAAAAAAAGCAAAAGGCATCACTATGTCTGATGTGATAAATAATCAAACAAGTGCATCTTCCTCTAATGCTTCGATGTCTCAGCCTATTCAACATCATTTGAGTAGGTCTCAACCTCAGTCAAAAATGCTCACACCTCAAGTCGGACTTATGCATAGCCAGTTACAGCCATTTTCCCAAACCTTATTTGGATATCACACTAATAGTTTAGGTATGTACACACATCGGATTTAATGTCTTTTCTTTTTTTCTGTTTTTAGAGGATGTCATATAAAGTGGCTAATACAAAATTTTCACTTCTATGTAAATGTTTCAATCTAAAAACACTAAACAGGAGCTAGCACAAGTGCAAATACATCCTCAATGAATGAGATGAATAGCAATAAAGGCGTAAGGGGCCCGGCTAAGCAGTCAAATAAGTGGAACACAAAAGAAAAACATATTGTGTACTTGACTGAGGATGGCGAGATTGACGGAGCAGATGAAGCAGCATTGTGCAGTAACCTGGGAATCTTGGCCCGAAATGGCTATAGGCTACCTTTGACTTACCCATCTTGGTCAGAGGTACCTATTAATATTCTAGATGATCTTTGGAGGGAGGTGCAGGTTAGTCTAGTTGCTTGGTTTAAATTTTTGTGGATTTTCAAGTTTTCATATACATATATCGTTAATTTCTTTAATATATTTATATAGGTCAATCTTGATTTGCCAAATGAGGTGAGAATTGATTCAGTAGCATTGGCATTAAGTGGAAGAATTGGAAATACCGGTGAAACAAATGTATATGGCAAACAAAGGCGACATTGAGATACTAGTAGTGCGATGAAAGGATTGAACCTCAACAATGGAGAACCTTGATTTCATATTGGAGAAAGGAGGAAATTCAGGTTATTTCAATATTCAGCTTTTGAATCAAATTTTATGGGCATTTTCTATTGGGTTACTATCACCCGAATTTCCAGCCTCTGCCTTCCACGGTGGCAGGCAATAAGTGTTGGGTGGTGACTAACCTTTGTTTCAACAAGTAAAACTATAAGAGAACACAGAAAACTTACTTTAGACATAAATACAAGATCAAAGCAGTTAATAAAGCACACAAAAGCGAGTTGGAGAATCTAGATGAGAAGACTTTCATATCTGAGATCTATGTAGATGCCCATGCCACTATTCAACCTCGTTAACAATTAGGCAAACACTTGAATACTCTTTAAGTCTGGACACTTAACAAGATGCTATGCCATCTTTGTCATCTTTTAACACATTTGAGTTGTATCCAAGTTCCTATCGATTGACTTTTTCTAAAGTAGAAAAATCTTACCATCTGAATAGAGGTGTGCGATCACAGTGGCAATAAAGATGTCACATGTCCACATTACTTGTACAAATTGAAGATGATTTTATTATTTGAAACATCACAAGGCACTGGTTCTTTCAACAATGTACTGAAGGCTTCAACTACATAGAGCGTAATAAGGTTTCTTCAAATATGTTGAAGAACAAGTACTAAGTTGAAGAACAATATACTTGCCCCCAATGTGAAATGAGAATAGAGGTAAACTATCATTACATTTAAGCTTCATTGCCGCTTTTTAGTACTCTAAATTTCTATTTGATGGTCCTTGGAGTACTCGCTTTACTGTTTACTTAACCCTCAAGATTTCTTTACCCAGAAAAGAACAATTTGTAACTAGTAGTCATCATAGTGCAACAGGATCCTACTATATTTTTCAACAACTCAATCAACTTGAAGCAGTTTCTCTTCCTTAAAACAGAATCCTCGTTTGAATTCAACAATTCAATCACTTACTCTCCAACCAATTATTCTGAGTCTACTGTTTGAACTAAAGTTTGGTAGTAGATAAAAAATGGGCACTCATTGGCATCATGATTAAGTTATAACTGAATTTGAGTTTCATTAAATATTGATTTTATAAAATTTGTTATAGTGAAAGCAAGAGCTAATGTGTTTTTGTATGTGGGAATCCGATGTTGTGATTAATTATACCATGAACTGTAGTTACATTGGGAACTTATGTAGCATTGTTGGACTGGAATTGGAAAATGGAAGACTCGTAGCTCCGAGGCCATTGGAATAAGCTATCGAAAGATAGATTCTTGATTCATCCACATAGAATGTATTAATCCCATTTGTGAGAATCTGGAAATGTGGTCTGCAAACGAATTTATTTTTCTCTGTCTTAGAAATTAAACGTGCCGTTTATAGATTCTAGTGAAGTTATTTAGCTTTTGATTCAACGTATCACTCTTTATTTACAAACTTCTGGCTATGTGGCTATCACTAAAGTAAGTCTGGCATATATATTAATCTCCTCGTTTCTTATTATGTTATGGGTGGCTAAGAAGTATCAGTGTCTATTTGGCCATATGATGGTGTCTAATCGAGATTGATCGATGGCACAAATACATTAAAGGACAGCCTGACTTAGCATCTAGTTAATGATGGCAATCCTAGTTCACTCTGCTAACAATTCATCACTGCTGACTATGTACAAGCATAGACAGTAATCAAATACAAACAGTAGCAATCAACTTTCAGGCTTACTAGTGAAGGTCAAGCTTGAAAAGTTATTAGGTAGTTAGTGCATGAAGTTGAACAAAATACAGTCACGGCTATTACACAGTCTTTGGTCAGTGTTTGTCACATGTCAACTCCTTGATTTTATTTTCTGCAGTCCTTGTTAATGTTTAATAATATGAATGTGGTTTCTTGTGCTCTATGAAGTTGGAAAATTGCAATGTGGTTTCTAATATTGGATGATCACGTAGGAAATTGCACGGAGAAACAAAGATAGCAGGACTAAATTGTATTTTCCTCATAGGACGGGAAGGACTAGCTTCAAGAATATAAAGAGGAAGGTACCTTGTTGGCTATTGAATTTCATGTTCCCTCATGTAAATGATGTTCTAACTCATACTAATGGTTTAGATGGAAGCCCAAGGTATGGATACATCTCTTGTGAACCTTTTTTGTGTTACACGTGAGCACAAAAGATGAAGATACACGCATCTAATTGTAAGATTATTATTCTTTTGTCATTATTTTCTTGTTCTTTTGCTTGCAATGACATTGCTTATTCGTATGGATTTTCTTGTTTTCATCAATTGCTTGTAGGCACAGCTTAAAAACAGTTTGTCTCAAGTGCCCGAGGAAGAGCAAACTGAGACCTTCAAAAACAATGTATGGGTTGAACATAGAGGACTCGACACAAGAGGCCATATCAAACGTGTGGGGAAATATACCCCTGTGACCCAAAAGCATTTACTAGTGAATGATAGGAAGGTGATTATCCAAGAAATCAAAACTCAAATTGTTGAGGAGGTACGAGAGGAAGTACTACAGCAGGTTAGAGGAATGGCACCGCATGAATCAAGAGAGGAGATAAGAGCAGAGATAAGGGCAGAATTCAGCGCACAATTTGAGTATATGCAGAAGACCATTAGTTTCTTGATGACACATTTGGATGTCAATGCCTTACCCATGCTTCCAGATTGGATTTTTGGTGCTTTTCCTGGTCGACAGGTAACAAATTTTCAGAAAGTTGTAATGTACATGTTTCATTTATTCCACATGTCTAATATAAAACTTTATTTCTAAGGGTCCAGCTGAGTCTACTAACCAAGAAGGATTAAGCTTGTGATAGATTTGGTAAGTATTTCTTGTTTTTGCATACAATTGACACGGTTAGTGATGGCAGGAATTCTAGATGCTGCATGTTCCCCTAGAATGATCAATTTAGTTCACTGGAAATTGTTTTCAATTTAAGTTTTTTGAGGTTTATGGCAACTTACCACTAAGCCCCGTTACTAGTTCTTTGTTTATTCTCTCTCTTTTTTTGCTCAGTTATTCGTTAGTATGGTTTTTTTTTCTGGTTTGTTTTTAGGACTGTTTTAATGCTTCTTAGTGCTGTTAAGAAAATTCATTTTAGGAAGATGTGGTTTGGCCTTTGGTGGATAAAACTAGTTGTGTTTTCATTAGCTTGGAAATTCTTGTTTTGGTTGAACGGATAGATCTATCTCAAGTTTACATTTTAGAACGTTTGTTTAGTTTGTTTCCGGTTTTATAATAGTAAGTGAAGTTTTACTGATTCAGTCCATCGATCGTGTGATCATGTTTATTCTATTCGGCTGACTTTTATGCGCCACGCATCTGTTAGTCGATGATAGCCGTGTGTGAAATTTAACTTGTTGGAAAAATTGACATCTGGATTGCACTGGCTGGCGAGGTGGTTAGTTATACTATTCTACTTTTTGATTACAAAGCTTTAGTTGGTTGTAGTATATACTATTCTACTTCAAGGCTGTTTAGTTGTTTTTATACGTATGTCACTATTATTGTGCTTAATTAAGAGTAGTATTGGCTTAGGAGTAGAGGTGCTCTCTAGCTAAGACATGACTGGTATTATATAAGATCTACCTAAAGTGCTTGTTCACACGTTTTACGTAATCAGTATATCTGGTATTGAAAGCTTCCTTTTCCTTGGGTGTTTGGTGGAGCTGAACAATTTTCTTGAGGGGGGTTTTGGGCACTGTTTGGTTTCTAACAAAGTTGGATTTTCCTGCAAATGGTGTGTATATTATCAATTCTAGTTTGTTGCTGGATTTGGAAGGGGGGGAACCAATCTTCCGTTTTGGGAAAATGTGTATGGTTTCAATATGTCTTGTATTGGCAAGGAAGTTGTTGAAGATGCTGCTCAGCTTCCCCTTGTTGATACAATTGATGGCTGTGATATTGTAACTGAGACACAAGTTCTTCAGGTTTGTGTTTGAAATTTACATCGATCACACTATATGGACTTTACATTTGTAGTGGTTGATTTCTTATACTTAATATGTATGACCTATTGGTGTTGTATTTGTAATCTTGTCTATTTTTCTATCCTTGATTGATGCAACAATATTTGGGAATTGCGTCATTCTCTTGTAATTTCTTGAACTCGATTTTTTAAACAAGCGTTCCCTTGTACTTATTAGCTAAGGCGTACTTGGATCTCATTAGCTAATTTGTGTATATTTTTTGTACTTTTGAGATTTTATTCTCGTGTAATGCATATGATAAGTTGCTTGCGTAAAATTAATTGGTAGTCTATGAGAACTGATTTGTAAAGTTTGTTCATGAAATGATTTCATTATTTGTGTCTGATATAGAGGATTTTATTTGGGATCTTATAATCTGTATTCTAACTTTATTTCTGGTTTGACTGCGTCAGAGCTTTGATCTGGTAACAATGAAGCATCAAGAGATGGATTTTACTGCAAAAGTAGAACTGGCACCAAAGTTTTGTACTCTTGTCGACGACCAATGAGTTGAAGTGTAAAATGGGAAGATGTCATGGACTTGTGCTGTGGTTTGAGACTGGGTTTACAAAAAGGTTCTGTAGGGAAATGCCAACCACTTTGTCAACGTCTCCTTACACCCCTAAAACCCACTGGTCACAGACGATACTGACATTTAAAGAACCTGTAAACGTCCTATCTGGGCTCCTTTAGTTAGCACCAATTTTGCTGGCAAAGCAGCATCCTATCAAGATTCGACATTTCTAGTTTTTGGTGGTGACAGCCATTTCTCTGGTTTATACCGTATATATGGTTTTCTCGTGGTTGCAAGTTCTTGTTAAGCTTGGAAAGTTGCCACTGCTGTTAGCATTGTGGCATTGTATTTATCCTATTGTTCAAGCAAATTTTTATCTTTTTCTTAATTGTCCATCACGTGAGAATTTCTTTTTGGTTTTGGGCTTTCCAAAAAAATTAAAAAATAAAAAATAAAATAGGTTGAAAAAAGGGGAGGGACACGATGAGACTTTCTTTCTAGTTTTGGGCTTTCAAAAAAATAAAAATAAAACTAAAAACAGGTTGGAAAAAGGGGAAAAACAAAACAAGATGTTTTGTGACTTGCAATTCACAGTAGTCACAAGGTTTTGGTCTCATTTTAATGATTAATTAGTGGGTCCCTAGGAAACTTGTGACCAACAAAACATGACACAAAATATCTTTTATGACTATTATTTGCATGTCACAAATAAATTTTATTTTTTTTGACTTTTTATTACATTTAAAATACAAGTCATAAAAGGTATTATTGCAAGTCACAATTGATAATGTGACTTTCATATACAAGTCACAAAAAGTTTGTGACTATTAAATCGGTGACACTTATATGCATGTCACAATATGGTCACAAAAAGTTTTTATGACTGTCTAAATTCTTTTATGACTATCATTAACAGGTCACAAAAAGAACTTTTTCTAGTAGTGTCATGTTAATGTATATCTTGCCAGTTGTATTGATTTGAAGATGTTATTCTTGTTCTTGGGTTTGGTTGGCAATTTGGATAGCGAGTGCTGTCGAGAGTTGGGCAGGCAGTCTACTGATACCTTAGGGTTCGCCCTAGGGAGAGGTGGGTTATCACACATGTGATTTACGTAGTGGTTAGTTGGTTAAATGATTTATTTGATTGGTTAGTTGTTATAGAGTTAGAGGCTTGAATGATTTGTTTGGTTGGTTAGTTATTATAGAGTTAGAGATGTGATTTGGTAGATCAAATGGATAAGAATTATCTAATATATCTGAATTAAAATAAATGTAAAATTATAAGAAAAATGATTGAGATTTCCTTGACTTGTGGATACTTCTGATAAAAAACCTGCCCTGCATTACACATATGACAGATTTGAAAATGGTTCAATTACAGCCGGTTTTTGAATTCTCAAAAACTGCTTTTACCTGAATCGAACAGCGTGATGGTCCTCACAAATCAAAATCTTTTAACTATTTCAATTGTTTTAAATTTTCCTTTTTTGATTGGTTTATGTAGAATTAAGCCACTTTCCATTTTCTCAAACACTAATGTCTAATTGAGCAGCATTTTATCATCTTGTCATCTTGTCATTCTTTTTTTCTCTTTTAAACTCATTTTCTCCGCCTTCTCTCTCAAAGTCCTCTAACCAAAGTCTTCTCCAACTTTCCCATGTGAGAGAGACCAAACAAATCTGGTCTTTCTCTCTATGTTTGGGAACCCTCTCCTTAACTATTATTTTGTTTGTTTGAATAAATTTTCTCAAACCTTCTGAGAGTTTCTTTTCTTCTAAATTTTTTCTGGTGAGAGTGTCATTTGCACCTAAGAGTTTTTTATTTTTATTTTTATTTTTCATCATTTTTTTAGTGAGATCTGAGAGATTTCTTAAATCTAGTTTTTCAGATCTTGAATTTCTCAATATCAGATCTAAATCCTTTTTTTTTTTTTTTGAGCTATCAGATCTAAAACTATCTTTGTGTTTGAGGCATTTTCTATCACATCTGACTATTAGATGTGTATAGATTTGTTAGATGTGGATTTGTTTGGATGCAGTGATTCATTTGAATGAAAGACTCTTTTTGAAGTTTCAATTTAATGTTCATTGTTTACCGATTTTTGATATCTGCTGTATCGACTGATTTGCATATCTATATGTATTTATATCATATTTGATGCATCTTTTTACAAGTAGTGCAAATATCGCAATAGAATTATGATTTTCACTAATAAGAAAAAAGTTCTTATGTTTTCCAAGAAATGAGAAGCAGGAAACAAGTAAAGAATATGGGATTGCTTAGAATTGTTCAAAGCAATGACATTTTATACTAATCGAATTTCCATATGCATATGTCATAATTTATATTAATTGAATCAAGTTCGTACTGAATTCTAAATTTTACTTGAATTCAAAGTATTGTTCATATTTGATTTAGCTAATTAACAAACCAAGTCTGAAAGAATTCTTATAGATTCGAGTTCAATTCGAACATTGAGTAAATTGATTCGCCTTTAGATCTTAATTTTGAAGGGCAAAACTTTATTTCATGTCATTTAATGTTAGAATGATTCTGTATAGCCCGCTCTATTGAAGTGATTAACTCATTGAACATTGAGGTTATGATTACATTTGTGGAGTCACTCTAGTAGGATGGCTCCCTTTATTAGGGGTGGGCAAAAAAACCCGTCGACCCGAAAACCCGCCCGATCCGACCCGATCCGATCCGAAATTTAGGGTACCCGATCTGATTTTTCTCATTTGATCATATTAGGGTCGGGTACCCGAAAATATCGGGTACAGGTACGGGTCAGGAAAATAAAAACCCGCGGGTACCCGACCCGACTCCTAGGTATATTGTATAAATATTAAAAAAATTAGGGGTCAATATATTATTTAATATGTTTTAAGTTTTAACCCTAATTGAACACTCAAGCAGTAGTAGTACATTCGATTCTTATCTTCACTCCGCCTCCAACTCCAAACCTCCACATTTTTCTCTCCAAAATATCGACCAATGACCACCATTGAAATTCTAGTAAAAGTTCAACCTATTATCCTCCTATTTTTTCAACTTTTCTATCAAGTGTACCAAGAAAATGTTGCTTAAGGTAATTCAACTTTTCTATCAAGTGTAACAAGAAAATGTTGCTTAAGGTAATTTATCCTCTACTATTCTCTACTTGGGGGTTAGCTCATAATTTTGTTATTGCTATTGGTTTCAGGGACATTTTTATTTTTTTAAATTATCATATTAGCAATTCATTTTTATAGACTAGTAGTAGTGGTAGTATATACTAGGTTGATGTGGTTGTTTGACTTTTTCTCTGTAATTAAGCACCTACAATCAAAACTTTTCAACTTAAATTGTATTAGAAAGTGTAATGAAACTTTATTTTGTCTATTAGATATTGTAACTTTAATTTGTATTGGATACTTGAGAGTTGAGAGACTGGTTTGATTGTTGGATGAAATGTGTAATAGAATATTGATGTGTTGATTTTGAATTGTTAAATCTTTGATGAAATGTGTTGGATCTTGGATTTTTGAAATGAATTGATTTTAGACTGTTAAATCTTTAATAAAATGTGGTCATTTATCAATAGTAAATTGAAAGTTAGGGTAAAAAAATAAAAAAATAAAAAAATTTGAAAGTTAGGGTCGGGTACCCTAACCCGACCCTCCTCGGGTACCTGAAAAAAAAGGGTCGGGTTAGGGTTGGAAATTTGCTGACCCGATAGGTTAGGGTCGGGTCAGCCAAATTCCGTTAGGGGCGGGTACCCGACCCGTGCCCACCCCTACCCTTTATAGTAAGAAGTAGGAACGCGTTGACCGTTCCTACCTTAGGAATCCTAGTGTGTCCAGACAATAAATGGATACCGCCATGCGTTGTCCAATGTGCCACCATTTGTGGTCCGAGACGAATGGACCTAGCAAGCACTCACCATGCGCCTACCAAGGACTATGCAGGAAGCATAAGAAAAGATAAAAGGAGAGAAAAATGGCGATATACTGAAGCAACTATAGATTAAACACAGGAAATATTTCAACATTTTTTATTCATATCAATCTCTATTTTGCAATAAAAATAGGTATCAAATTTGCTGTTAACCAAAGCTACCAGAGGACTATGTTTCCTTCACTAACCTACATTTTCTTTTACAAACGAACACTACTAATAGAAGTTAGTCATCTAAAGTCATGTGAAATAATTAACATATCGTTAATTAGTTTCATAGTAATTTAAATAAGAAGTAATTTTATGTCATATTATCAATTTTATGACAAATTAGGTTATTTTTACACGTTCACAACAAATAATATTTGTTGCGACTCTAGTTGATACCCCTTTTTAAATATTTTGTTCCAAGATCACCAAAAGGTAGAGAAATATAGCAACTTTTCTTTTTGTTTTTTCAAGTCATTCCACTCTCAATCCTCTGAAGAAGGCACTATGTTTTCCTATATTTGTAGGTGTGATGTTTTCCAAATTATTCACATGGACATATGTTTTAACTCAGTGTGTTGTTATTGTTCTTTCCTGTGATCCCAAATATTATTGCACACTTAGCACAACCAGATCGACATCCATTTTACTATTAATATAGAAAAATCACATCTTTTATAATTACTAACTTAATGTATTTGTGAGATGTAATTATGCAACCTTTGTTTAAGACATTCTTTGTAATTTATTTCACTTACTCGAGAGAATTTATCCAATTATATTTCATTAAGTTATGGATAAAATGTAACCACACATCATCTATTATTTCCCTTCTTTTCAATAATGTTTGGTGTTTCTTTTCTTTTTTGTATATGTAACTTGAACACGATGGTTAGGAAACATTTTCTCTCCTTTGCTTTACTTGTATTTCCTTTACTATTAAATCACAGTATCACCTCACATTTATTATTTATTCATTATAAAAGATGCACATTTCTTATTAATCATGTAAAAGAATGGACTCCTTAGGTGAAATAAACAATTCCAAAAATATCAACTTTTGCAACATATTTTATTTTATTTTTCCATTAGCAATGTATTTTTTTTAAATAGGCCATAATTTTTCTTGTTCAATTCTTGTTCAAAATATTCCAAATTTCAATACCAACACTACAACAACTCTACATGTAATTCTTGATTCCAAATTGAAAAAAAATTTCCTCTCCACTTCTTTGATTTTGCTATTCACTATAGTTTTATGAATAGTTGCCGATGTTACTAAATTCTAATGTACTCATGCTAATATTACAATATGCCTCACTTATAGTGACGCTTTCTAACTTTAGTCTTTATTTTCAATTTTAAACTAATATTTCCTTTTGATTCTAAGCCGACCAACAAGTAATAAATTGAGGAAAACTTTTGGTATGCCATTTTCTTCTCACACTTCCAATCATTTTTTATTGTTCATTTTTTAATTTGAGTACATTTTTATAAGAAAGTTAGTTTTAATAGAGTTTAGTCATATTTTTCGAACTTTACTAAAGGGCACTTAAAATGGTACATAATGCAGGGTAGGATCCTGTAATTATCCCTTTATATACACTAGTGGGAAAAGAGGATGTACACAGTGACAGAAACATGATTTTAAATTTGAGGGGGCGAATAATCAAGTAAGAAATAATTAAAAAAATCATAACAAATGAAGCATACTAAAAATAAATTTAATAAATAACTAAAAATGAATATTTTTAATAATCAAAGACATTGCACAAAGCAAAACATGAAAATTAATATTGTCTTCAAGAAGATTGGATATTTGAGATAAGTGTTTTTACTTCTATGGATCTTTAATTATAGTCATGGTTAAATTTCCTTCAATTTGTCATTTGTTTTCTATTTGTATAACGTTTTCCTAATTTTAACTAACAAAGAGACAGTTTGGTTAATGAGTACTCATTGGGCACGCTAAAAGGAGGACGACTCAGGTGTTAATTTTTTTAAAAAGTGTATTTAATTCAGAAAAGTATCATAATAATTCAAGGGTGCAATAAAATGCGAATGTGAGTGTTTACATAATAATTTAGGTGTGATTTAAACATCTATAGATGCCCACTAATGGGCACTCACTAAAAAAATGCACAAAAATGAAAGTAAGAGTTGTTTATTTTATGAACTTATATAAAGAGAAATTAGTGTTTTGTTAAGGTAATATATGAAATTTATCTTATTAACCTTAAAGTAGCAATAATGGTAGATTACAAGAAACTAAAGTTGATTTCTTATAGGTTACTTTTTAGTATAAGAAAAGCAGAGTTATTGTGGGATACTTTTGAAGGAGTAATTAAAGAAAATAAACAACATAACTGAGATAAACATGTTTGGGGGGAGAGGCAAAGTAATAGATTTTTAATTAAAAACTAATACTATATGACAAATTTTTAGTAAATGCCCATCCCCTCTGTGTCAGTCATTAAGTGTGCAAATGAAGAAAAAAAATATTTTTATTAAAAACAATGGAAATTATTAGAAGTTTGAGTTTTTTTTTTCCAAACAAACCAAAAAAGAAATTATTAGAAGCGGAAATTAATATTAAAAGTTACTAAATTTAAGTAGTTATCTTTAGTATATCTTTACTTTTTTAAGAATAAAAATTTAAAAATTAAAAAAAGATACCAAGTTTTAACACCAAATCTATTTGTTGGTATTTGCCGCTCTGGTTCTGCACTCAACATATTTTTCTCATTCATTTTTGCTTGAACCCGGACACGTTCCATTTTCTTCAATGTACCTGCGCGTCTGTATTCCCTCTCCAAATTCAGAAGCATATGTCATGCATTATAACCATTACATGTGTCATTCTCTTATCCCGCTACCTACGGTAGGAACAGCTAACGCCTTCCTACAATAAAGAGGACCATTGTAGGATGTCAGCAAAACTACAGACCAGGTCATGTACGTACTAAATTCAAATTTCAAAGTAAGGTAATTGAAGTCTGGAGACGCGCAAAGAATAAATATTGGGCCCATCAAAGTCGTCAATAACGGAACGCGTTTTCGATCTGGCATTGGTCCTGCCTTAATAAGTTTTCGTTGAATAAGCACACTCAATCGGTGAACGTTGCTTGCCGGTCGCGTCTGTTGAATCTGCCGGGAATCCCGGGCCAAATGGCTAATAAACTGGCGTTTGGTCGATGTAATATTTTGGCAAATTCTTGTACTAATTATTAACATTCCTTTCTTCCAGATTAAAAAAAAAAAAGAATATATGTACAGCAGCACAGCTCCTTTATTGTTATCTTTTATTTCTACCTTTTTAGATTGGTTTACGTGGAACCATGACGCCCATATGGGCCAATTTTCAAGAAAAAGATTTTGATATAAGAAGATTTTCAGTCAAGTATACTACAATAAACATTTTTTGAGTATGGCTGTAAGGGTAATTTTGTTTTATATGCGCTGCCAGTGTATATAGGAACCGATTTAGATGCATATCACGTAATCCAATTTAAATTTGAAATTTATTTTTTGCATGGGTGGTATATCTCTATAGTCTGTTAGTGTTAAAAATCTACAATAGTGACAATGGATAAAAATTTAATCTTTTGAATGGATAATTTTTTTTATGCACTATCAATATGTATGAAAGCAAGTTTAGCTGCATGTCACGTAATCCAATTTTTAAATAGCTTTTAGAAAAATCTTTTACTTTTCCAAATATTTACAAGTTCATTTCCATTAGGAAAAATAAAAGATTATAGAGGTCAAAATTCTCAGCTGATCATGTAATCGTTCAATATGCTAAAAATTTCTGCCATGGTGAAAAGAGGTATTTAGTAAAAGTTGACTAGGGCTAAATTCATTAGACTTGATCTAAGAGACGTCGAAATTGTTCTGGCATTCGTAATATTTGTAGTAAAAGTCAGCCTTTTAGATCATTTAATTCTTACTCTAATAATTACATATCCGCTACCATCATTTCAGCATTAAGGGGGAATGTTGAGGATCTATCCTGGTTGAGTCATAGCTGGATAATATTGACGTCATGAATGAAGGTCATTTTGTTCTCTATTTGTCAAAATATGATGCCAATAAACCAAAAACAAAAACAAAAAGCTAAATAGTACACAATAGAAAATGGAACGTGTAGTCCCCATTCCAACTATAAGTTTTAGGTATCGCTCAAGGACAATTGTCAGTCACAATCATTTTGAATTGTAAATGACGATTCTTTTAATTTTTTTCTAGTAGGGGAGAGGTGTGATTTAAGAAGTGGGAGGGAGATGGAAGAATTTAAACCTAGGGTTTCTAATTTGTTAGATATCAATTTTAACCACTAAGCGAAAACCTTCTCGACAAAGCATATATAATTTATTATCATAAACCAGATTATACATCATATATAATTTATTGTTGCAAACCATATTATACAGCATACTAGAAATTGCACATTTTAGATAATAACAAAAATTAATGAAGTATTTATAATAGTAATGTGAAAAAAGTTTTAAAAAAAGAGTACCATTTTAGCATCTAAATTACATTGTATTTATGTATCTTATATAAAATCATAATGTATACTCAAAAGTAAAAATATAAGAAAATATCACAAAATCAATCAAAGAAATATCAAAAGTAATCAAATATAACATTGTATTTATGTCTCATGTCCATTCAAGTTACTTCCATCACTCTACAACTTCTCTCTCCATTCAAGTTACTTCCATCACTCTGCAACTTCTCTCTCCTTAACACTGCTCTCATCAATACCTGTTCCTCACCTCTCTAACTCAAACTTGTCACATTTCTATAACCTTTATCCCATCTCCAAAGTCTAAGTTCTCTTTACTCTACCAAATCTCACCCTATTTGTCCTATATTTGACCAAATTTTAGAGACCATTTATCTCTTATTCTACTATACTTTCCACCTATTTATAATAGTAAATGGTAACCTATTTATTTTGACTTGCCCATTGACAAATATGGGTATGGGTACGTAATTTAATCGGGTTAAAATTGATGACCCAATTAAGTTTATGAATTAGTGGAACCTAAATTATAGATTGAGATCACTTATTTAAAATCTAATTAAATTAAAAGTAGATTCAAACTCAATCATTACAGGATAAGTTTAGATAATGGTAATCCAATAGTTTTATTCTAATTTTTGTAAAAACATATTTAGCATTTTTTAATTTTTTTTTCATACTTCCTTCGCGACTTCCATGAAAGTTTAATAAATTTTTTAATGTCAATTTATTTCTTGCATTAACACTAAATTATTTTTAGATTCTTGATAGAGTGAAAAAAATCTAAAATTGACTATTATTACAATTTTTATGAATGGCTTTCCTGTTATTAGTTAGTTATTATAGAATTGTGGAAATTGTATTTCAAATAGACTCCTAAAATTTTGCATATGTGATTGACATAGTGGTTAGTTGGTTAAATGATTTATTTGATTGGTTAGTTGTTATACAGTTAGAGGTTTAAATGATTTGTTTGATTGGTTAGTTATTATAGAGTTAGAGTTGTGATTTGGCAGATTAAATGATTAGGATTTCCTTGACTTGTGGGGACATCTGATAAAAAACCTACCCTGCAATACCTATATGATAAATAGATTTTATATTTTTAATTTATTTAGGATAAATTACGTATAACCCCCTTGTGGTTTCGACTGTTGCCATATGATCCCCCTAATGTTTCAAAATGTCCACTTCATCCCCTTATGGTTTTATGTAAAGTGGAAAGTGGATGGAATCTATAATCAGTTATGACGTTTGTACCAAACGCGCTCTAAAAGCACGTATGATAAAATCTTAATATTCATACAACCTCCTTATGATTCATATAAATATTCACTTTACCCCCTGTGATTTTTGCAATTGTCCACGTAATTCTCCTATACTTTTATATAAAGTGGTTAATCCATCTATTGATTTAACATTTAACAAGGGCACTGTTATCATTTCAACTAATGACGTTATATAGGGTATTTTTTGTCAACTTTCCACTTTGCATAAAACCATGGGGGGTGAAGCGGACATTTTGAAATATTAGGAGGGTTATGTGAAAACAGTCAAAACCATAGGGGGTTATGTGTAATTTACCCATTTATTTAGCCAATTGTTGTTACAAAAATCTATCTAAATACAAACTCTTTAATCTATTAATTTTTGAATTTATTTTGAGCTTTCTTTTTCAATTTATTTTGAGTTTTTTGGTAAATTATGTATTCAATTTTGATAAACAATTCTTAATAGAGTTATATTTCATCAAAGTTGTTGTATACTTACAAAAATTTCACCATCAAGTGAACACTTATTACATTTAATAAATAGAATTCATAATTATTAGCAATAATGGCATAAATTGTAAAATCAAATCTAAAGAGACATTAGAGGAATTAAATTGGCCTGTTAGATCTTATCATTCTAATTATTTTCTCTATACTCACCTTTTTCTTTACCTTTTGGAAGGCCCGTAAAGTCTAGATGTACATTTTTTTTACTTAAAAATAAAATCCCTAACTAAGTTTCTGATGAAATCACCAAATTTTAACAAATGAAAACAAATTGTGTCAACATTTTGAATGTTATTTTTTTCTTGATAAGACAAAAGAAATGCAATTGTACAATTAAATTTAATTATTTAAGAACAAAATATATGGACTGTGCTTATATCGAACTTCACTTGAATATTAATTATTTTATTTTATATCTTTCCAATTGAACTTCTCAATTTTTTTGGTGAATTTGAATTGAATAATGTGAGGTGCATTTTTGAATTTGGACCATTTATATTTTTTCAAAGTGTTAATACGATGAGTACAGAATATAAATGATTTATATTACTTAATTATCTTAGATTGACTATCTAGTTGTCAATTGACATTCAATTGATAGAAACAAGTGGATTCTTTTATTTTTTTCTTTTCTTTTAGCATTTCTTCATACTACTTAAAAGCACATAATTATACATTAGTGCTGTGATATTTTCTTCTTATATGTCAAAGCATCTACATTTTTATACTAATATTTTTTACAATTATAAAATTATGGTTAATGCATTTGGTCACAATATTCAAATAAGAAACTTTGCCACACATAAAAATTGGAGATAGAATGTAAGGGTCACAAAATAATTTTAATAGGGAGTTTTTCATTTTAATTACCATTACTATTGAGTTTAATCATTTGGAGTGTTTCATATTTTCAAATACTATCACAATTAAAATGCAATAACTCCAATTGAAAGATTGGGAGTAATATGGGCATAACAAAAATTAAGATCAAAAAGTACTTACAACTTATATTCCAAAACTCATCATACTTTTAATATAGTAGTAATAATAATAGATAGATAGATAGATAGATAACAGATAGATATCTGTTGTACACGAGCAAAAGTCATGCATAAAACAAGACAACATAGAAATACAACCATAAACAACCATACAACAATTAACCCCACCTGCCCATTCTCCGAAAGTCAGTTATTGGTGCCTACAATTTACAGTTACAACACTAAGCGTTTGCATTATCAGCCCAGCGTGCAATTTATTGTCAAAAATTCTAATATCTATGCTACAACCATTGAACAAAATCAACAATCCAGAACAAAACACATATAGGAAATTAAAAAAAAAAAAGTCAACCTTTAAAACAGAAGCATTGGTTTCAGTTGCTTGTTCAATCTTAGAAATGTGGGGAATCCACATATTCTAATCCCATTCTAATGCTGAAGATGAACTATAAATGCTGTTTTCTTCATCAAAACAAGTATCGGAGAACGAAGAAGAATTCTCATCATTTTCATTATTCATTGAGAGGGTAGTACATACACATTGAGAAGGTAGTGTTACAGCCTTAATTTTTTATCTATACAATATATAGAGGCAGAAGGGTGGCAGTTGGTGTAAACAATTTTGGTCATTTTTTAAACTTTCAACTTTATCGTTATAAAAAATTAATTTTTACCTTCATCACCTAATCACATTTTGGCTTTATAACCACTCATAAGTACCTTAATCTAATTACCAAATTACTATAATATAAAAAACCAAAGTTCTTTAATAAAAATTTTATATCAATTTGATTCATTAAAAAAACTAAGATATTGTATAAAATTAATTCATTTTAATTATTTCTAAATTGCACATACATTGGTTGTGCTTTTAACACACTAGTTTAAATAGATCTATGTCAAAAAAAATTGTATAAAACTGATTCATTTTAACTATTTTTAAATTGCACACATTGGTTGTGTTGTTAATACTAATTCTTATAGTTCCTAATAGGGACTGGACACTTTCTTGGGAAATTAAAATTAGCAACTTCTTAGAAAAATTCCATCCCTTTTGGGTACCATCCTGATGATTGTAATCCAAGGCTTTATTGGAATTCAATGAACTCTTGTCGCATCATTCAGTTATTTAAATTCTTTATTTCAAAAAAATAATTTAAATTCATAAAATCATGTAAGGGCTAATATCTCCTTCTACAAATCTACTAAATTAATACTCGTTAATATAGTATAAAAGAAGAACCTACCTTTTTCTTTTTTGGTTGTGGTAGCAAAAGAATTTATGTTTTTACTGACTATTTGATTAATAAATTAGTTGCACCAAAAGTTAAAAAAAAAAGACTTAATTAAATGTAAAGCAACTATAGATTTCTTGGGTATGTGGAAAAAGAAGAGGACTTCTACATAAAATAAACTTGGAATAAGTGAGCTTCATACTAGCAACTACGATTTTTTGACTAATCAAATCAAAAAGCAGTCTCTATATGAAAGGGTATTATGAGGTTCAAATAGCATGCAAAATAAATATTAAACTTCCTAAGCATGAGCATTTTCACCTCATTTTTTTTTATTTTTCCCATTTTTGCCTTTATCTTTTTTATCTTAATCTTTGTATACCTCCAGAACTAATAATCAGGAAATCCATGGTAATGGAGAATAATTCCTTCTTGTCTAAACCCATTTATGTTAGGATCTATTATTTGCAAGCTTCTCTTAATTCTTTCCCTTATTTACTTTACCAGGATAATCCTGTGCCTCTTCGTTCTCTAAATTACTGCATTTTGTAAACTAAACTAAGAATATGCTATTTACAAAGGAGAAAGCTTCAGTGCATGCGTATAAGCACTATAGCTGGTTCAAGTTCCATCATATTTTCAAACAGGAACAGAATTGTTGATATCTTCTCAACATCCACAAATGTGATGTGTATTTTGCAGAAACTTGAGAACAAGCGACTCATTAATTCATTATCAACAACAATTTACTGATGAAGAGCTCAGCACAAATGTCCTCGTTCTGTAAGTATACTGCAACAAGGAGAAATTCGATACAGTTTCAAAGATGTAGGATCGTGGAAGAAACAGCAAGCAATTGTATTGATCGAGACAAAAGTTTGAAAGGATCTGTGCCTTAAGAGCACAAAGGATTTGGGCATTATGCAGGTTGTGGCAGTCGATTACTTTACCTGCCCTTCATGTCTTGGTTCGATATGCCTATCTGGTGCGTTGAATTTGTCCCAGGTTGTTCTGGCTAATCATCTAGCAGATGCAATGTGTTCTAGTGCATGCACAACTTCTTTCATTGATGTTCTTGCTTCAGCCTCAGAAGCAAGACATCTTAGAGTGAGCTGAGCCATTTCTACAGCAGCTTTTATCGGGTATTTGCCTTCTAACCGAGAATCCATTATGCTCCTTATCATTCTTTTGTAGATAAATGAGGCTTGATCCAATCAGCCAAGCTGTGTTGCCCGTGCCAACGATTAATGTCCATAGCTCTTAAACGTGCTATCACTTCGGCCAATAGAACCCCAAAACCACACACATCGCTCTTCGCATACAAGTGCCCTGTTACATAAGAATTCTGCATCATTGACTTGATCTTTCAATTTGAGCCAGCCAATCAAAACTTGCCATTACCACAAGCTTAAAAGATCAATGCATGATTACCTGTTGCTACATACTGGGGAGCAGCATAGCCATAGGTCCCCACAACACGTGTTGACACATGTGATTGACTATCCAAAGGACCCATCTTTGCCAATTCAAAAAATGATAGTTTGGCATTGTAAGACTGAAAACAGAATGGTTTGATCAATGTTAAAAGCAATGAGGCTTCTTATGGTTCAATCTCAAAGCAGCATTATTCATGACCTAAATTGGTATGTAAAATTTTTCCAACACGCATATGGAGTCTAAGAAAGAAACGTTCAAGCTTTAGCAGACAAATCAAGAAAATTTTGCATCCAATAACCTTGTATTAATCAGAAATAGGAGTATCAATGAGGTATATCGATAAAACTTACACCATCAAGTAATAGGATGATGCCTTGAAATCTCTGAAGATAACTGGCTTCTTTAATGCATGCAAAAATGCCAGAGCACGACCAGCCCCAATTAAAATCTTAAGCCTTACATACCATTGAAGTGGCTGAATCGAAGAGCCCCCTAAAGATAGAAAAGCACCATGACACCATGATACCTTAGATGACGCAAAGCTGTTTGCAAATACTGTTAATGGTAGTAAAACTCTCACTTCCAAAGAGGTGATTCTTAAAGCTGCCCTTTCGCATATACTCAAAGACAGCAAACAACGCTCCATTATGCCAGCAGTAACCTGTGAAACTCAATAAGGTTAGGATGAGAAAGTTTTCCAAGCATCCATATCTCAGACTGCAAAAAGAAATTTGAAACACATAAGGTGAATTGTATCTCTTCATAAATAATAAGTAAAGGAATTGATGTACAAAATTAACAACATCAGCCATCTTTCTCCTTCCCTCTCTTAAGTAGAAAATATAGAAGATATAGAAAACAATTTCTTCAGTAAAACTCAACTGTCAATCCATTAACATTCAGGTTCTATTAATGTAACTATTGTGCAACATTGCTTCATTTTATTTGACCTTAATCATGCAATTTTCGAGTATTCATCCTCCATACTTGATTTTCTGTCCCTCCAATTAATATCGTTGTATTTTGAGCTGCTAGAACTGAATTCACTAGCTGTACTGTACACACCAGTACCCCTTGGGTAGAAGAAAGAGAATCATGCAAGGGAAACTTCCCCCCCTCCACTTTCATTCTACATGCCCATGACGACCGTGATTGTTGTCACCAAGTATTGCATAACTTGGGTAAATTCCAAGTCAGTCTAATGCATTTGACTCTTCTTGTATAATTGCTAGTATGATCGACCAAATCGTCAAGATGAGAGATTCCTTTCTGAAAGTTGACGCGAGCAACTTAGTTGGTGATACAAAACTGCTTTGGATAAACAGCTGGAAACTTTTTCTTCTTTTCTTTTTTCGGGAAATGATACACTGAAAGAAAGAACAGTAATTCAAGAGAGATGGCATTTCAAAAAGGAAAGTTTGTTCCAGCCCTTTATGTTCCAATCTTTTATAGTTTTATGTGCCAAGATAGGATGAACAATATGCATGAAGTAAGAAAAATGCTGATCATAGTTGAATCCAGAAGGACTACAAAATTTCAGTCAGTTAGAAGCTTAGTTTGAATTACCATGCACTGCTCAATTCCTTGAAGACTTTCAGAATTCCATTTTTCAATTGCAGCAGTTGATTGACTGCCGCCCTTTGATGTGGACTTATCATGAATCCAACCTTTGTATACTCCTCCAAATCCACCATCTCCCAGAACTCTCTCACTTCTAAAAATTTTAATTGCAGAAAAGATTTCTGAGGAAGTATAAGTTAGAGAGGTCCTCAATATCCCTAGTTGGATAAACCTCCTCAGTTTTCCTAGCTGCTGAAGTTGGGTTGCCACATATGATGGTGTCTGACGATGCTGCATTTGTGTTTGCCTGTGATGTAGCTGCCCAAAATGCACTTATAATTGTCCTCTGTCCTGGTTCAATGATTTTATGCAAAAAATTGGGGGGCAAGTGGGGGAAAAGGGAGGGAGAGAATCTTGTTGTGGTTATCGTTTTATCATGCAAATGTGATTCAAAGAAGTTAAAAGAAGATAAGGTAGTTTCAAGGATAGCTCTTGAAATGGGAAGGAAAAAAAAAAAGGAAATTAAATTAAGCAAAAGCTAACTGTTTCACAAAATTAATGGTACCAAAGATAAAAAATTTCACAAAGGTTAAAGATTTGAATATTCTGCTGAGAGAATTTCAGTGAACACACGGATAATTAATACATATATGTTTGTGCAAAAATAGAACAGCCTAAGTGATTCCAGTCTGAAATAAAAAGTTTCAATTGTCCAAGCAGAAAGTAGCACGAATATGAACAAATTAAGGCCTGCTCAGAAAAGAGACTGGAGCTCAGGCACCTACCTACACCAGTCATTCCCTCAGTTGCTCCCGTCTTTACCAATGTGCCAAGTTGACCATCAAGCACGATCTTACATAAGTAGAGAACCTTACCAACTTAGGATCTTTCAGAGTCTCAACTATGTGTAGCATTTGAGGCTGCTTAGAGTGCTTTGGATTTAAACAGGCCTTTGCAACAGCAGCAGCTACCCACACTTCAGTCAAGAGATCCTCATCCACCACCAAAGATGGATCAACAATCTTCACTCAGAGTTCCTTATTGTAAGTATTGATGTATGGAAGGACTTTATCCATCCAAACATTGGTGCAGGAATCATTGTGATCACCACTACCTGGATAAACTGTGACTAGTTCAAGCAGCTGTTCACAATTTAACTTTATGGCCCACCAGTTTTCTGTTCTTCCCTACTGACTTATAGTTTATAAGATGTCAGACTGACTCGAAAATCAGAGGTTAATTACCATTTTTAGATTAGTGAGAGAAAAAAAAATGAACAAACAAACTATAGTGCAATAAATTTTACCTACCTGCTGTGCCTCCTTCAGAAGCCCTGAATATAAAGAGAAAAGAAAAGTCAGAAAAATCAAATAAGTCTCATTGGGTATGAATTATAATTGCAACTCTACAGATGACAAGGCATGATGGATTTGATTAACTAAATACCGTTGTATGCTTAAAAAAGAGAATCCGGTTCTAGTAAAGTAACATATTTAGCTTCTTTTTTAGATTAAATACATCAATCACTAAGAGCACCCCTGGTACAGAAGTTATGTGCATGTTGTTATTTCTTTTATGAGTTCAAAGAGATACATTACAATGTCAATCCTTCAGCCACTGCAAGTGAATCCTGTGATTCTTGTAATCAAAGTCCAAAATTTTCTCAATTAGAACTATTCCAATGATGAAAAGCTTCTTATACTGTAAATATTTTATTCCAAGGATCCACTTGATTATGTGATTTAACTCTTAAGAAGATTAAGACATGGCCAAGTTGATATTGCAGTCTATTTACTGCTAGACATTTTATGGGTTAGAATTGAATAAGAAGTCTCACAAGAAAACCAAAAACTTGAAGTATCACCATGTCACAAAATACTTACTTTGACAACCTTAGTAACCTTGAAATCCTGCTCTGATGCCTCTCTTTTTTTCTCAGTACAGACCTCAGGTACGCCTCCCAATCTGTGCTTCAAAATTTTCATCAATAAGTATGCTGCAAGCTTCAACATTTCTGTAACGGATTATACAAAAATTGTGCCAATTGACAAGTGAAGCATCGTGGAATGCTCAAGAGTTAAAAAATGACACATAAGAAAAAAAGAACGAAAAGAAAAAGGAAAAGTACTGCTCAAACACTATTATACACTTCATTCACAAAAAGATTCCAGAACCAAAATTCAAGAGCCTTCAATTCACCTCACCATCGGGTGAAGTGTGCTGAGGTACTAGGGGCGAGTTCAAACCTCCAATATTTTATGTACGTCAAATTTGCATTTCAATTGTATCAGAAGGTAAGGCTCTATGTCTAGAAAAAGGAATATGCCAACAAGCAAGATTCTTGGGTTTACCTATGAACAAGGGGTGGAACACATTCATGATGCAAATAACACAAACCCTGTGCAGCTCCAGTCACAATCTTCAACCTCGTAACCCAATCTAACGATGTTGGTTGTTGCCAATTAGCATTGCTATCATCCGACACAATTCCCCTACAACACAATTGACTGGACAAGTCTTTGTTAGGCATCTACTTTTAAACCAGAAACTTGTTATTCCCATTCTCAAAGCAATGCCCCAGCAAATGGACAAATCTAGCATGAGAAACCTTGCCAAAAAATTCCAATTCAGTTATCAAGTACATTGACACTGACAGATCAACCTTTTTAATGACTATCTGAAGTCCACCGTATAACAGATCACCAAGGCAGCCATGCTTGATGAAATTGGATTTACTGAAATAACCAGTGGCCAGGAGGATATCATAAGTAGAAAGATTTCCCAATAAATGGTAGGCTGGAGGAGATGTTAAAAGACGACACTTGGGTAGAAGCAGAACTGAAGTCAAAGGCACAAGAGGCTGATAATGATGCCAAAGAAACATCGATTGGTGTCCTAAGACCACTCAGCCGGAACTCCTCTCCGAAAGAGTGGCTCTGCCTAGCCTTTCCCAATTGTCGTACGCTACTGCCATGCTTCATCAATACTATACTACTAAGTGCAATTCTTCTTTTCTTTATCATGCATGCTATACTATAAATCATTACATTAGTATGACAAAATCAAACTCTGATACTATGATTCCATTACATAGTTATACAAAACCAGTTAATTACTTGTACTAATATTACATCCGGAAGTCGAGATGGAAATGGATGTTCTACTATTCAACACGTCTTGCATTCCCCGGGTGGTTGACTGTGGCTGGCTATTGTCTTTACTTTAAAAAAAACAAATTTCATGGAGAAGACAGTCAAAGCTAAAGGTAAATGGGTCGAGGGGTTTGATTAATCAGACTAATAACGTCATACATATGTGGAACATTATAATAAATAATTCCTGAATTCAAACTTATTTTTTCAGCTGTTTCGTCCAAACCTAGTGCAAATAACAAATCACATAAACACAAATTCTCCTTCCTAAAATCTCTTGCGAAAGACCCAAACCATTAGAGGGTTAGAATGCCAATTCTCGTTCAGACATTGTAACAAACAAGTAGACTGCATTAGAAAGGCCAATACAATGCACTGATCATTTATGGTAGAAATTGAACCAAAGATTGATGCAATCCATTATAAAAAGTTTTCACCAACTATAAGGGAAAAATTAAAATCAAGTCTATGATACAATAAATAACACCAGCAAGCATAGATATAATGTATTTAGAGTTGAAGTTTTCAACAAAAAAAACTTCACCAGACTCTTATGCTCCTAGGAAACACGAATTTAAATTTAAGATTTTAGCTAAATAACTTTTTATTAAACCAATGACAGGAACAAAGTCGAGAATGCCTCAGTCTAGTGGCTAATATTGAAATTTCAAGAATCAGAAGTTTTGGGTTGAAATACCCCTACCCCTCCCCCTTCTTACGTTCCACTCCACCCTTCCTGTGCTAGAAAAAAAAATTTTAAAAAAGGGAGAAAGAATGGAAAGGTGCAATCCTTGAGCAGCGTTCCACCCGTTCCCTGCTAGAAAAAAAAAATTAATAACAAAAAATAGGGAAAAAGAATGGAGGGGTGCAATCCTTGAGTAGTGTTGATGCAAAGTAGCCAATGGCAAAGAGGAGTTGACTTCGAGATTTGACTTAGCATCATTTTTAGATAATTAATTGAATCTTCTCTTTTCTTTTTTCTTTGGTTTTTGTCAAAATGCCACCCTTACCAATCTAAAATTAACCTTAACAAAACATCTACAATTATAAAGGCAAGCGCCCCATTACCGAATTGTGCCACTCTTTCAAACTATAGGGGAAAATCTAATTCCCACCTGAATATATTTATTACAAGTCAGGTCAACGAGTAACATAGTCTTATAACGAACACTACTATGCATATCTAAACGGTGTTCTTCAAAGGAAAAAAAAAAATGGAAAAACAGATTTCATCAATCTCCATATATCTTTAAGGATCTTTAGATTTCTTGACTGCATAAATAAAAATAAAAATAAAAAGAGGGATTTTTAAAGAAAATAAACTTGGAAAATAAACGGAGTATATAATTGAATTCTTCTAAATGTCCAAGATAAGGTACATTGTGAATGGTAGAATAATTCCAAAATAAGATGGTTGAAAGCATCATCCACAGTGGCGAATATCATGTGCAAATGTGCAATGCCAATCAACAATTGAAATTTTCCCGACAGGATGTAATGTATTATGTATGTTTTGCAGAAACTGGAGCTTAAACACCCATAGTCAACTTCAAATTACTGACAAGAGATCAGCCCTGAAGTCCTGTGTTCTTCTGTAATACATACCGCTAGAAAGACAAACTCGATGCAGTTTCTAAAATGTGGGACTCTGGAGGAAACAGCAAGCAATCATATTAATCAGGACAAACGTATGAAGAGATCTATTCTCTGAGAAGCAAGAATGGGGCAATTATGCAGGTTGTCGGGGAAGACGACGATGTATGCCCTTGACTTCCTGGTTCCATAAGCTTATCCGGGGCGTTGCATTTGTCCTAGGTTCTTTTTTGCTTATCATTAGCAGATGCAATGCGTTCTAGTACATCCACAACTTCTTCCATCGATGGTCTTGCTTTAGGTACAATATCAAGGCACCTTAGAGCAAGTTGAACCATTTCTACAGCAGCTTTCATTGGGTATTTGCCTTCCAACCGAGGGTCCATTATGTTTTTTATCTTACTTCTGCCATATAAACAAGGCCTGATCCAATCTACCAAGTTTTGTTGTCCCTGCGGACGGTTAAGGTCCAGAGCTCTTAAACCTGTTAGCACTTCGGCCAATACAACACCAAAACCATAAACATCGCTCTTCACAGACAAGTGCCCTGTTACACAAGAATTCTGCATTGTTATGACTTGATCTTTCAATTGGCATCTTGCTCAGACTTGATGTAAGCCAACTTGGAAAAAAAATCTTAGCTTCTAATACTGCCATTATCACAAGTAAGAAGCTAAAGATATCTATATTGAATGATTACCAGCATAGCCAGAAGTTCCCATAACACGTGTCGTCACATGTGATTGACTATCTGAAGGACCAACCCTTGCGAAGCCAAAATCTGATAGTTTGGCATTGTAAGACTGAAAACAAAATGATTGATCAATGTTAAAAGCAATGAGGCTTCTTAAGGTATCATTTAAACACCAGCATTTTCATAGCCTAACTTGGTATGTCAAGTGCTTTGAGAATATTGAGTATAAGAAGAAACCTACAAGCTTTAGTAAATCAACTACAGAAAGAGATTCTCACATCCAATAACATTGCATTGCTCAAAATGGGACAACTGATCTTTATATAACTTACACGATCAAGTAGTATGTTTGAGGCTTTGAAATTTCTGTAGATAACTTGTTTCTTTAGTGCATGCAAAAATGCTAGAGCTCGAGCTGCTCCAATTAAAATCTTAAGCCTTACTTCCCATTGAAGTGGTTGAATAGAAGAGCCCCCTAAAGACAGAGAATCATCAGGAAACAAATTTTTGGAATGGCATCATTACATTAGATGATGCCAAGAACTCCGAAATTCAGTTAAAGGATAGTAAGCATCTCACTTCCAAAGAGGTGGTTGTCAAAGCTGCCCCTTGGCATAAACTCATAGACAAGGAGCAGATTATAATCCTTCTGGCAGTAACCAAGAAGCTTAATAAGGTTGGGATGAGAAAGAGTTCCAAGCATGTATATCTCGGTCTGCATAAAGAAATTTAAAAGAAACTTTTCAAGCAACTCAGGAAATGAGGAAATCTTCAAAATCAACACACAGGGCAAATAAAATCTCTTCATGAATCATAAGTAAGAGGAATTAATGTATATCTCCAACAACACCAACCATCTTTGCAGTTTCCACTTCTAAGTAGAAAACATAGAAGATATAGCAAACTCTTTCTTCAGTAAAAGCTGAACAGCCAATCCATTAACATTATTAACGTAAATTGTTATGCAACTTTGCTCCATTTATTCGAACTTAATCATGCAATTTCTGAATATTCGAGCTTCATGCTTAATATCATTGTCTATTCTGTCACTTCAATTGACATCATTCGATTTTAATTTTCGTATCTATACCTGAATTCACTAGCTGTTCTTTACACTACATTCCCCCTTGGACAGTGGAAAGGGTCAAGCAAAGGAAACTAATGTCAATTTTGATTTTTTCCATGCTGTAGTCTTACACCCATGACAACTGTAACTGGCATCACCAAATATAGCATAACTTAGGTCTAATGCACTTGACTTTTCTTGTATAATTGCTAGTATAAGCTATCAAATCATCAACATGGATGATTTCCTTCTTTGAAATTTGATGCACGCAACTTGATTGATGAAACAATACTGCTTTAGACAAACAACTGGAACAGTTTCTGTTTGGTTTTTCTCAAGGAAAGCATACAGGGAAAGAACGACCAGGAATGAAATTTTTCAAGAGAGATGGCATCACAAAAAGGGCAAGCTTTATTCCAGCATATTATGTACCAGTCTTTTATGTTCCAAGAGTATTGATTCAGATACGAACAGTTTGCATGAAGGAAGAAGAAAGCAATCAACTAAACCTGAAAAGACTAAAAGTTCAGTGTGTTACCTGCCACTCCTGGAATCCTTGAAAGCTTTCAGGATTCAACTTTTTAATTGCAATAGCTGATTGACTGCTGCCCTTTGAGCTGGACTTTTCATGAATCTGACCTTTGTATACTTTCCAAATCCACTTTCTCCCAGCACTCTATCCCTTTTGAAATTTTCAGTTGCAGCTACGAGTTCTTGTAAAGTGTAAACTCTTAAATTATTGGGGTCTCCGATGTCCCAAATTGGACAAGTCTCCTGAATTTCGGTAGCTGCTGAATTTGGGCTGCCACTTGTAGCAGTGTCTGAAAATGTTGCATTAGTGGATGCCTTTGATATACCTGCCCAAGAAGCATTTGCATTGACCCTTGTCATCGTTCAATGACGTCATACTTCAAAATTTGGGGTGTAGGTGGAGGGGAAGGGAAAGAATCCTGCTGTGGTTATGTTTTATATATGATGCAACGTGATTCAAAGAAGTAAAAGGAAGATAAGGTAATCTCTTGTTATCCCCTAGCCAAGACAAGCACTTGAAACAGGAGAGACTTGAAAGGAAAATAAAATAAGAAAAAACCAATTCTTTCAGAAACATAACCAAAGATCATAAATTGAGCAAAGGAACTCCGTCAAACATGTTGGGACATGTATCGTACCAAAACTTACTGTCAGCGAAAAGTTCAACTAATGTTGAGAGAATTTCAGTAAACATGCAGGCAGCCTAAGCAAATATATTGATGCAAAAATAGAACAACCTGTCAATTCCAGTTCCAATCAACAAGTTTCAATTGTCCAAGCAGAAAGTAGCAAGAAATAGAGCCCATGTCAGGCCTGCTAAGAGGAGCTCAAGCTCTAGTTTGAGAGAACCTACCCACTCCAGTCATTCCCTCGGTTGCTTTTGTCTTTGCAACTGTGCTAATTACTGACTTAGGGTCTTCCAAAGCCTCAAGTATATATCGCATTTCAGGCCGCTTTGAAGGCTTCGGACTTAGGCAAGCCTTTGCAATTATAGCAAGTGCCCACAATTCAATCAATTGATCCAAATCCACTTCTAAAGAGGGATCCACAATTTTCACAAAGAGTTCCTTATCATAAGTGCTGATGTAAGGCAAAATGTTCTCAATCCCAGCATTGATGCTGGAATCTTTGAGATCATCAAAACCAGGATAACCTGTGACTAGTTCAAGCAAAACCTTTCCAAAGCAATAAACATCATAGGCACACCTTGCATTCAATGAACCTGGTGATTTAAGGTAAGATTTAGACAAAGGCATGGTCAAGTATATAGCTGTTGTAATCTTGTTTAATCTCTAACAGCCTTTTCTTATCAAACATGTAACTGGTCTTAAGCAAATGAAGAATTTTGAACCAAATAATAATAAAGCTAACTGGTGATTCTGCTCTGTAAAGGATACCCAATCTCTCTCTCTAAGTATTGGACCTTTTTTGCTATTCCCACTGTTCCTTTTTCTTTATGGTTTCAACTTTCAAGCACCTGTTCACAGTTCAGCTTTATGGTCCACCAGTTTTCTATTCTTCTTCCCATCTGAATTATGGTGTTCTAGGTAGCGCAGAGAAAGAAAATATGAAAGAATAAACAAACCTTACTGATATGAATTCATATACCTGTAATGCCTCCTTCAGAAGCCCTGAATGTAAAGAAAACATAGTATAATAAAAAATCTCAAATAAGTGACACTAGGTACGAATTACAGTACTTGCCACTCTGTAGATGATAAGGCATGATAGATTTGATTGACTAAATACTGTTGCATGGTTAAACAAGAGAATCTGGTTCTAATAAAGTAACATCATTAGCGTCTTTTGAGATTAAATACAACAATAGCTAAGAGCAACCCTAGTACAGAAGTTATGTGCACGTTGTTATTTCTTTAATGAGTTCAAAGAGATAAATTACAGTGTCAAGGCTTCAGCCCCTGCAAGCAAATCCTCTGATGCTTGTAGTCAAAGTCCAAAGATTTCTCAATTAGAATTACTCCATTGATGAAAAGCCTCTTTACTGTAAAAAATTTCATTCCAAGAATCCACTCGATTGTGTTGTTAAACTCTTTACGAAGGCTAAAACATGGCCAAGTTGACATTGCAGAATATTACCACTAGAGATTTCATGGGGATAGAATCGAATAATAAGTGTCATAAGAGTATCAAATACTTAGGAAGTATCTCCATGTCACAAAATACTTACCTTGACAACCGTAATAACCTTGAAATCCCATTCTGATTTTTCTTTTTTTTCTCAGTACAGACCTCAGTAAGCCTCCCTATCCGTGCTTCAAAGTTTTCATCAATAAGTATGCTGCGAGCTTCAAATTTTCTGTAACGTTATATCAAATCATGTCAATTGACAAGTGAAGCCCATAATGGAATGCTCAATAGTTAAAAATCGCACATGAGGAAAAAAAGAAAAAATGAAAGAAAAGGAAAATCATTGCTCCAACACTATGATACGATTCACACACAAAAAGACTCCAGAACCAAAACTGGAAAGCCTCATTTTACCATCAGGTGAAGTACGCTGAGATATTACCAGCAAGTTAGAACCTCCAATATTTTTTGTGCTTCAGATTTGCATTTCAGTTATATCAGGAGGTAAGGGTATATACCTAGAATAAATAAAATGAAAGCAAGCAAGAGTCTTGGGTTTACCTATGAACAAGGGGTGGAACACATTCATGATGCAGATAACACAAACCCTGTGCAGCTCCAGTTGCAATCTTCAACCTCGTAACCCAACTTAATGATGTCGATTTTTGGCAATCAACTTTAGTATCATCCGATGAAATTCCCTTATAAGTGAAACAACTGGACAAATCTTTGTTAACCATGTATTTGTAAACCAGAAAGGTTGTATTCCCATTCTCAAAGCAATACCCCAGAAAGGGGACGAATCTCGCATGAGAAATCTTGCCAAGAATTTCCAATTCATTTATCAAGTATGAAGACCCTGACATATCAACTCTTTTAACAACAACCTGAAGCCCACCTTCCAAAACTCCGTAAAAGAGATCCCCAGAGCGGCCATGCTTGATGAAATTCGATTTACTGAAGTAATCAGTGGCCACGAGGATTTGATCATAAGTAAAAGACTTCCCAACTACTGGTAAGCTGGAGGAATTGTTGAAAGACCAAACTCGAGTAGCAGGGGAAGTGAAGTCAAAGGAAGAAGACGATGATAATGATGCTGAAGAAACATCACTTGGGGTTCTAAGAGCACTCAGCCTTAGCTGCTCTCTGCGAAGAGTGGCTGTGACTAGCCTTTCCCAGTTATCATACACCACTGCCATCCTTGATTAGTACTGTAGTACTGGTACAAGGTGCACGGTTCTTTAGGGACACGGGCTAGGAAACCGTTCGGTACGTTTTGTTCAAATAATGTAATTCTGCAGTGTAACTCACTCTTAATCATATTTAATTATAGAATAAAATTTTATGGTCCTCACATATAGTGTAAAAAATAATGTATAAGGTATAATTTGAGTTTTACTTTTTCTTTTATTTTTTGCTAAATCTTAACCATCAACTTTCAACTGTTCTGCTCTCTGCTCTCCTCCAATCTTTAGAACCATTTTGTAGTCATTTTGATGATGACATGATCCAATTCTCATATGACGATTCCATTTCATACATGAATATTCCACGAAATTTCTAGTGCTATATCAAAATGTTTGTGGTGATAAAGACCCGGAAGGTGCGGAGATGGAAATGGATTCTTTTTCTTCTCTCCAATTCAGCATGTGCATCTTGGACTGATCAGTTGACTTGGTTTCTCGCTATATTAAAATGATAATAATAGTAAGACTCGGTTTCACACCAACTAGTACACTAATATATTGGTGAAGGAATGATGGCTAAACATAAGAGTAATTTGGCAGCATTTGTCTTTAAAAATTTTTCTTTAAAATGCCGTTGTTGCTTTGTTTATCACTTGCAATACTTCACGTCTAATTTTATTAACCTAATATAACATTTGTCATATGTAATCTTTTTAAAGTTTGATTGTTTAGCTGATAACAGAATATTTTATATTTTCAGTTTATTTAGCCAATTGTTGTTACAAAAAACTGTCTAAATACAAAATCTTTGATCTATTGATTTTTGAATTTATTTTGAGCTTTCTTTTTTCAATTTATTTTGAATTTTTGGGTAAATTATGGATTCAATTTTGATGAACAATTCTTAATAGAGTTATGTTTCATCGAAGTTGTTGTATACTCACAAAAATTCACCATCAAGTGTAAGTCTATTATACTTAATAAATAGAATTCATAATTATTAGCAATAATGACATAAATTGTAAAATCAAATCCAAAGAGACATTGGAGGAATTAAATAGGCTTGTTAGATCTTATCATTCAAATTATTTTCACTATACTCACCTTTTTCTTTACCCTTTTGGAAGGCCCGTAAAGTCTAGATATACCTTTTTTTACTTAAAAATAAAATCCCTAATTAGGCTTTTGATAAAATCACCAAATTTTAACAAATGAAAAAAAATTGTATCAACATTTTGAATGTTATTTTTTTCTTGATAAGACAAAAGAAATGAAATTGTACAATTAAATTTTATTATTTAAGAATAAAATATATGGACTGTGCTTATATTGAACTTCACTTGAATATTTAATTATTTTATATCTTTCCAGTTGAACTTCTCAAATTTTTTTTGTTAATTTGACTTGAATAATATGAGGTCTATTTTTGAATTTGGATCATTTATATTTTTTCAGAGTGTTACTATGGTCAGTACGGAATATAAATGATTTATATTACTTAACTATCTTAGATTGACTATTTAATTGTCAATTGACATCCAATTGATAGAAACAAGTCGATTATTTTATTTTTCTTTTCTTTTAGTATTTCTTCATACTACTTAAAAGCACATAATTATACATTAATGTAGTGATATTTTCTTCTTATATATTAAAGCATCTACTTTTTTTATACTAATATTTTTTACAATCTTAAAATTACGGATAATGCAATTGGTCACAATATTTCAAATACGAAACTTTGGCACACATAAGAATTGGAGATAGAGTATAAGGATCACTAAATAATTTTAATAGGAAATTTTTCATTATCATTATCATTATTATTGAATTTAATCATTTGGAATGTTTCATATTTTCAAATACTATCACAATTAAAATGCAATAATTCCAATTGAAAGATTGAAGTAATACGGGCATAACAAAAATTAATAACAACAGTACTTATATGCCAAGACTCATCATACTTTTAATATAATGGTAATAATAATAGATAGATAGATAAATATACAAATAGCTAAACAGATAGATATCTTTCAAATACGAAACTTTGGCACATATAAGAATTGGAGATAGAGCGTAAGGATCACTAAATAATTTTAGTAGGAAGTTTTTCATTTTCATTTTCATTATTATTGAATTTAATAATTTGGAATGTTTCATATTTTCAAATACTATCACAATTAAAATGCAATAATTCCAATTGAAAGATTGAAGTAATACAGGCATAACAAAAATTAATAACAAAAAGTATTTATACGCCAAGACTCATCATACTTTTAATATAGTAGTAATAATAATAGATAGGTAGATAGATAAATATACAGATAGATAAACAGATAGATATCTGGTGTACATGAGCAAAACTCATGCATACATGATACAACAAGACAGCATAGAAACTATAAACAACCATACAACGGAACCCCACCTGCCCACTCCTCGAAAGTCAGTTATTGGTGCCTACAATTTACAGCTACAGTTCTAAGCATTTGCATTTTCAACCTAGAGTGCAATTTGTTGTCAAAAATTCCAATATCTATGCTATAACCATTGAACAAAATAAAAAATTCAGAACAAAACTCATATAGGAAATTAAAAAAAAAAAACCAACCTTTAAAACGGAAGCATTGCTTTTAGCTACTTGTTCAATCTCAAAAATGTGGGGAATCCACATATTCTAATCCCATTCTAATGCTGAAGATGGATTATAAATGCTGTTTTCTTCATCAAAACAAGTACTAGAGAACGAAGAACAATTCTCATCATTTTCATTATTCACTGAGAGTGTAGTACATACACAATGAGAAGGTAGTGGTAAACCCTTAACTTTTTATCAATACAATATATAGAGGCAAAAGGGTGGCAGTTGATGTAAACAATTTTGGTCATTTTTTGAACTTTCAATTTTATCCTTATAAAAATTAATTTTACCTTCATCACCTAATCACATTTTGGCTTTATAACTACTCATAAGCACCTTAATCTAACTACCAAATTACTATAATATAATAAACCAAAGTTCTTTAATAAAAATTTTATATCAATTTGATTCATTAAAAAAATTATATAAAATTAATTCATTTTAATTATTTTAATTATTGTATAAAATTGTTTGCTTGTATCGGTTGACTGCTTGAAGATGGGGAAGAAATATTGGGCCTTGGAATAGGTTTTTCAGGTCTGGTATTAGAGCCGGTTTAGCTTGTTGATCTTATTCAAAGATAAAAATTATTCATAATAAGATTTGGTTATCTTTCAGTGTTATAGTTGGTCAGCCCTAGTTAACGCTTGGTCGGCAGTAAGTAAGTCTGGTCCGTGGGTGGTCCTCAGAATATTAAAGAAAATCAGAGATTTTATTATGGCTAGTTTCTTATCAAAGATAGGATCAATGAGACAAACTGGTAATGATCATAGAAATCAATCTCTAGAGGATTTAGATAAACAAGATGATTCGGTAAACAATATTGAGATTAATATTGAGAAAATAGAGCAGCAATTAAGTAATTGGACTATTCCAGATTTAAAGATTCATAAGGTTTATCAAAAAGGAACATTAGAATTCTTTCAAGATTACTCAATTAAACTTACTGAACAGACAATTTCCTTAAGAAAGAATCATGAAGTAATCAAATTATTCAATAAAGAATCCATTGCTAAACATGCAAACAAATATAGATATTTACATATAGGAATAGTTCAAGTTGCTGTCAAACCATTACATAGATTCGGATTAGATTCTCCTATATTGCTTTGTTTACGTGATGCTAGACATACTTTATTTCAGAATTCTTTGCTTGGCCTAATTGAATCAAACTTAGAAACTGGACCCGTTTATTTCAATTGTTATTCAAATTTCACTGTTGATCTAAAAGATGCAAACATTCTTTTAGCCCTAACTTTAAATATTCAAACTAAAAATACAGAATTTATAGAAGATTCAAAATCTTTAGCAATTATATATAGAATAGCATATAAAGTTATGAAGACTACCATAAATCCAAAAGCTTTAATTATGCCTATTAAAGGAGAAACTATGTTATTAGAAGCCAATTTAGAACATTCAAATGTTTTTATTCTGAGAAGATAACTTGGGATAGTATTACAAGTAGTACAAAATGGAATTTAGAGAAAATAATAACTCCTAAAGTAATTAAAAGAGAACGCAGTAATATAAATAATATTATAGAATTACCAGATGGATCGATAGAAATAGAATTTTCAAAACAAAAATTATTTACAACTTCTAGACCTTCAACTTCTTCAATTAATACTAAATTAAATTTAGAAGAAGTAGACTTTAGACCAAATATTCCAAAGACTAAATATAAACAAGAAGACGAGGAGTCAGAATATTCACCTACACAATCACAAATGAATGTAAAAATAGATAATCAGTTAAATGTTATAACTAAAGAATTTTTAATAAATAAAAATTATTTCCAAAAATTATTTTCTTCAAAAGAAAATAAAGAAAAAAGAGAATGGTATTTCAAAAGAACAAGTTATTGATTTTAAAGAAAAATATTTCAAAGAACTTAATAGAATAGAAGCTCATATTGATTTCTTTAAATGGTTTGAATTATACTGTTCTAAAAATGATATTCAAAATCCTTTTAATAATTATATAATTAACCCTATATTTCAAAAGTCATGGCGAACCACCAATGGCACTGATATTGTCTCAATCCATCCACCTTTAGAAGAAATAAAAATTCAACGTAGAAGTCAAACTATTACAGCCTCACCCTTTAAAGCAAATATTGAAGAAAAATTAATAACTACAAAAGAAATAAAAGAAATTCTTCAACAAAATAACTACACAAATCAAACATTAAATACAATAGTCAATCAATTAGATGAATTATCTAATATGAAACCAGTACTATCCATGACTACTCCACCAAAAATAGAACCTTCTAAACCAATATTTTAACCATTTGATTTACCTAAAAATATTCAATTAAATAAAAATACTGATTCTAGTCTCATAAAACAAATTTTAGATAAATTAGCTAAACTAAGGCTTGAGAATAAACATATTCAAGTAATTTCTCAAACAGATCAATCAGATAATGAAGATTTATTACAACAATTTCAAGAACCAGAAGAAAATACAATTAACAAAATTAGGTCTTCCCGACCCAATTCTTTTTTGCCCCGGGTATATCATGGTAGGAACTTTTATCCCAGACCCTCTTTTCCAAACATGCAGTTTGAAGAAATTCATTTACATCAAAGTTATTATTATTCAGGAGAGTCAATTTATGAATGGAATATAGATGGTTTAACTGAACATCAAATTCTGCAAATAATTTAAATATGAGTATGGCTGTTAGTTCTTTTAAAGGAAAAGGTCATAATGATAGAGAATGTGCCCAACTTCTTATATCAGGATTTTCGGGAATGTTAAAAAATTGGTGGGATAATTACTTGAGTCAAGAAGAAAGAAATTACATATTAACTGCAACTAAACAAATGATCCCAGATACTGCAAGTAGTAGTATGACTCAAATAGACCAAGAAATGACTATTACTACTAGAGAACCTGATTCAGTTCCAACTTTAATATTTGCAATTTGTAAACATTTCATAAGGGATCCAAATAAATTGCAAGAGAGAAGCTCTGAAATTCTAATTAATTTAACTTGTCCAAAATTACATGATTTTAGATGGTATAAGAATATATTTCTCACTAAAGTATTTTTAAGAACTGATTGTAATCATTCTTATTGGAAAGAAAGATTTTTAGCAGGACTTCCAAAATTATTTGCTGAAAAGGTAAGACAAAAAATTAGAAGTATCCATAATGGTGAAATTCCTTATTCAAATCTTACTTATGGAGATTTAATAAATTATATTAACGCTGAAGGATTAAGTTTGTGTACTGACCTTAAATTAAAATCAAAGATTAAAAAAGAAGGATTTGAAGTAAGAAAAGAATTAGGGTCATTTTGTCAACAGTATGGATATGAAAAAATAGAAACTCCATCTACTAAAAGAATCAAAAGATCAAAATCTACTAAATCTAGGACAATGTCAAGAAGTTGATCAAATTCCTATTATTCAAAACCAAGTAGAAGTAATAGAAGCTCTAGTACGGTAAATAAAAGAGTTAGTTTTTCAAGGAACGCCTCTTCTAAGAAAATAAGTTCAAAAGGAAAATCAATACCCTAAGCCTCTTCTCAAAACTCTACGTCAGTATGTTTTAAATGTGGAAAATCTGGACATGTAGCAAGATATTGTAAGGTCAGAGAAAAGATAAATGCAATAGAATTACAAGATCAAATTAAAAATCAAATACTAAATATATTAAATTATAACTCTGAGACAGAATCTGAAGAAGATAAAATATATGAAATACAAGAAAAATCAAATAATGAATCTCCAACTAATAGTTGTGAATGTGTGGGAATATGTGATTGTGGTTATTTAAGCATTAATGTTATTTCAAAAGATGATAAGCAATTCTTTTTAGAATTAATAGACAAAATAAATGATAATGATATAAAAAAGGAATATTTGTTAAAATTAAAAGATATTGTCATAAAAGAAGAAAACTTTAAAAATATTGAACCTTTTAATTTAAAAGAAGTTTATAATAGTTTTAAGCAGCCACAAATAAATACTTCTATTCAAGATCTTCAAAAGGAAATAAAACAATTAAAGGAAGAATTAAGACTTATTAAAACTGAAAATTATAATATAAAATATCAACTATTAGCATTACAAACAGAAGTACAAATACTTAAAGAATCTAAAGAAAAGGGAAAGAAAAATTAGAAGAAAAAATAGAAATTAATAATAATGAATACTTAATTGCTATGATTCATGAAGTAAGATTTCAAAGATGGCATATTCCTGTTAAAATAGTCATTAATAAAGGGATTTGTTTAGACATTGTGGTTTTATTAGATTCAGGAGCAGATTTCAATCGTATAAGAGAAGGTTTAGTCCCAACTAAATATTATGAAAAAACGACAGAAAAATTAAAAGGAGCTAATGGACAAAGACTGAATGTTAATTACAAAATATCAAATGTACATGTTTGCAGGAATAAAATTTATTTTCAAAATACTTTTATACTAGTTAAAGATTTACATCAAGAGGTTATATTAGGAACATGATTTATAACTCAATTATTCCCAATAATTATAAGTGAAGAAGGAATTACTACAAAAGTACTTGATCAAGAAGTTTATTTTCCATTTGCAGAACCACCCTTGATAAAGGAAGTCAATACTTGCCAAACTGCTTTTAAAATAAACGAAAAAATTATATGTAATATTTCTAAACAAATAGAATTCTTAAAAGAAGAAGTAAAAATAAATAAAATTGAAGAAAAACTACAAGATAAAAATATTTAAAACAAAATAATAGAGATGCAAAATAGATTTAAAAAAGAAATTTGTTCAAATCTACCTAATGCTTTTGGGATAGAAAAAGACATATGGTAAAATTACCATATATCCCAGATTTTAATGAAAATAATATTCCTACTAAAGTTAGACCTATTCCAATGAATCCTGATTTATTAGAATATTTCAAAAAAGAAATACAAACTTTACTTGAAAAGGATTTAATAGAACCCTCAAAATCTGCTTGGAGTTGTTCGGCTTTTTATGTAAATAATAGCGCTGAAATAGAAAGAGTAGCACCTAGATTAGTTATAAATTACAAACCTTTAAACAAAGTTTTGTTGTGGATTAGATATCCTATTCCAAATAAAAGAGATCTGTTAGAAAGAATTTATGGATCAATTATCTATTCAAAATTTGACATGAAATCAAGATTTTGGCAAATACAAATTACTATAGAAGATAAATATAAAACAACTTTCAATGTTCCATTTGGTTAATATCAATGGAAGGTTATGCCTTTTGGTTTAAAAAATGCTCCGTCAGAAGTTCAAAAAATTATGAATGATATTTTCAATCCCTATTCAACATTTATTATAGTTTATATAGATGATATTTTGATATTTTCAGATTCAATTGATAAACATTTCAAGCATTTAGAAATTTTTTATAAAATAATTAAGCAAAATGGATTGGTAGTATTTGAATAAAAAATGAGTCTATTCCAAACAAAAATTAGATTCCTAGGACATGATATTTATGAAGGAAAGTTTAAACCAATTGTTGGAATTGATCCTAAGTTTTGATGATAACAAAACAAAATGATTTGGACTAATGTTTTTATGTGAGAATTATGTTAGAACAGGTCCTTGATTCATTGGAAAAGAAAAGAAATCAATTCAAAATGAATTGAGAAGGTTTTAACTTATCGGACGCTTGAATGCTAGTACCGGACGTCCGATAGACAGGGGAAGTATCGGATACTCCTATCGGACGCATATCATCATCATCGGACGTCCGATAGAATTCAAGATGAAATCCAAACTCTCTAACCAGCATCGGACGCAAGTTTCATCGGACGCACAAAACCCATCGGCCGTCTGATAAAGATCAAAACAACCTATCGGACGTTTGCATTGGGCGCACAACATTGTGTCGGACGTCCGATAGCTCCAACGCACAACCTATCGAACGCTTGCATCAGACGCACAACATTGTGTCGGACGTCCGATAGCTCCAACGGCTATTTTTTAACAGCCATATTTTTGACCGTTGGAGAGTTTCTTGAGACCATTTCTCACACTCTATAAATACTCATAAGTTCAAGAGGATAAGAGACTTTTGCCTACATGAAATACAAACTTACAAGTGAATATTTGGGTAGAAATATTCTTTGTTTATTGTATAGGTGTGGGAAAAGTGGGGTTTGTGAGGTTACTCAATAGGAGGAGTAAAACCTTGGTGAAGATTACCTCACTTGTAATTGTAATTCTTAATTGGTTGAGTAAGTTTTCAATTGTAGCTTGTTGAGGGTTAATTAGGATAGTTGTAAAACTCCTTGGCTCAACTAAAGGGCTTTAGGGTGAGGAAGGAGTAAACCTTCACTTGTACAAGTTGGTTGGCTTCACCTTCAATTGAAGAAGTTACTAGTGGGGTGTATCCAAATTCGGTGTAACTTGGAAATTTGGTTTGCATTTCTTTTTCTATCTCTTTTCTTTATTGCTCAATTGTGACATCTTTATTGTGCTTAATTTGACATATCTTTGTGTACACTTGAGAAATTGTTTGTGCTTGATTTATTGGATGAATTCTTGCTATAATTGATTGTCTTGTTAAACAATATAATTCACCTCCTTTGGTTGCATTTGGGACCAACAATTGGTATCAGAGTTTGGTCTCCTTGAGATTAAGTTCAATCGGCTTAGGAGTAAAGATGGCAACCAATAATGTATTATTTTTAGAAGGGCAATCCATCATTAGACCTCCGATGTTCAATGGTATAAATTAGATTTGTTGGAGGGATAGAATGGAAATATTTTTGCAATCTATAGATATAGAGTTGTGATTTATTGTTAGTGAAGGACCTTATGAGGCTACAATTATAGATGAAACAACCGGTAGAAATAGAATTAAAACTAGAAGTGAATTAAGTGCTCAAGATAGATTCAATCTCTCTTTGAATGCCAAGGCCATGAATGTATTGTACAATGCCCTAGATGCAAATGAATCTACTAGAGTAAAAGGGTGCAAATCGGCCAAGGAGGTATGGGATAAGTTAAGAGATATGTATGAAGGGAGCGACAATGTTAGAGAACAAAGAAAATCTATACTTGTTGCCCAATATGAATCTTTCAAAATGCATCCTCATGAGAATGTTGATAAAATATTTTGTAGATTCAATGATATTATTAAAGATCTTGAATTGCTTGACAAGGTATACACTTTGGGTGAGAAAAATAGAAAAATTTTGAATGTCTTGCCAAAAGAATGGAAAAATAAAGTCACCGCTATAGAAGAGGCAAAAGATTTAAATTCTATGTCTATTGAATCTCTTGTAAATTCGCTAACCTCTTATGAGTTGAAATTAAAAATACAAGATGATGAAGCATGGATCAAGAGAAGCATAGCATTCAAGGCCTCACAAGAAGATGATGAAGATGTGAAGATAAATAACATGGCAAGGACATTGAAGAAACTTCTAAATAAAAGGAGCTCTAGAGGAGGAAGAGCAAGTAATGATAGAAGAGAAAAATTCAAGAATTTCAAAATTACTTGGGATGAATGCAATCTGGATGAAGAAATGAAAGAAGAAGAAGAATAGACTCAAATGACACTTATGGCCTTTAGAGATAATGAGGTAAACTCTAATCACTCTCTTTGTGATGAAGATGATGATAATGATGATATGCAAGTTCTTATGATCAAAATGCATAAAATTTTGAAAGAATCTTATGCCAAAAATAAGGATTTGAAAATAAAAATAAATGATTTATTGGAAGAACATTCTAGACTTTTTCAAGAAAATAAGAATTTGAGAAAAGACAATGATGATTTGAAAAAGCACAAAATTGATTTTGATTGCAAAATGATTTGAAAAAGAAGTTGAAAAATAAAACAAAGTTTTATGAAAAAATATTGGAGGAACAAAATCTTTTAAAGAAAAGAATTAATGATTTGAATGCTTCTCTCCAAAAGGAGAAACAAAATATTTTACAAAGAAAAGAAAACCATATTTTACATGGCCAAAATGATTTTATTATTTCTAGAAAAAGAGGAACTAAATTTATTAAATCTACTTTTGTGAATGATTCTAGTATTATGTGTCATTTTTGTTGCCAATTTGGACACATGCAAAATGATTGCTATGTGAAGAAAAATATAAGAAAAGGCATGAAATCTATGTGGATTATTAGATCATGTTGTACAAACTCTCATTCATAATGTTCTCTTATTTCAAAAAAAAAATTTGGGTTATAATTCATTAAGTACTTTGTTGGAATTGTTAAATGTTGGGTTTTGGTATTTGTTCCTTTGATTTCGGTATTGTAATATTGAGATATTTGTATTGTGATATTGGCATTTTGGATATTGGTATTCAAATTACTATTGTTCTTTTGATTTTTTGATGTCAAAGGGGAAGAAATTGATTGGTTTGAAGTTTAAATGTGGTTGAAATATTAAATAGTTTGGATGACTAAATGAGGGGGAGTTAATATGTTTTTTGATTAATGACAAAAGGGGGAGATATGTTAGATGATTATGTTTTTCTAAATCTTTTTAATCTCTTATTGAGGGGGAGTTTCTCTGTTTCTCTCTTTTTTCTTGCAAAATCATCATTTGGTTTGTCATTATCAAAAAGGGGGAGATTGTTGGAATTGATCCTAAGTTTTGATGATAACAAACAAAATGATTTGGACTAATGTTTTTATGTGAGAATTATGTTAGAACAGGTCCTTGATTCATTGGAAAAGAAAAGAAATCAATTCAAAATGAATTGAGAAGGTTTTAACTTATCGGACGCTTGAATGCTAGTACCGGACGTCCAATAGACAGGGGAAGTATCGGACACTCCTATCGGACTTATATCATCACCATCGGACGTCTGATAGAATTAAAGATGAAATCCAAACTCTCTGACCAGTATCGGACGCAAGTTTCATCGGACACACAAAACCCATCGGCCGTCCGATAAAGATCGAAACAACCTATCGGACGTTTGCATCGGACGCACAAGATTGTGTCGGACGTCCGATAGCTCCAACACACAACCTATCGAACGCTTGCATCAGACGCACAACATTGTGTCGGACGTCCGATAGCTCCAACACACAACCTATCGAACGCTTGCATCAGACGCACAACATTGTGTCGGACGTCCGATAGCTCTAACGGCTATTTTTTAACAGCCATATTTTTTACCGTTGGAGAGCTTCTTGAGGCCATTTCTCACACTCTATAAATACTCACAAGTTCAAGAGGATAAGAAACTTTTGCCTACATGAAATACAACTTACAAGTGAAATATTTGGGTAGAAATATTCTTTATTTGTTGTATAGGTGTGGGAAAATTAGGGTTTGTGAGGTTACTCAATAGGAGGAGTAAAACCTTGGTGAAGGTTACCTCACTTCTAATAATAGTTCTTAATCGGTTGAGTGAGCTTTCAATTGTAACTTGTTGAGGGTTAACTAGGATAGTTGTAAAATTCCTTGGCTCAACTAAAGGGCTTTAGGGTGAGGAAGGAGTGAACCTTCACTTGTACAAGTTGGTTGGCTTCACCTTCAATTGAAGAAGCTACTAGTGGAATGTATCCAAGTTCGGTACAATTTGAAAATTTGGTTTGCACTTCTTTTTCTATATCTTTTCTTTATTGCTCAATTGTGACATCTTTATTGTGCTTAATTTGACATAACTTTGTTTACACTTGAGAAATTGTTTGTGTTTGATTTATTGGGTGAATTCTTGCTAAAATTGATTGTCTTGTTAAACAATATAATTCACCTCCTTTGGTTGCATTCGGGGCCAACACCAATAGGTAGATCTCTAGAATTTGCCAGTAAATTTCCAGATGAAATAAAGGATTAAACTCAATTACAAAGATTTTCAGGATGTCTTAATTATGACTCTGATTTTATAAAAGACTTAAGAATAATATGTAAGCCATTATATTCAAGACTAAGAAAAAATCCTAAACCTTGGACTCAAGAACATACAAAAGTTGTTCAAAAAATAAGACAAATAATTAAAAAATTACCATTTTTAGGCATTCATTCCTCATCCTAATGCATTTATGATTGTAAAAACTGATGCATCTGAATTAGGATATGGAGGCATTCTTAAACAAAATAAGCATATCACATCATACCAACATATGCATGATTCCAAGAATTATTCCAGAAATGAATAGCAATTAGTCCGATATCAGTCTGGTATTTGGATTGGAGTTCAAAAGAATTATTCAACAATAAAAAAGGAAATATTATCAATAGTTTTATGTATTTCAAAATTTCAAGATGATTTGATAAATAAAAGTTTTTTACTACGAATAGATTGCAAAGCATGTTTTACAAAAGGATGTTAAAAATATAGTTTCAAAACAAATTTTTGTTTGATGGCAAGTTATATTATCTAATTTTGATTTCAATATAGAATATATCAAAGGAGAACAAAATTCACTTCCAGATTTCTTGACTAGAGAATTCTTGCAGGGAAATGTCGAAAAGACTGGATTATAGACCAGAGTTTAAACCTTCTGGGCCTCAATTAACTTATTCAAGTATGCCTAGTCCCCCTCCTTCTCCTCATGTTTTGATACCGACCCAAACTTTTATTCCAAGAAATTCTTCTCCAACTACTTATATTGGTGCCATTAAATCACCATCTCCTTTTATTCCAAAAATCAACCCCAAACCCGAAAAACCTATTCCAAGACCCAATATTTCTTCCCTTTCTTCAAGCAGTCAACTGATACAAGCAAACAAATCAGCCTACTATCAAACTTATTTCTCTAAGATAGATGAAACTATTCTCAGAGAAATAGAACCAGCCTTTTATAATAAATCCTATTCTGAACTTATTCAAATTTTCTTTCATCCCAACCTATTCCACTTTTCTGAAACTCCTTTTAAAACCAGAAAATTCTACGAAAAAGTTCTCATAGAAACAAACTTAATAGAAATTCCCAAATAGTCTCCTAATAATGTTCCTAAAGAACAAGCTAATTATCACAAAATTAAGTTCAAACGCATACTTAAACCGACTGAATGGCCAGTCTCTGGATATCAAATTCAAGTTCAATTCAAGACCCCTTTTAAGCCCTCTGTTTACACTTACTATGACTATATCAAAGCCGTTGGGGCAATCTTTTATTTCAAGCCATTTTCTCATTCTTGGTTTGTTCAATTATTACCATCAATTACTCGTGATGTTCCAATATGGTTCTATAACTGGTGGAATGATTTCGAAGGAAACTTTGAGATTATGCCAGTCAACTTTCAAGAGGACTTCAAGATATTCGCAAAGGAAGAAACTTTCAAAGATTACACTGAAGAACAGGTCCTACTCCATTATTATATTAAAAATAGAATTCCATGGATTTTCTGTTGGAATTTCAACAAGAATTATTCCCAAGGAATTTATACATTTACCAGACAGTTCAAGGTTAAGTGGTTGGATTTAGTTACAGAAATAAAATTTCCAATGGAAAAGAGTTCGATTCCAAAAGAAGCAGAAAAGGTTCATGAGTTTCTAGCAACAAAAAATAGATTCCAACGCCTTATGGCAGAAATCTCAAGCAAAGCTGATTTCAAGAAGAATTTGTTAGAAGTCCTATCCCAGATTGATGATGAAGAAGAACAAAATCCAGATTCAACACAAGAAAATGAAGTTGACTGCTATGGCATATACAGTCCGGTGCAATAATTCAAGATTGTTGACAATATGATTCAAAACTCCCATGACTTTAAAGGTTTTTAACTTCATGTGCAAAGAAGTCAAAAGGCAAAATAAGTATGTCGGCCACACCATTATTCAAGAAATGCATCAAGTACGTCGGTCATATTGCCGACAATCTTGATATTGCTTGTACATACCTTTTCTTGTGTTGAATCGGTTTGTTCATCAACTGGATAGACTTCTAACAAATTCTTCTTGAAATTAGCTTTGCTTGAGTTTTCTGCCATAAGGCATTGGAATCTATTTTTTGTTGCCAGAAACTCATGAACCTTTTCTGCTTCTTTTGGAATCGAACTCTTTTTAATACTTCCTAGGATCTTATAAAATTATAGACCAATATTTACTTCCTGGGATTGGTTCTGGTATCAAAGCCGGTTTAGCTTGTTGATCTTATTCAATGATAAAAATTATTCACAATAAGATTTGGTTATCTTTCAGTGTTATAGTTGGTTAGCCCTAGTTAATGTTGGTCAGCGGCTGTCTGAGTAAGTAAGCCCGTGGTCCCGTGGGTGGTCCCTGTAACATTAAAGAAAATCAGAGATTTCATTATGACTAGTTTTTTATCAAAGATAGGATCAATGAAACAATCTGGTAATGATCATAGAAATCAATCTCTAGAGGATTTAGATAAATAAGATGATTCGGTAAACAATATTGAGATTAATATTGAGAAAATAGAGCAGCAATTAAGTAATTGGACTATTCCAGATTTAAAGGTTCATAAAGTTTATCAAAAAGGAACATTAGAATTCTTTCAAGATTACTCAATTAAAATTATTGAACAGACAATTTCCTTAAGAAAGAATCATGAAGTAATCAAATTATTCAATAAAGAACCCATTGCTAAACATGCAAACAAATATAGCTATTTACATATAGGAATGATTCAAGTTGCTGTCAAACCATTACATAGACTCGGACAACAAAAAATAGATTCCAATGCCTTATGGCAGAAAGCTCAAGCAAAGTTGATTTCAAGAAGAATTTGTTAGAAGTCCTATCCCAGATTGATGACGAAGAAGAACAAAATCCAGATTCAACACACGAAAATGAAGATGACTGCTATGGCATATACAGTCCGGTGCAATAATTCAAGATTGTCGGCAATATGATTCAAAACTCCTGTGACTTTAAAGGTTTTTAACTTCATGTGCAAAGAAGTCAAAAGGCAAAATAAGTATGTCGGCCACACCATTATTCAAGAAATGCATCAAGTACGCTGGTCACACCATTATTCAAGAAATGCATCATAACTTATCAAGAGATTCAAAAAGCAAAAGAAAGTTGTCGGCCATGCGCAAGAGCATCCAAAGAAAAAAGTTGCAAAAATTCAGCTATAAATAGAAGAAATTCAAGGTAGAAGAAGGCATCGAAGTTGTTAGCTCTGCAAACTTCCTCTAGTTCCTTTCCAAAATCTCTAGTTGTTCTCCCAACTTTTATATTTTATCCCTTGTATTTTATAAAAAGTGTGTTCAAGTTTCAAAATTCAAGTTTGTCATATCAAGTGAAAACTATCGTCTACACAAATATTGTAAGTTTCAATATTTTAATATTTCCAGAATTTGTTATTCAATATCATATATCTTTATGCTTAGAAGACGTAATCTAGTGCATGCATTATATTTGACTAAATGTTTAATACGAAGAATCACTTCCATTCTTGCATGCAATGATCTTCATCCAATTATAAGACTCAATTTTTTATTGCAGAGTTAACAACTTCGATGCCTTCTTCTGTCTTGAACTTCTTCTATTTATAACTAAATTTTTGCAACTGTTTTCTTTGGATGCTCTTGCGGATGGCCGACAACTTTCTTTTGCTTTTTGAATCTCATGGTAAGTTATGATGCATTTCTTGAATAATGGTGTGACCGACGTACTTGATGCATTTCTTGAATAATGGTGTGGCCGACATACTTATTTTGCCTTTTGACTCTGATTCAACACAAGAAAATGAAGATGACCATGGCATATACAATCAATGATTGTCGTATGATTCAAAACTCCCGTTTTAAGGTTTTAACTTCATGTGCAAAGGAGTCAAAAGGCAAAATAAGTATGTCCGCCACACCATTATTCAAGAAATGCATCAAGTACGTCGGTCATACCATTATTCAAGAAAGGCCCAATATTTCTTCCCCATCTTCAAGCAGTCAACCGATACAAGCAAACAAATCAGCCTACTGTCAAAATCATTTCTCTAAGATAGATGAAACTATTCTCGGAGAAATAGAACCAGTCTTTTATAATAAATCCTATTATGAACTTATTCAAATTTTCTTTCATCCCAAACTATTCCACTTTTCTGAAACTCCTTTTAAAACCATTGAACAAAATAAAAAATTCAGAACAAAACTCATATAGGAAATTAAAAAAATAACCAACCTTTAAAACGGAAGCATTGCTTTCAGCTACTTGTTCAATCTCAGAAATGTGGGGAATCCACATATTCTAATCCCATTCTAATGCTGAATATGGATTATAAATGCTGTTTTCTTCATCAAAACAAGTACTGGAGAACAAAGAACAATTCTCATCATTTTCATTATTCACTGAGAGTGTAGTACATACACAATGAGAAGGTAGTGGTAAAGCCTTAACTTTTTATCAATACAATATATAGAGGCAAAAGGCTGGCAGTTGATGTAAACAATTTTGGTCATTTTTTGAACTTTCAATTTTATCCTTATAAAAAATTAATTTTTACCTTCATCACCTAATCACATTTTGGCTTTATAACTACTCATAAGCACCTTAATCTAACTACCAAATTACTATAATATAATAAACCAAAGTTCTTTAATAAAAATTTTATATCAATTTGATTCATTAAAAAAAATTGTATAAAATTAATTCATTTTAATTATTTCTAAATTGCACATAATTGGTTGTGCTGTTAACACACTAGTTTATATAGATCTATGTAAAAAAAAAAAAAAGCATTGTATAAAATTGATTCATTTTAACTATTTTTAAATTGCACACATTGGTTGTGCTCTTAATACTAATTCTAATAACTCCTAATAGGGACTAGACACTTTCTTGGGAAATTAACATTAGCAACTTCTTAGAAAATTTCCATCCCTTTTGGGTACCATCCTGATGATTGTAATCCAAGACTTTATTGGAATTCAATGAACTCTTATCCCATCATTCAATAATTTAAATTTTTTTATTTCAAAAAAAAATTTAAATTCCTAAAATCATGTAAGGGCTAATATCTCTTTCTACAAATCTACTAAATTAATACTCATTAACATAGTATAAAAGAAGAACCCACCTTTTTCTTTTTTGGTTGTGGTAGCAAAAGAATTTATGTTTTTACTTACTATTTGATTAATAAATTAGTTGCATCAAAAGTTTTAAAAAAAGGACTTAATTAAATGTAAAGCGACTATAGATTTCTTGAGTATGTGGAAAAAGAAGAGGACTTCTACATAAAATAAACTTGGAACAAGTGAGCTTCATACGAGCAACTACGATTTTTTGACAAATCAAATCAAAGGCGTCTCTATATGAAAGGGTTTTATGAGGTTCAAATAGCATCCAAAATAAATATTAAACTTCCTAAGCATGGGCATTTTCACCTTGTTTTTTTATTTTTCCCATTTTTGCCTTTTATCTTTTTATCTTAATCTTTGCGCACCTCCAGAACTAAAAACCAGGAAATCCATGGTAATGGAGAATAACTCATTCTTATCTAAACCCATTTATGTTAGGATCTGTTATTTGCAAGCTTCTCTTAATTCTGTCCCTTATTTACTTTACCAGGATAATCCTGTGCCTCTTCGTTCTCTAAATTACGTCATTTTGTAAACTAAAATAAGAATATGCTATTTAGAAAGGAGAGAGCTTCAGTGCATGCGTATAAGCACTATAGCAGGTTCAAGTTCCATCATATTTTCAAACAGGAGCAGGATCTTCTCAACATCCACAAATGTGATGTGTATTTTGCAGAAACTTGAGAACAAGTGACTCATTAATTCATTGTCAACAACAATTTACTGATGAAGAGATCAGCACAAATGTCCTCGTTCTGTAAGTATACTGCAACAAGGAGAATTTCGATACAGTTTCAAAGATGTAGGATCTTGGAAGAAACAGCAAGCAATTGTAGTAATCAGGATAAAAGTTTGAAAGAATCTGTGCTTTAAGAGCACAAAAGATTTGGGCATTATGAAGGTTGTGGCAGTCGATTACATTACATGCCCTTCATGTCTTGGTTCGATATGCCTATCTGGTGCGTTAAATTTGTCCCAGGTTGTTCTGGTTAATCATCTAGCAGACGCAACGTGTTGTAGTGCATCCACAATTTCTTTCATTGATGGTCTTGCTTCAGGCTCAAAAGCAAGACATTTTAGAGTAAGCTGAGCCATTTCTACAGCAGCTTTTATTGGGTATTTGCCTTCTAACTGAGAATCCATTACGCTCCCTATCATTCTTTTGTCAGATAAACAAGGCTTGATCCAATCAGCCAAGCTGTGTTGCCCCTGCCAACGATTAATGTCCACAGCTCTTAAACCTGTTAGCATTTCGGCCAATACAACCCCAAAACCATGCACATTGCTCTTCAAATACAAGTGCCCTGTTACATAAGAATTCTGCGTCGTTATGACTTTATCTTTCAATTTGAGCCAGCCAATCAAAACTTTAGCTACTACTACTTCTGCCATTACCACAAGCTCAAAAGATCAATGCATGATTACCTGTTGCTACTTACTGGGGAGCAGCATAGCCATAGGTCCGCACAACATGTGTTGACACATGTGATTGACTAGCTGAAGGACCCCTCTTTGCCAATTCAAAATATGATAGTTTGGCACTGTAAGACTGAAAACAGAATGTTTTTATCAATGTTAAAAGCAATGAGGCTTCTGATGGTTCAATCTCAAAACAGCATTATTCGTAACCTGAATTGGTATGTAAAATTTTTCCAACATGCAAATGGAGTCTTAAGAAAGAAATGTTCAAGCTTTAGTAGACAAATCAAGAAATTTTTGCGTCCACTATCCTTGTATTAATCAGAAATAGGAGTATTAATGAGGTATATTGATCAAACTTACACCATCAAGTAACAGATGATGCCTTGAAATCTCAGTAGATAAATGGCTTCTTTAATACATGCAAAAATGCCAAAGCAAGACCAGCCCCAATTAAAATCTTACGCCTTACATACCATTGAAGTGGCTGAATCGAAGAGCCCCCTAAAGATAGAAAAGTACCATGACACAAATAAGTAGATCATTACCTTAGACAACGCAAAGCTGTTTGCAAATACTGTTAGTGGGTAGTAAAACTCTCACTTCCAAAGCGGTGATTCTTAAAGCTGCCCTTTTGCATATACGCAAAGACAGGAAACAACGCTCCATTATGCCAGCAGTGACCATGAAGCTTAATAAGGTTAGGATGAGAAAACTTTCCAAGCATCCATATCTCAGACTGCATAAAGAAATTTGAAAGACCCTTTGAAGCAACCGAGGAAATGTTCAAAATCAACATAGTAGGTGAATTATATCTCTTCATAAATCATAAAAGGAATTGATGTACATAGTTAACAACATCAATCATCTTTCTCCTTTCCTCTCTTAAGTAGAAAATCTGGAGCATATCGCAAACACTTAGCAAACACTTTCCTCAGTTAAAATTCCACAGCCAGTCCATTAACATTCAGGTTCTATTAATGTAAATTGTTGTGCAACATTGGTCCATTTTATTTGTCCTTAATCATTCGAGTATTCATTCTCCATACTTGATTTTCTGTCCCTCCAATTAATATCATTGTATTTTAAACTGCTAGACCTGAATTCACTAGCTGTACTGTACACACCACTACCCTTGGGCAGTGGAAAGAGAATCACGCAAGGGAAACTTCCTTTTCCTCCCCCCCTTTCCATTCTGTGAATACATGCCCATGACAACCGTGACTAGCATCACCAAGTTTAGCATAACTTGGGCAAATTCTAAATAGGTCTTATGCATTTGACTTTTCTTGTATAACTGCTAGTATGATCTATCAAATCATCAAGATAAGAGATTCCTTTCAGAAAGTTGATTCAAGCAACTTCGTTGATAACACAAAACTACTTTAGATAAACAGCTGGAACTTTCTCTTCTTTTCTTTTTCAGGGAAATGATACACCAAAAGAAAGCTCAGTAATGAATTATTTCAAGAGAGATGGCGTTACAAAAAGAAAAGCTTTCTTCCAGCCATTTATGTTCCAGACTTTTATGTGCCATTCAGATAAGATGAACAATGTGCATTAAGGAAGCAAAAAAGCTGATCCGATTGAATCCAGAAAGATTGCAAAATTTCAGCCAGTTATGAACTTAGTTTGAATTACCATGTACTGCTCAATTCCTTGAAGATTTTCAGGATTCCATTTTTTAATTGCAACAAGTGAGGGACTGCCGCCCTTTGATGTGGACTTATCATGAATCCAACCTTTGTATACTCTTCCAAATCCACCTTCTGCCAGCACTCTATCATTTCTGAAACTTTTAGTTGCAGCTAAGATTTCTGAGAAAGTGTAAGTTCTTAAGTTAGGGAGGTCCTTGATATCCCCAATTGGATAAACCTCCTCGCTTTTGCTAGCTGCTGAAGTTGGGCTGCCACATACGGTGGTATCTGAAAATCATCCATTGGTGTTTGCCCGTGATTTACCTGCCCAAAATGAACTTATAATTGTCCTTTGTCTGGGTCCAATGATTTTACACATAAGAACTTGGGGGACAAGTGGAGGAAAAGGGAAGGAGAGAATGTCGTGGTGGTTATTCTTGCATGATGCAAATGTGATTCAAAGAAGTTAAAAGAAGATAAGGTAGTTTCAAAAGTATCCCCAAACCAAGGATAGCCCTTGAAATGGAGGCATAAAAAAGGGAAATTAAAATGAGCATAAACCAATCGTTTCACAAAAATAATTGTAACAAAGATAAAAAATTTTACAAAGGAACTGTGTTAAACATGCTGGGACAGGTATCATGAAAAATTTGCCTACTGTTGGTTAAAGATTTGAATATTGTGCTGAAAGAATTTCAGTGGACACATGGACAATTAATACAAATATATTTGTGCAAAAATAGAACAGCCTAATTGATTCCCGTCTGAAATAACAAGTTTGAATTTCCAAGCAGAAAGTAGCAGGAATATAAACAAATTAAGGCCTGCTCAGAAAAGAGATTGGAGCTCAGGCTCTAATATTTTGGCACCTACCTACTCCAGTCATTCCCTCAGTTGCTCTCGTCTTTTCCAATGTGCCAAGTTGACCATTAAGCCACGATCTTAAAAAAGTAGAGAACCTTACTGACTTAGGATCTTTCAAAGCCTCAACTATGTGGAGCATTTGAGGCCGCTTAGAGCATGGTTCGCCGTCGCGGGTCGCGGTCTCGTCACCGTCACTGTTGTTCCACATCTATCGCGGCATATCGGTCAAATATCGGACGATACACACATTATAGCATATAAAAGTTTCTAAAAAATCTAAAAAAATTAATAAAAATAGAAATTACTACAACAAGCACATTTATGAAATTAAATTTTCTAAATACCTACATTATCATATATACTTAATAACTATTTAAATAAAGTAATCTGCCATAACCATAGATTATAGCATTTGTAGCAAATGATTTTAACATCAAATATGCCTTCTAGTCCTATTTTATATTATATGAAAAATTAAATATAAGAGTAAAACCATCATATCTTGTACAATACAATAAGAATAAGAGGAAGTAGCAGTGCTTAGTTCAAACAACAAAAGAAATAAATACCTATCAAATGATATTACAAAATACAAAGACATAAAGAAGCAAACATTTTCACCATATTCTCAATAAGCATTTTTCACCCTATATTGATCAACTGCACTGCCCAAGTGACTGAACTCAATTTCCTAAAATAAGAAAAACAATAATAAATATCAATGAAATGTTGAAATTCATGAAACATGTATAATTCTTAAATTCTATCAAATATGGTAAGAACATATGTTTACTTTCTTTATATACCTATTAATACCACGTAGAATGACGAGCAAGTTCAAAATCATGCTCATCTCTCGGCCTATCATAGTACGAATAAGGCACTTGGATTTGATTTCTTTCATGTGAGTAGGGAGAAATGTATGAATCATATTGTTCATCTCTTAAATTTGATGATGCACTAGATGACCCATGATCAAAATGTGGTGGATTTGATCTACATTCCTCACCTCTATGGTAGTAACCGAACCCTCGATAATGTAAACTATCAGTGTTGCTATTCGATGAGCCATAATTGTGTCCATGACAGCCAATGCTACTTGAATCAGATGCAGATCCCTCATGATATGTTCCAATTGGCCGATTATAATATCCACTAGTAGAAACACTACTGGATCTCTGAAGATGGCCAAGTCCACTATATGATCCATATTCAGAATGACAACCAGTGGAAGGTGCATATGATCGTTCAAACCCATGTCCTAACCATCTAGTACCCAAATTGTTATTAGAACCATAGGCTCTATATGAATGACTTATATTCAAATCTTGCATGTGCTGATGGACTCCAGAATATCTCTTAGAATTTGAGTAGTAAGAAAGAGTCATCTTCACTCCGAAATTTAGTTATTCTATTCAACTGTTGTCATTGTGCTTCTATACCAGGACGATAACCATGATCAGTGTCTTGAGTAGCATAATAGTTGTCATCTTCTTGAGCCCATGACATACCAGTAGTATATTGGCTACCCTGATAGCTACCACCACCAGCACTAAAATTTTTTCATTGAGAATCTCTTGTGTTTGCCCCTCCATCATCATCATCACCAGTACCACCACTGCTGTCATCTTCTCTACTGCTAGAATTGTTGTAGAGGAAGATGACATAGGTTTGGATATAACCTTTTTCTTCCCAATGCTATTGTCTTTACTCATAGATACTTGTTCCTTATGTTTCTTTTTCTTAGCAGTTATGAATTTGGACAAAAGCATGTCACTGTCATGATCAATATGATGACCTTGTTCTCTCTCTTCATCATCATTGATGACTTTATCCAACCAATTTAAATCATCTTCATGAATCACAGATGGCTCATTTTCTCGAACCCATTCATCTAATATATCATTTTCATCAAAAATGTGATTCAAATCAATTGGATCATAAAAATGTGATAGCCCCACCTCTCCCTAGGGCGAATCCTAAGGTATCAGCGAGCCGCCTGCCCAGCTCTCGCCGGGACTCACTACAGATCCTTAGTTCAAATGCAAATAACAAAATACATCGATGTCCTCAAATCAACTGTAACATTTAAACCCCAAAGTTTCCTTAACGAACCACAAACGTCCAGAACTATAATTACAAATACAAAAATTTATCTATCCAAAATTCCATTAGTAAAATTCAAAATACAAGGGCTACATCAAAATACAAGATTAGGTCTCCAAACCAATCGACCTAGTGTAACCCTTGGAAGCTCTCAATCTCAAATCCTGCTAAGGAAAAACAAAGTTGAAAGGGATGAGCTAAAAGCCCAGTAAGCGATCCTAATATCATACAAATCACACAGTAACAGTGGAGCAAAATATATCAGTTAAGCACTTAGTAGGTTAATATAATTCAGTTTAGAAGCATAAAATGTATAAACACATAAACTCGGAAAATACCCAATGAAAGGATACAGGTTCCAGAAGCGCTTCCGTCTTGTTCAATACTCAACCCCTACTCCTCCTTATAACTCCTAGTGGTAATACTCGAGTATACCGTGCATTCTAGGTTATCAACCTACCGACCGGTTCGCTTCGAATAGGTCAATAACGAAGGGGAAAAGGCCTTGTTCAGCCTATGTGTTAGTACACATGGCCTACATGCACAAATAATATACAAACAATGGAAAAGCACAGCAGTTGAACAAGAGAATAAAAGTAGGCCGAAAAGTCGATAAAGTACACACTCGCCCTTCACATAATTATTAAAAGCATTTAAACACGTCAACAGAGCAATTTATTCACAAACATGCAAGGAACACTCACCAACAGTTGAGAACAAGCGAGGAAAATTTAGAAGATCAAACACGTCCTTCGGTGTCCACAGAATCACCTGAGTTAAGAAAATCCATGTACACATGTGAAATGACGTGACGTGCACGTACTCAAAGAACTAAAACTCTTGAAAATACTTATAAACACTTAAAATAGCAATAGGAGCACATGCATGGGCGTTGGACCAAAAACGGACGGGAACAGAACGAAAACGGGAAACACACACTAAAAGGTGTGAAAGGCAGATTTGACACCTTTTGCCATTTTAATCATAACTAATGGAAAAAGGGTCGGATTGAAGTGCACGAGGTGCCGTTTCGAAGCTAAGAGAACAATCTACAACTTTCATGAAGACCATTTTTTCCCAGAATCAATCCTTCGAGGTCAAAAATGCAGAAACAGTCCCAGAAAGTTAAATGTCAGAATTTCCGACGGGCTAGATTCAAACGATCATAACTCAGTGCTCACAAATCGAAATTAAGAAATTTCAGATGCGTTGGAAAGCTAGAATGAAGGGCTGTAACTTTTGTGTTTTGGCCAAAAGCCAAATCACAAAGGATCAACATGTAAAATGGTGTCAAAATGGTTGTCCAGAAAATCCTGATTTTCTGTTTCTGCCCAAATGCATTGCATTCCAACCAAAACACGCACATGCAAATCCAATGACTCAAATGCAATAACAATCAAGCAAATGCAACCCTTACACGTTCCACATTACCCTCTACAATTTTCATGAAGAAGTTGAAATCCAATTCCATCCCGAACTAGGTCGAAAATAATCAAAACAATGGCTTTCTACCCTATCGCAGAGATTTAAGCAGGACGGCTTCAAATGGCCATAACTCGACACTCACAGCTCCAAATCAAGCGATTCCAAAGCCATTAGAAAGCTAACACATAAAGCTACAATACTTAAGAAGACCTCAAAAACAAAAACAGTCATCTTCCCAGTCAAAATGGCCCATTACAGCAGCAAAATAACGGTTTGGACAGAAACAGGGCATCAGGGGCATTTTAGTCATTTCATATGATACAGTGCTCCAATTCACCTGAAAATTTACAGGTAGAATCCTCACTCAACTCTATACAACTTTCATGCTTTGTGCTAAAGCTAATTCTGTCCTCATCATTTTCGAAAATATCAAGCAAATTCGGACAGAAAAATAGACAGAAATTCAACTCTAATGATTTCTTCTTGGCTGGAGCTTTACACAAGAAAATTCAACAATCTAACCCATAAATTCATCTAAGAAGCTAAACATGATCCTCAATCAAGTCAAAACAACAACAAAATCCAACAACTTCATCAACTTAGTCGAAATTCCAGCTTGCAAGACAAAGGAATACTACCTCTCTAGCTTGTGTTCTTGGTGCAACCTCAAGCTTTCAAGTGCAAGCTTCACCTCCTAGCTCCAAATCAAGATCGGATGATTGAACTTTGAAAAAAAAAATCCACACGCTTTCTCTCTTTTTTTTTCCTCTTTTTTTCTCTCTTCTTTTCCTTCTTTTTCCACGGTTTTTCCCTTCTTCTTTTTCCTTTGCTTGGCCGGCTCTCCTATGCAAATGTCTAAGGGATGAGACCACTTAGATATTTAGTATTTGGTCAAGGGTTAGTCAACATTAGCATACTAAGAAAACCCACCAACTTAGATGAACTTCCACCCTTGCCCAAGTAGTTTTCTTTCCTATCAACTTAGTCCATAGGTGTTCAATTCAACTTAGTCTATCAAAACTTAATTACACCTACTAAGGCCACTAATCACCTAGGAATCGTAATCCCTCTTCTTAATCATGCATTAACACACGTAAAATCAAGAAATAACAAACTTGTCATTAAACGTAAAACTTAAATATATTTTCAAAACTAGGGTTTTACAAATCCAAACTAGGGTTTTGCATATACATATTAGGGTTTTCGAAAAAAAACTAGGGTTTTAATCAAATTAGGGTTTTCAAACTTTGTAAAACAAGCGAGTCAAAACCAAACACTTTTAAAAGTAAAACAAACCATATAAACACCTTGGCAAACCAAAATAACTATAATTAACATTATTTAATATTTTCCAGAAATTGGGAAAAATCGGGGCCTCACAAAAAATCATCAGTGTCATTGTTGTACATCAAAATTTTCACTCTGAGCCGCATGTTGTAATGCACATACACCAATTTATGCAACTTTTCAATTGCCATTCGGTTTCAAAGTTTTGTATGTATTAAAGACCACGTGATCCAATTCCTTTCATAGCCAGATGATGTACAAGTTTGACTCAAAACTTTAATTGCAATTTTTCCTAAATTAGGAGCTTCTTCACCATACATGTTCCACCATTCAGCTATTAAAAACATATAATTCAAAAAATAATATGATGCATATATAATAAGCGTCCTTAAAATTATATAATGATGAATAATATAATGTAAAGGATAAAATTATAGTTATAAACCTGGTAAAGATGCAGTCACTTCTTTAATTGCAAGTGCATTTCCAAACTCCCCAATTTTGTTCACGAATATGCTTATCTAAAGATATTATAAAATTAAACTATAATTAATCTAAAAAAATATAAAGTTCTGCAAATTAATAAAGTAATATTATTCTTTTCTTTACCTCATTCATTGCTTTTGCTTGCACTTCTAAATCTGGTTCAAGCCTTTTAATTACTTCTTTCAATCCTTTTTGAACTTTAGGCGTATTAAATTCACAAGTGCCGGAATATTGAAGAACTAGATTTAAGAAATAGACTGAACCAATGACCAAAAAAATCAAGTGAGGAAATCTTTAATGAAGAATATTTCTTAAAAAATATTTACTTATAATTGTAAACATACATAACTGCTGCATGTAAGTCTCGATGTAACTGCCTATACCATTTGTCATCAATGATATCCCAGTACTTTTGAAAGCCTTTCACTGCACTTTATATTGCCAATTTTCCCCTATCCATTGCCTCATATATAATGGGTAGTGTGGGTTTTTTGTCCTGATCAATCACTTTTAAAACTTTCACTAGTGGTTCCATGATTGCACAAACCCGCTGTACCTTTTTTCAAAATCTTTCTGACAAAATCAAATCAGACACTTTAGCAGCTTCTTCCCTTCTTTTAGAACTGTTATTATACTCTTCCCATTTATCTGAAGTGCACATTCTTTTCGATTCAGTAGCATGGCGAAGAATACTTTCCATTGTAATGAATTCAGTGGCAAATCTTGTTATACCAGGTCGCAATAATTCTCTATTATTTGTATATGTCTTCATCAGATTTACCTGTCATCTTTGATAGCATCCTTTATTGCCTTCATCTGACCAATGTTTTCGAGCATTAAATCAATACAATGTGCAGGACATGGAGACTAGAACAAATGTCACCTTTTTTTCATCAATTGCTCCCCAGTTGCCTTCATACTAGATTTACTGTCAGTGACTATCTGTATGATATTTTCTTCTCCTATGGAATCCACAACCTTATCCATCAAGGAAAATACAAAACTTGCAGTCTTTGTCTTGTTTGTACAATCAACAGAACTGTGATATATCATATCTCTATCATAGTATACCATGAAATTAATGATTGGATGTTTTGTCCGAGTACTTCAACCATCACACATGATTGTGCACCCATATGTTTTCCATTTTTGTTTCAAAGAGCTGATGTATTGCTCAACCTCTACCATTTCCTCATTTAGATATTCACCTCCAATTTGTTTACCTGTTGGTCCTTTAATGCCAGTTCCAACACTAGCAATTGTATCAATCATCGATTGATAATAAGGGCCACTATCAGCCACATGAAATGGTATTGCATTAAAATGGAAGAATTTCGAAATTGCCTTACCAACTCTTTTGGCATTTTCTTTGGAGAACAGATTTTTTACTGACTTATTCTTAGAGGGAAACATGTAAGCATCAACTCCTTGTGACCCCAAATCTCCTGCTTTAGCTTTAAAACTCTGTGAGAAAACTCTTTAGCTTTCAGAGGATAGTAGATTAGGTATGTTTGAACTGCTGCTACTCCCTACAATATAGCATATAAGTTTGTAATATTTTTTTATCAAATAAATCTTATACTCTAAGAATAGTATATGAATTTTTAGATATTTCTATATACGTACCAGGCATAAAATTTGTGGATGGCTGTTTTCCAGATACAGAATGCCTACTTTGTTCTTCCATAAATGCCATGTATCTACTTTCTTTCATATCTCGCTTGTAATCTCTTTTTTCCAAAATGTCCATTTCTTGTTCATCAATTTCGAAGATATCATCATCGTCATTATCCTCATCTTCATCTAGGAGATTGATTGATCGACGCAATGCTTCCTTTTTCTTTTTAATTGCAACTAGAACTAATATCATTAACAATTACAAATAAATAAAGAAATTAATACAAATAAATTATCAAACCTTTGCTGAATTTGGTGGCTAATATCTGCTTCCCAATAATAGGCCCAGTAAAAGTGGTTTTCAAGAGAAAAATTACCCTTCAAAATTGAGATGTCAAGTCCACGTTTTGAAGCCCATATTAGTGATTTATATTAGAAGTCAAACTCCTAATATTTTGGCTTAAATTGGGCCAAAACCAACTCCAATTCTTAATAACCCTTCCCCTTACTTCAGCCGATCAATAGAGGCGGAAGATTCTCAGCCAAGAGGTAGAAGAACAAACGACAGCAGGAGGACAGAGAACAGACGAGGGCGGAGGGCTGGAGATGCGATTAAAGGGCAGCCTTTGTTCACATAAAACAGCAGAAGAATAGACGAGGGCAGATGTGATTGAATTCCGATTTTGAGGACGGAAGACCAGCTCACATGTTTTCCCAAGAACAGAGGCAAAGCAGGTTGGAGATGAGATTAAAGGGCAGATTTCCTTGGCTATTGCTAAAGGAAAAGCGGAGTTGGAAATGAAATCAAATTGTAAGTTAATATTCTCTCAATTTGCTCATTTTGTTTCAAGGCAAGAATTCTCCTTTTTTTTTGTTTGAAGAAAACCAGAGGAGATATGAGAGAGTTAGGAGATGTGATAGAACAAAAATGTTGGTGGTTGTGGGATATATTTTCAGAACACACGTACGATTTGCCTGTAAAGAGCTTGTTTTATGTGAATTGGTGGGGTTTCTAAATTCAGACTTTTACTTTTTTGGATTCTCGAGTTGACTCGGATGTGAATCGGCGAGTTCGGTCAATTTGTTGTATCAGTGAGACATCTCGAACAATACTGGCCGATATGCTGTGAGTCATCTCAGATATGGGTGAAAGCTTGATTCGGATCTCTGTATCATACCGAAATGCCTTGTTCCGGTTACGAATCGGACGAGTTGTAACCGACTCGGACGATATGGCGAACCTTGGCTTAGAGTGCTTTGGATTCAGATAGGCCTTTGCAACAATAGTAGCTACCCACACTTCAGTCAAGAGATCCTCATCCACCACTAAAGATGGATCAACAATGTTCACAAAGAGTTCCTTATCATAAGTATTGATGTAAGGAAGGACTTTATCCATCCAACCATTGGTGCTGGAATCATTGTGATAACCAAAACCTGGATAACCTGTGACTAGTTCAAGCAAGACCTTTCCAAAGCAATAAACATCATAGGCATACGTTGCATTAGATGAACCCTAAGATTAGATTAAGACATAGGTACAGTCAAGTATATGATTTTTGTAATCTTTTTTAAAAGTCATATCTTATCAAACATGTAGCTGGGCATAAGCGAATGAAGAATTTTGAACAAAAAAGTAACAAAGCTAACTAGTGATTGTGCTGCTTTAAGGACACCCAATCTCTCAAAGTTTTGAACTTTTTTGCTATTCCTACTATTTGTTTTTCTTGCAGTTCAAATTTGAAGCAGCTGTTCACCATTTAACTTTATGGTTCACCAGGTTCTATTCCCGCTTCCTTTCGGATAGTTTGTAAGATGTCGATTGACTTCGAAAATCAGAGCTAATTACCTTTTTTAGATAGTGAGATTAAAAAAAACTTTTGGGAAAAAAATTATACTAAGAAAACTGTCAGGCCTCCTTCAAGCCCGGACTATAAAGAGAAAAGAATAGTCACAAAACTCAAATAAGTCACATTGGGCATGAATGATAATGGCAAATCTGCGGATGGTAAGGCATGATGGATTTGATTAACGTAATAGTGTTTAATGCTTGGACAAGACAATCTAGTGCTAGTAAAGTAACACTTCTTTTAAGATTAAATACATCAATCACTAAAAGCACCCCTGGAACAGAGCTTATGTCCGTGCTGTTATTTCTTTTATGAGCTCAAAGAGACACATTACAATGTCAAGCCTTCAGCCACTGCAAGTAAGTCCTCTGATTCTTGTAGTCAAAGTCCAAAATTTTCTCAGTTAGGACTATTCCATTGATGGAAAGCTTCTTAGATTGTAAATTTTTTCATTCCAAGTATCCACTTGATTATGTGATTTTACCCTTGAGAAGACTAAAACATGGCCAAGTTGATATTGCAGACTATTTAACGCTAGACATTTATGGGGAAAGAATTGAATAAGAAGTCTCACAAGAATACCAAAAACTTGGAAGTATCACCATGTCACAAAATACTTACTTTGACAACTGTAATAACCTTGAAATCATGTTCTGATGTCTCTCTTTTTTTCTCAAGACATGCAAAGCCTTCCTATATGTAAGGCCAAAGCTTTCATCAATAAGTATGTAGCGAGCTTCAACATTTCTCTAATTATGATGCCAAAATCATGCCAATTGACAAGTGAAGCCCACCATGGAATGCTCAAGAGTTCAAAAATGACACATAAGGAAAAGAGAGAGAAAAGAAAAGGAGAAGCACTGATCAAACACTATTATCCGATTCATTCACAAAAAGATTCTAGAGCCAAAACTCGAGCCTTCACGTCAAATTTGCATTTCAATTATATCGAGGTAAGGCTCTATGCCCTGGAAAAGGAAATATGCCAATAAGAAAGGCTTTGGATTTACCCATGGAGGGTGGAACACATTCATGGTGCAAATAAACAAACCTAGCTCCAGCTTGCAATCTTCAACATCATAACCTAATCTAACGATGTTGATTGTCGCAGCTAACACCACTATCATCCAAGGCAATTCTCCTATAACACAAACAATCGGACAAGTCCTTATTAGGCGATACTTAAAACTAGAAAATTTTCATTCCCTCCCCAAAGCAATGGCCCGAAGGGATCGAATCTCGCATGAGAAACCTTGCCAAGAATGTCCAATTCATTTATCAAGTATGAAGGTCCAGACCATGGTTCGCCGTCGTGGGTCGAGGTCTCATCACCGTCGCCGTTGTTCCACATCCGTCGCGGCATATCAGTCAAATATCGGACGATACGCACATTATAGGATATAAATGTTTCCAAAAAATATGAAAAAATTACTAAAAATAGAAAATACTACAGCAAACACATTTATGAAATTAAATTTTCTAAATACCTACAGTATCATATATACTTAATAATTATTTAAATAAAGTAATCTGCCGTAACCATAGAATATAGCATTAGCAGCAAATGATTTTACCATCAAGTATGCCTTCTAGTCCTATTTCATATGATATGAAAAATTAAATACAAGAGTGAAACCATCATATCTTATACAATACAATAAGAATAAGAGGAAGTAGTAGTGCTTAGTTCAAACAACAAAAGAAATCAATACCTATCAAATAATATTACAAAATACAAAGACACAAAGAAGCAAACATTTTCACCATATTCTCAATAAGCATTTTCACCCTATATTGATCAATCAGACCGCCCAAGTGATTGAACTCAATCTCCTAAAATAAGAAAAATAATAATAAATATCAATGAAATATTGAATTCATGAAACATGTATAATTCTTAAATTCTATCAAATATAGTAAGAACATATATTTACTTTCTTTACATACCTATTAATACCATCGAGAATGACGAAAGGTTCAAAATCATGCTCATCTCTCGCCTATCATGATAATAATAAGGCTCTTGGATTTGATTTCTTTCATGTGAGTAGGGAGAAATGTATGAATCATATTGTTCATCTCTTAAATTTGATGATGCACTAGATGACCATGATCAAAATGTGGTGGATTTGATCTACATTCCTCACCTCTATGGTAGTAACTGAACCCTCGATAATGTAAACTATCAGTGGTGCTATTCGATGAGCCATAATTGTGTCCATGATAGCCAATGCTACTTGAATTAGATGCAGATCCCTCATGATATGTTCCAATTGGCCGATTATAGTATCCACTAGTAGAAACACTCTGGATCTCGAAGATGGCCAGGTCCACCATATGATCTATATTCAGAATTATAACCAGTGGAAGGTGCATATGATCTCTCAAACTCATGTCCTAACCATCTAGTACCCAAACTATTATTAGAACCATAGGCTCTATATGAATGACCTATATTCAAATCTTGCATGTGCTCATGGACTCCAGAATATCTCTTGGAATTTGAGTAGTAAGATGAGTCATCTTCACTCGAAAATTCAGTTATTCTGTTCAAATGTTGTCTTTGTGCCTCTATACCAGGACGATAACCATGATCAGTGTCTTGAGTAGCATAATAGTTGTCATCTCCTTGAGCCCATGACATACCAGTAGTATATTGGCTACCCTGATAGTTACCACCACCAGCACTAAAATTTTTTCGTTGAGAATCTCTTGTGTTTGCCCCTCCATCATCATCATCACCAGCACCACCACTGCTGTCATCTTCTCCACTGCTAGAATTGTTGGTAGAGGAAGATGAAATGGGTTTGGATATAACTTTTTTCTTCCCAATGCTCTTGTCTTTACTCATAGATACTTGCTCCTTATGTTTCTTTTTCTTAGCAGTTATGAATTTGGACAAAGGCATGTCACTGTCATGATCAATATGATGACCTTGTTCTCTCCCTTCATCATCATTGATGGCTTGATCTAACCAATTTAAATCATCTTCATGAATTACAGATGGCTCATTTTCTCGAACCTATTCATCTAATGTATCATTTTCATCAAAAATGTGATTCAAATCAATTGGATCATAAAAATCATCGGTGTCATTTTTGTACATCAAATTTTTCACTCTGAGCCGCATGTTGTAATGCACATATACCAATTTATGCAACTTTTCAATTGCCAATCGGTTTCGAAGCTTTGTATGTATCAAAGACCACGTGCTCCAATTCCTTTCACATCCAGATGATGTACAAGTTTGACTCAGAACTTTAATTGTAATTTTTCTTAAATTAGGAGCTTCTTCACCATACATGTTCCACCATTCAGCTATTAAAAACATATAATTCAAAAAAATAAATATGATGCATATATAATAAGTCTCCTTAAAATTATATATGATGAATAATATAATGTAAAGGATAAAATTATAGTTATAAACCTGGTAAAGATGCAGTCACTGCTTTAATTGCAAGTGCACTTCCAAACTCCCCAATTTTGTTCACAAATATGCTTATCTAAAAATATCATAAAATTAAACTATAATTAATCTAAAAAAATATAAAGCTCTGCAAATTAATAAAGTAATATTATACTTTTCTTTACCTCATTCATTGCTTTTGCTTGCACTTCTAAATCTGGTTCAAGCCTTTTAATTACTTCTTTCAATCCTCTTCGAACTTCAGGCGTATTAAATTCACAAGTGCCGGAATATTGAAGAACTGGATTTAAGAAATAGGCTGAACCAATGAGCAAAAAAAATCAAGTGAGAAAATCTTTAATAAAGTATATTTCTTAAAAAATATTTACTTATAATTGTAAACATACTTACCTGCTGCATGTAAGTCTCGGTGTAGTTGCCTATACCATCTGTCATCAATGATATCCCAATACTTTTGAAAATCTTTCACTGCACTTTGTATTGCCAATTTTGCCCTATCCATTGCCTCATATATAATGGGTAGTGTGGGTTTTTTATCCTGATCAATCACTTTTAAGACTTTCACTAGTGGCTCCATGATTGCACAAACCGCACCTTTTTCCAAAATCTTTCGACAAAATCAAATCGACACTTTAGTGCAGCTTCTTCCCTTCTTTTAGAACTGTTATTATACTCTTCCCATTTATCTGAAGTGCACATTCTTTTCAATTCAGTAGCATGGCGAAGAATACTTTCCATTGCAATAAACTCAGTGGCAAATCTTGTTATACCGGGTCGCAATAATTCTCTGTTATTTGTATATGTCTTCATCAAATTTACCACTTTGTCGCTATTGTATATAAAAGTGGTAATTCTCTTGCCATCTTTGATAGCCTCCTTTATTGCCTTCATCTGACCAATGTCTTCAAGCATTAAATCAATACAATGTGCTGCACATGGAGACCAAAACAAATGTCGCCTTTTTTTCATCGTTGCTCCTGCCTTCATACTAGATTCACTATCGTGACTATCTAGATAATATTTTCTTCTCCTATGGAATCCACAACCTTATCCATCAATGAAAATACAAAACTTGCAGTCTTTGTCTTGTTTGTACAATCAACAGAACTGTGATATATCATATCTCTATCACAGTATACCATGAAATTAATGATTGGATGTTTTGTCCGAGTACTCCAACCATCACACATGATTGTGCACCCATATGTTTTCCATTTTTGTTTCAAAGAGCTGATGTATTGCTCAACCTCTACCATTTCCTCATTTAGATATTCACCTCCAATTTGTTTACCTGTTGGTCCTTTAATGCCAGTTCCAACACTAGCAATTGTATCAATCATCGATTGATAATAAGGGCCACTATCAGTCACATGAAATGGTATCGCATTAAAATGGAAGAATTTCGAAATTGCCTTACCAACTCTTTTGGCATTTTCTTTGGAGAACAGATTTTTTACTGACTTATTCTTAGAGGGAAACATGTAAGCATCAACTCCTTGTGACCCCAAATCTCCTGCTTTAGCTTTAAAACTCTGTGAGAAAACTCTTTTGCTTCCAGAGGATAGTAGATTAGGTATGTTTGAACTGCTACTCCTACAATATAGCATATAAGTTTATAATATTTTTTTTTATCAAATAAATCTTATACTCTAAAAATAGTATATGAATTTTTAGATATTTCTATATACGTACCAAGCATAAAATTTGTGGATGGCCTTTCTCCAGATACAGAATGCCTACGTTGTTCTTCCATAAATGCCATGTATCTACTTTCTCTCATAGCTCGCTTGTAATCTCTTTTTTCCAAAATGTCCATTTCTTGTTCATCAATTTCAAAGATATCATCATCGCATTATTCTCATCTTCATCCAGGAGATTGATAGATCGACGCAATGCTTCCTTTTTCTTTTTAATTGCAACTCTTGCACTCTTACCTTGACTCAAATGTTCTTTCAAAAGTTCTGTTATTTCTCTTGGAGCATTTGGACATGCCTCTACTTGTCCTGCTACATGTCCAATATGCTGTTTCATTCTTGTAATTCCTCCATGTACAATTTTACCACAATAATTGCACTTTGAAATCTTTCTACTATTGCCAACTAGAGTAGCATAATCCCAACCAATATCCTGATTCGAAGCCATTATATCCCTGCATTGCCAAAATTATAATTTTAGATGTGATATTAAACATATTAATTTAATTATTGGGTGCTAATAAAAAATTTTTTCAATATCTACATATATTAATTTTTTAAGTCATGTTTAATGACAAACATAATGTACTAATCTATAATCCAATCACTTAATTTTTTTAAAATTAATTGGAACTTATAGTTAAATTGTTTATATAAAATTCAATCATTTAGTTTATATTTGTTTTCATAAACTTTTCTTGTACTGGTCATAATGTTGAATGCCTTATGTTTTATATTGTGGTTGCACTCTATCTAAGTCCTATTTCTAGAACAAAACGAAAGCAATACAGAATACTCATCTTTTTTGGTTTTTTGCTTAGTTTCAATTATTTTGCCTATAATTAAATTTAACACAAGAAATAGAAATGTTGAAAAAATAAATGACAGTATGAAAGTTACATAATTGTAATCAGGAATGTGAAGTGTAAATTTATTATTTATTACATGATAAAACAAATAATGACATCCAGTTGTCAATTTAATCTAACTAGTTATATTATTAAGAATATGTAAAATAAATTTGTAAATCACATAAATAACATACTTTATTCTAAATCTAAAAAAAAAATAGTAAACTAGAACTAATATCATTAACAATTACAAATAAATAAAGAAATTAATACAAATAAATTATCAAACCTTAGCTGAATTTGGTGGCTAGTTTCTGCTTCCCAATAATAGGCCCAATAAAAGTGGTCTTCAAGACAACAATTACCCTTCAAAATTGAAATGCCAAATCCATGTTTTAAAACCCATAATATTGATTTATATTAGAAGAGAAAAGCCCAACATTTTGGCTTAAATTGGGCCAAATCCAAGTCCAATCTAATTAAGCCTTCTTCGGTCAATATCTGCCTCGTAGTTAAGCCTTCCCTCTTCCGCTTTCTAATTGACACTTCCATCTTCGTTCAACAGAGGCGAAGGCGTCTCTTGGTTGCTCTAGAGGCGGACAGAAAGAATAGACAACAGTGAAGGGCTGGAGATGCAATTGAAAGGCAAATTTTTTGCCTCTGTCACACAAAACAGCAGAAGAAGAGATGAGGGCGGAAGAATTTTGAGGGCAGCTACGAAATTTTGAGGGCAGAAAACCACAGCTCACATGTTTTATCAAGAACAGAGGCAACGGAGGTTGGAGATGAGATTGAAGGGCAAAAGTTGTTGGCTATTGCTAAAGGTAAGTTAATATTCTCTCAATTGGCTGTTTTGTTTCGAGGCAAGATTTTTCCTCTTTCTTGTTTGAAGAAAACCAGAGCTTGTGGTTGTGGGTCTGTAAGTAGCTTGTTTTATTGAATTGGTGGGGTTCTTGAAAGCTTGTTTTGTAGAATTGGTGGCTTGAAAGCAGAAGCGGCAGTAAAAAGCGTCAGAAGAACACACGCCAATTCAGCCTTTTGTTTTTTGGGATTCCTGAAGTTCACTCGGATGCGAATCGGCGAGTTCGTCCGATTTGGTGTATCAGTGAAATATCTCGCCCAATATCGGCCGGTATGATGCGAGACATCTCGGATATAGGAAAAAATTTGATTCAGGTCTCGGTATCGTACCGAAATGCTCGCTCGAATGTCCGATGATCCCACTTGGACGATATGGCGAACCCTAGTCCAAACAAATAAACTCTCTTAACAACCACCTGGATCCCACCTTCTAAAACTCCATAAAAGAGATCCCCACAGTGGCCATACTTGATGAAATTCGATTTACTGGAGTAATCTGAGGCTAGGAGGAGTTGATCATAAGTAAAAGATTTCCCACTTAATGCCAAGCTGGAGGAGATGTTCAAAGACGAAACTTGGCTAGAAGGGGAAGAGCACTTGAACGAGGAAGATACTGATAATGATGCAGAAGAAACATCACTTGGGGTCCTAAGAGTACTCAGCCGGAGCTGCTCTCTGCGAAGAGTGGCTCCTGACTAGTCTTTCCCAATTGTCGTACGCTGCTGACATTCTTCATCAATAGTGTACTACTAAAGTACAAAATTTTTTGAAGTATCATGAATGTTTTAATCATTAGTAAGACGTAATCGAACTCTGATATTCTGATTCCATTACATACTTGCATGTACATCGGAATTACCAGTACTATACAAGAAACCTCTCGTCTAATTCTATAATGGAAGGTGAAGAGATGGAAATGGACGTTCTTTTCCTTCAACTATTCAACACGTCCCTTGGCCGTGATCGGTTGACTTGGTTGACTTTGGTCTGTGGCTGAAAAATGAAAAACTTATTTCTCATCAACTAGTCCTCGATGAAAACGGATTCGGATATTCTGCTATCACTTTTTAGTGATTGCAAAACATAATGGTATCAAAAACTTTGTTGCGTTTATGAATTTTATTATGTTAGTTTTGTACTCGTTGTGTTAGTATTACCAGTGTCTACATTGTATCATACAGTTGAAACTAGTAACGGAAGAAGCCATCGATCCACACCTCGTATTGAATGTATAAACACGAATATTTCTTCCCAATTCTCGGCCCGAATCCTCGAAGTATTAGAATTATAATCCTTCATTCAGGCATTTTAACAAACAAGTACAGGGCATTTGAACGTGTACCAAAATACACACCCAGTGTCCAGTAGAAACTAGCAAATGAACCAAAGACTTGTGCAACCACTGCAAAAACTTTTCACCAACTATAGGAGGAACATTAAAGGAAAATGTATGATAACATAAGTCATATCACTTAGCTTAGTTGTAATGGAATTAGAGTTGAAATTTTAAACAAAAAATCTTCGTCAGATTCTTTCACTCTTACAAAACAAAATAATAATAATAATAAACTCAAGATTTTAGTTAAATGACTTTTCGGTAAGACAATAACACTGAATTTGGTTCTATATCCTTTAACCATCCGGAGCATATTCTAGCCAAAAATTCTTGTAATAGTCCTAGGTCAGCTCAGTGGCTTAAGTGCTCCTCCTTCTTTTGTGTATTCTGCCCTCAATGTGGACCTTGTCTTGGAATTAATGAAATTTGACATTTCTACTTATCAGCAGGAGGTTGAGGAGGAGGAGGCCCGGGCCGCCCCGAGGGGTGGTTCCTGAGCACTACTGATACAAAGTAGCAAACGGGAAGGGGAAAAAGATTAGGGAAAAACAAACGAGTTGGACTTCAAAGATTTGATTTCATCATATAATCTTCATGTAATTTATTGAAATCCACTCAATGTCTTATTTCCTGTCAACTTTCAAAATAAGATACATTATGGAGAAGGATGGCCTAGGACAAAAACCTCGTATTGGCCCAAATTTTGAAGTTTTGAGTATGGTTTGGATGAAAATTTGTGAATTACTCTTAACACTATTTTTGCTAAATAATGTTCTAAAATTTAGGCGTTGTGGATGCATGACAAAAAATACGATTCAAAATTTGGTTACAGCAACAAAAATATATCATTGATAATGTGGTACAGATGTCATATACCATTTTAGAACAATTAAAATGGCAAAACTAGCAACAAGTACACAAAAAAATAAATAAAAATAAAAGGTAAGATATGACCATGATTTCTTTTTTAACCCCACAACTAGGAAGCTTTTACAATAGTCCATTTGTCATTTGTTTTTTTTGCCTAAGCATCTTACCATGTTGCCACTTTCTTAAGTCAAAGGATAAAAGTATTTGCTAGCATGGCCTACAAATGGAGTTCCAAAAAAACAAAGAAATGAAACAAGTTAGTACAATGGCTGAAATCCTCTTTATGTCAATTGTTGAAAGAATCATTGAGGGACAAAAAGAAAAGGGAAAGAAAAAACATTGTTGAAAGCATCGACTCCCAGTTTCAAACAGTAGGTCCAGTAAGCAATCAATGATCGAAATCCTCTCAATGCCCCCAAAACAAGAGAAAGAAAAAAGTTAAGTGATGTATATAACAGAAATATTTGAGCACAAGTGATTCATTCAACAAACAATTTACTGGTTAAAGATCAGCCCAAAAGTCCTAGTCTCTGTAACTTAGACCGCTACATAAACAAACCTGATACTGTGTCGAAGATGTTAGATGGTGGAAGAAACAGGAAATTGGTACTAATGAAGACAGAGTAGTATGAATGGATTTGTTCTTTGAGAAAGCATGACCACCATTTAATCATTTTGAGTGGTATGGGATGATCAATTTATCCACCTCTAAAATCATGGCTGTGCAATAAGAATTTAAGGTGTTATCAATTGACTAATATAAGACGTTGTAGGGAACTAAAATAAAATAGGGAACTAGAGAAATGAAAAGTATTAAAAAGAATTTGAGGAACTTTTGCCAGTTCCTCAGCACGAAACTAAAGTGGAATAGCCAATCAAAAGTTTAAACCTTCTTAGCACCGATTAGAATTTCATGTATATTTTTACAGAAACTTGATCACAAGTCATTCTCAACAACATTGTACTGATAACACATCGCCAAAGAATCCTCCTTTCTGCGACTATAATATTACAAAGAAAAATTTGATGCAATTTCAAACATGTGGTATTGTGGAGGAAACAGGAATTAGGAGTAATAATTACGATAAATTTGTGAAAGGATTTGTTCTTTGAGAAAGCAAGATATCGAGAACTATACAGGTTGTGGGAGCCGATCAAATGAATGCCCTTCATTCCCTGGTTCCATAAGCTGTCTGCTGTGTCAAAATTGTCCCAGATTCTTTTGGACTTCATTACTTGATTCAATGTGCTCTGGCGAAACCACTACTTCTTTCATCGATGGTCTCGCATCAGGTTCAGAAGCAAGACACCTTAGAGCAAGCTGAGCCATTTCCACAGCAGCTTTTGGTGGGTATTTGCCTTCTAACCGAGAATCTATAATGGTCTCTACCTTTGTTTGGTCAGAGAAGGAGGCAGTCAATCAACCAACCTCTGTTGCTCCTTTGGACGACAACTGTCATAAGCCCTTAAACCTGTCAGCACTTCGGCCAATACAACACCAAAGCTGTGCACATCACTTTTCACATACAAGTGCCTGTCGCATAAGAATAATGAATTATCATGATCTCGTTGGCATCATATTTGTGTTCACCTGAGATGTAACTGCTAAAAAAATACTTAGATAATTGACCTTTCTCATGGTGCAATGACATTATACTTAAATACCTGGGGATGGGGGGAAGAAGAGAATGTTGTCCTGGTTCTGTTTTACCATGACATTATATTTAAGGTTATTTGAAAATTTATCCACTAACCAATTTTGAAATGGGAGGGAAAGAAAAATTAGAAGGTAAATTAGACAAAAGATAATGATTTCACAAAACAAAGGGAACCTTATATATTTGGCAAATATAGAAAATTTGACCAAAGCAAGATGTCCTACATCAAATGAAACCATGCTTCGTGCTGGGGAAGGCAGAGCTGTTATGCTCAAAGAGTATCAGTAAGTACACGCACAACCAAAGCAAATAATATTTGTGTAAAATATAACAGCCTTTTGGATTCCATTCCAGATATACCAGACAAGATTAATTGTCCAAGCAGCCATTAGCGAATAAGATTCAGGCCTGCTCAGGAAAGAAACTGAACCTAGTGACCCAGTAGTGTGGAACCTACCTACTTTAGATATTCCCTCCAATACTCGTGTCTTTGCCAGAGCTGTACTCACCATGCTGATTTGACCATCAGGCCAAAGGCTTAGACAATTAGAGAACCTCACTGAGAGCAGGTCTTTCAAAGCCTCAGTATAGGGAGCATTTGAGGACGTTCTGAAGGCTTGGGACTGAGACAGGCCTTCGCAATAACAGCAACAGCCCACACTTCAACCAAAAGATGCTCATTGACAACTAAAGATGGATCCACAATGTTCACAAAAAGTTCTTTATCATAGCTGGTGATGTAAGGCAGGACATTTTCCATCCAGCCCTTGATGCTGGAATCATTGCGATCACTAAAACCTGGATTACCTGTGACTAGATCAAGCAAAACCTTTCCAAAGCAATAAACATCATATGCACATGTCGCATTTGATGTACCTGATAATTCAAGATAAAATTTAGACCAAAGAAAGCACGGCTGATATTATACTTTTTATAAGATTATGTAGCCATGAGAAATCATTCATATCAAACATGTGGGTGAGCTTAAGAAGAACCAGAAAGTAACAAAAGCTGACTGGTGGCAGTGCCGCATAAGGACAATAAATCTCTCACAGTTTTGAACATTCTTGCATTATCTCCACTACTTTTCTTTATTCTTTATGTTCAACTTCAGAATTTAATCATGGTTCAACTTGATACTCCACTGTGTGTAATCCTTTTCCATTATGATTTGTAGTATATTATTGACAGTGATTCGAAAAGTAGCGATTGCTCTAAAACTTCAGGTATGCTAGTGCAGAGAGAGAAAAATCAAGGAATGAAGGAACTATACTTAAAATTATTTTCACATACCTGGAATACCTCCTTCAGAACTCCTGAAAATAAAGAAGAAAGAGTACTGTCATAGAAATCATCTAAGTAATCCGTGTTGCAATTATGCAGATAGTAAGGCACAATACATGTGACTAACTTGACACTGCTTTATGCTAAGAGAATCTGGCGCCAGTATAGTGACAATATTTGCTTCTTTTTAACACTAAATACCTCAATCAACAAGAGCCTCTAACAAATATGTGTGCATGTAATCCTTTCTTACATGAGTTCAAACAGAAACAAAACAAATGTCACGCCTTCAGCATACTGCAAGTTAATCTATTTCTGATGCTTGTCATCAAAGTTCAAAGTTGTTCTCAATCAAAACTGTCCTACAGACAGAAGAGATATTTCTGCTATAATGATTTTCCATTGCAAGGATCCCTCAATTATGTTAGCTCTGAAGAGGCTAAAACATGGGCAAATCGACATGACAAGAATATTTATTGTCAACATTATACGGGATTGGATTGAATAAGAATCTTAAACGGTTAGAGGTATCATGAGATTACGAAATACCTACTTTGACAACAGCTAACCTTGAAATCCTGTTCTGATTTCTGTCTTTTTTCTCAGTACAGACCTTGGTTAGCCTCCCTATCCGTGCTTCAAGTTTTCATCAATAAGTATGCTCCGAGCTTCAATATTTCTGCAACAATCATGCGAGGTATCACACAGTTGAAGAGTGAAGTCCATCATCAGATACTCAAGGCTAAAAGAAAGCAAACGTAAGACCCAAATGAAAAACATAAGGAGTATAACTAAAAAAAAATTCATACACAAGACGATTCAAACACAAAACTCAAACCTCCCTTTTACCATAAATCTGAAGCATGCTAACAATTCATACACAACAAGAATCCAAAACCAAAACTGAAGCCTTTGCTTTCCATCCAACGTGACACTGTAAAGGCTCTGTGTGCCTAAAGGAAAATGTCACAATAGAATATATGGGTTTTACCTGAACAAGTGGTGGAACACATTGATGATGTATATACCTGTGAGCAGCTCAGTCGCAATTGTCAGCCTTGTGACCCAATCTAACGGTGCTGATTTTTGGCAATCATCATTACTATCATCTGAAAATACTCCCTCATTATATAAAGAATGGGACAAATCCTTGTTAGGCATATACTTGTAAAAACTTGTCATTCCCATCCTCAAGCAATACCCAAGTAGGGACAAATCTAGCATGAGAAACCTTGCAAGAAATTCCAGTTCGGTTTGTATAGAAGTGATGACACTGGGAGATTAACTCTTTTGCGACAACAAATTACCTTCTAAAAACACCGTGAAAGAGATCCCCAGCCGGCCGTGCTTGATGAAATTCAGTTTACTCAAGTAATCAGTGGCTTGGGAGGGTGATGATAACTAAAGATTTACAAGTAGCGGTAAGCTGGAGGAGATTTTGAAGAGACGATACTTTGGCAGGGGGGAAGCAAGGTGGCGGGGAAGTTGCTGATGATGCTGCTGAAGAAACATCACTCGGGGTCCTAAAGCGCATCAGCCGGAGCTGCTCTCTGCGAAGAGTTGCTGTGACTAGCCTTTCCCAATTATACCTTGCTGCCATCCTTGATTAGCTCTATACTATTGCTCTAGGTACAAGGTTCTTTGGAACCATTTTGTATTCATCATTATGGGACAGGATCAATTCTGATATCTGATTTCATTTCATACACGAATACCCACTAAATTACTAGTGCTATATCAAAATGTAAGTGTAAATCTACTGATTAATACTCGGAAGGTGACGAGATGGAAATGGATGTTCGTTTTCATCTCTGCAATTCAACACATACGTCTTCGACCGATCAGTTGACTTGGTTCTCTCTATTTAGAAAAAAAAAAAAAAAAAGAGAAGCGACTTGGTTTCTTTCCACCAACCTTGCTGTGATACACAGGTTTTCTTTTGGGTCTTAAGTGAAGAATCAAAGCCTGGGGTGGAATTGAGGAAGAAAAGTTGAGGGGCTATGGTATAATTAAACAAAATATTGGATGGATGTATATATTAGGGTGGCAAAAAAAAAACGTAGTGGGTTACTAATGTACATAAAGGCCCCTGGTTTAAAAGCGTACTGAAAGCGACCGCCGTCGCAGGCTAGAATTGAAAGATGTGAAATCATTAAAATTAGCAGCTCTAGATGAAATGCTCGATAAACCCCCCGTTAAGTATTAAGCAAGCGGTTCTGAAGAAGAAAATCGATATTCGTTGAAACAACAAATGAAGAGATGGAAGAGAAAAATATCTAGAGAGAGTGGGAAAAGCCACTATTCGATCAAAGTGTCTTCTTTGTGATGTGAATCAATCCATGGCGTAGAAGAAAAGAGATGAGAGTGAAAGTTTCTAGCATAAAATCAAAGACAAATGGGTATGTATGTCATAATTTGTTCAATCTCGGTTAGGGTTTGGGGTTTTCTAGTTCTAATTTGCTGATTTGATTTCCAATATTTGGGTTACTTGATGTTATTTACTTAATGAAAATAAGATATTTAGGATGTCAATAGAAAAGCCATGATTTTGTGAGAAAGTCCCTTTTAGTGAGATTTGGTGCTATTGTGGTGAATTTAAACCTGCGATTATCTCTATTTGGGACCACTTTTGTGTGTAAATAATGTTTTGTGTTTGTGTTAGAGTATCGATTGTAATTCTTTGAAGTTTGTTTAGGTTTGATTAGGGTGATATGAATAAATTTGAAAGTTTCCTCTGTCGTAAGCTGATTGTGTTTGAGTGTGACTTAACTAATGGCTGAGTGTTTCTGGTTGCGTGGGATGTGTATAAATAATTGTAGATAAGAGATAGTCAAGAGCCATCTGTTCAGTTCATCACGAGATAGTGACATTTGCGATTTTTTAATTTAATTGGGTAGTTGTGGTCCAAAGTGCACTATTGATTATTGTGTTAATATTAGTGTTTATTTTGCTTTATGTATATGAGCCAAATCAAATTAGTTGGGATACTTGAAGCAGTGTTAATGTATTTTTTGATTTGGCTTTATGTATAATCGACCAAGTCAACTTAGTTGGGATATTTGAAGCAGATCAGAACAAATCTAGAGAAAAGTACACACATACACATATTTTGGTGGGACATTTAGAGAATATCTAATCTCTTACACGGGGAACTCAAATGGTTGTTTTAAAGATGATTAGGAAGACCAGGATGCATGCGAAGCATGTAGAATGTTTAAAGCGGTGGATGAGCATGCAACTAGAGCTACGTTTTGGTTTTACATCCAGTGAGTTGATTTGGATGGTGGTATCCATCAATGGGGGACAATAATGATATTAAGTCTCTGGAAATTGTATGGTTGCAACATGGATAATTTATACTTGTGAGTGGAGTCAAGCACTTGAAAAGTTGATGTGAAGGAGGTGGGGAGCTGACTTGGAACAAGTCTGAGATTCTACCTGTGACAAATAAGAGAGATAATGTAGAGAACATCCCGGCCAGTGATGCTTGAGTCCAGCATTCAAGAGGTGGGAGCTAAGAGGAGAACAACATAGCTAAGAAGAAAACTTCACGATGATGAGGGATGATGATCACAGGAATGCTAAAAGGAGGGGTTGGAAACAATAGAGGATGAAAACATTTTTCAATAATGTAGATAAAACAAAAAGCAGAGAGTCGGTCAATCTACATTCCAATCTAGATTCCACCCATTTTCATCACTTACCATGTGTTCTCCACTCCTCTGAAATAAAGCGGTAAAGTCACCCATTAAAAGTCACATTGGGGAAAAAGAAGTCGATTAAAGGAAACAATTGGAGAGCGATTTTGTTGGAGAGATTCATCCATATATCTCAGTTTAGATTCCATCTCAAACTATATTGAAACCATCTCAGTTATACACGTCTATGGCATACACAGACCGTCTCATTGTATAGAGGTGAAGAAGGTAGTAGTGCAAATCTGAAGGAAAATCAAAATAGATGAGAAAAATGATGCTATACTATTTTTTGATGGGGTGGATACATATGAGAGCAAGAGGATTAGAACAAAATTAGAAGAAGAATTCTTTGGACAAGTCTGGATCGATAGATGAAAAACCACAGGAGGACTTGACTTTATACAGTGGAATTCATAAAGCCACCCATTGAGAGTTGAAGGTTAGCCATAAGTTCACCAATTTTAGTGTGTTTAGATGTACTAGTTGAATGGTTGGTGAGAGAGAGGGATATGAGAGATTGGGTCAAAATTACTCAAAGAAGGTGTATTAAAATGTACAAGGTTGTTCATGGAGGTTAGATTGCTACACTACAAGGGTAGGCTACTTTCCAAATCAAATCAGTGAAAGGTGAACATGTTTGCTAGAAGTATATACAACAAGCATGCCGTGCTAAGTACCGAGGCATGAGGTACGGGACAAGATAAGAAGTGATCAAAGTGTGGTTTGATTGGGCTTGAAATGACGATTGACGAGAGTTAATGATTAATATACCTCTTTCCAAGATTAGAGGCAAGGCCAACGCTGATTTGGAGGCCGACATGGAGCAATATCACCAAATATGGAATTATGGCTACAGTCCGAACCCAAATCTGGTGCTTTATCCAAAGTTCAAAATTGATATACCCTGAGGAAGGTTCAAGTGGGACTTTTGAGAGGGCTGTACTGTTACTTCATGCCTTCATGCAGCAGGGGGTTTCTTGATGGTTTGTAGACCAATAGTGAGTGCAGATGGGTGTTTTGAGATCCATTTGGTGAGTGAGTTGTTTATGACACTTGGCTTGGGATGCAGGCAACATGGTTCCAATAAATGTAGCAGTGGTAGGCGTGGAAAATATGACTCTTGGGAGTGGTTTTGGGGACTTGTGGGAGTGTAGGTTAGTACAAAACATTCCATGGACATTCATCTCGGATGAAACGGAAAGGTTTAGTTCATCGCATCCAGCGAATTATTTCACGATTCGAACATAGATTTTGCTTGAGGCACATGTACGCAGAATTTCAAGCAAAGTTCAAAGAAGGAACTAAAAGACCTATTACGGGCATGCAGAAGTGCTTGGGAATGAAGAAATGGATTGGAAAGCAGCAATGAAATGGTGCGGAAAGAGGTAGATAAAGATGCAGTGATTGGTTGAAAAATTCCACCAAATTTATGGGTAGGTCACATTTTGAACAAGTAGCAAATGTTATTGATATTCTTGTAATAATCATTGTGGAGTCGTTCTTACTTCCACATTCAAAACAAGAGAGCTACCTATCATGGGAGGATGCTTGAGTGGATTAGAAGAAGAGCTGTCACCACAGAATCCAAGTGAAAAGGTCAGGGAATGCAAAGATTTCAAGGACAAATTTGTCTAATATTGCGAGAAAAGATTGACAAAAATATGAAGCTTGGTTAGTTGTTATTCCCTCGTGGGATGGCAGAGACCAGTGCTGAAAGAATGAATGCCTGGGCAAAAAATCATGTGTTATTAGTTTAAGGATAAAACTTGTACATGTGGATTTATTTTTTCTAAGCTTGGGATATTCTTGTCGTCATGCATGTGTGCCACTGCAATAGGAACACTTGATTACAACTGACTTTATAATGCAGCCATGCTACAGTGAGAAGGAGAAAATTACCGAGGATCTATAAACACACCTCTCACCACCTGTTTCCAGGTGGGAACTACCTGGGAGCAATACATGAAAAA